>OX336360.1:3126322-3519901 GCA_946902875.1 Nematopogon swammerdamellus | reverse complement strand
AATGAGATGAGATGAGATGAGATGAGATTAATGTACTCGGCGGAATCGCTCGGCCGTCGGCCTCGCGATTCCGCCTCGCTTTCCCATCCGATCTTGACCAAAAAAAAATGGGACCACCTTGGAGCTAGACTGAACCGAACACAAAAAGAATCATCGAAATCGGTTCACAATTGGGGAAGATATTGCTGAACATACATAAAAAAAAATACATACAGCCGAACATAGAACCTCCTCCTTTTTTGAAGTCGGTTAAAAAAGTTAATAATTAACTAATAAATTCCCGACACATCCACAAACGTTAAAAAATAAATCGCTGGTGTATCCCTGCTTATGCCCAGATTTGTACACAAGGCATAGGATGCCTCTGACTCGTCTGCCTCAAGTTCGAGTCGACCTTGCGTAAAGAGGGCTCCGTGCCATCCTGTTTTCTGTGTGAACTAGAAGGCTTAGGATTTCCGTTTAAATTTTCCTGTAAATGCAGTGTATATCCCATGATAACATAATTTAAAAAAAAAAAGTGGTCAAGTTCGAGTCGAGCTCGCGTAAAGAGGGCTCCGTGCCATCCTGTTTTCTGTGTGAACTAGAAGGCTTAGGATTTTCATTTAGATTTTCCTGTAAATGAAGTGTATATCCCATGATAACATAATTTAAAAAAAAAAGTGGTCAAGTTCGAGTCGAGCTCGCGTAAAGATAGTTCCGTACCATCCCGCTTTCTGTGAGACCTAGAAGGCTTAGGATTTTCGTTTAGGGAGAGAAGGAGGGAGGGAGGGGCAGCTATGAACGGGGAACGAAGGGTTGGGTAAATAGAGGCATTGAGGCAGGGGCGGGAGGGAAGGTGGACGTAGAGAGATGGAAGGGAGGGGGGGGGGGGGGAGGATGGATCGGCAGAGGAGGGGGAGGGGAGGGAGGAAGGGGAGGGAGAGGGAGATCTGCCTCCGAAAGATCTTCACGCGGTTTCATTGGTTATAGTTTTTGACATCCGGCGGCCGCTGAGTAACTCGAAGCGTTAATTGCAAGTCGATTGTTAGAAATTCGGCGACACGTCGTCGTCTTCCCATGCAGAGCGCTTTCAACGCCGATCTAGCCTCTACATCTCTCGTCTGTGGAAGCCTCTGAGTGTCGAGCGAGGCAAAGGAGAAAATGTAGGAAACCGCCGGCTAGTGCCTCTGTACGAGGCGCCGATATTGGGTACCGTTAGCAGACACGTTGAGTATACGGAGTTTTATTATCATCGTAAATTTTTTTTTATGGAAATTGACACGGTTGGCTACATCACCTACAACATCCGCGATGTCAGCCCATAACACCGGGTGAACTTGGTGCCACGTCAGTGCTTCCCTTCGGTCGTGCCGGCTACACTGAACTGGGCGGAAAACACAATTTACATACCCGTTTCGACCGACCTTTCATTCAGTGCGGTGGTACCAACCCAGGCGAGTAAAACCCTACCACCTAGTAATATAAGAAGGCAGTCATATCCCTTAGTCGCCTTTTACGACATACACGGGGAGAGATGCAGTGGGGCTATTCTTTTAAAGTACCGGCCCCACACGGTACGATTATTGAAGAAAAGCATGGAAACTGAAAATATATATAACAAAAAACATTACATAATATACAGAAAAAACATAAAATTAAATACCAAAACTAACATGGAATTTACTGATGATAAATGGGCCCAGAGGTTGCAGAAGGCGACCTATAGCACTGTTTTTCAAAGCGGTCCAAACTGTATGAAATATATATATATTTTTATGAAAACCTGCGTGGGTGGCTGTGCCGAGGGACCTAAGGTGCAGCCAAATACACCACACCTCTCGAAAACACGCAGAGTGAGATACAATGCCAGCAGATTTTTTTTATGTCAACCAACATGGGTGGTTATGTCGAGGAACCAATGGTGCAGTCGACAGAGCCAAAAACCCCTCTCCTCGCGAAACCACGCTCAGTGAGGCGCCATGCCAGCAGATTTGCGAACTCTTGCTAGGCTGCCTAGCCCGTTCATACGAAGTTTGGAGACACCCAGGTTAAAGGATTCGGGAAACACACTTGCCGGGAGACAGTTCCACACCCTGGCGGCGGTGCGACAAAGTAACGATTTTGAGAACCGATGGGTTCTCAAAAGCCCAATGTCAACAACAAAAGAGCGCTCAGTTTCTCTGCGGCGAGTGCTGCGAAGATAGGTTGGAAGGCAAGGTATAAGAGAAGCAAGTTCCTCCGATCAGCGTCCATGATAGTACCTAAAGAACAGGCTGAGTGACCCTACAAAGATGACTGACTGAATGAGAGACTCCAGATCATCAGTCAGTTTCGGGTTTCCCCTCCGGCTGTCCAGCCTGTTAATACGACGTTTGAAGACACCCAGACAGTTGCACAACCTACAGCGGTGCGACGGAAGGACGATTTTGCGAAACAAGTTATCAAAATTCGAATATCAACAACAAAAGGTAGCCTCTCTCTGCGACGAATGTTGCGGAGATGAGGAGGTCTACTCGAGTTCTTGTGCGGACGGTACAAGTGCGGAGGGGGCGTTCAGAGCTCACTTTGACGCGGTCACGCCAGATCTTATTAGAAGGGGACACCCTATGTGCGGCACATCGCTTCTATATACACGTATGGAGGTACAGATTGCAGATGGTAATAGGTACAATATGTATTGCGTACCTACTTACGTTCAAAGAACGCATCCAAAAACTGTTTCTGATACCTAATGGAAATTTGTAGGTAAAACAATATAAGTACTCATCGATGCCCTTACATCTTCAACCCAGTTGATAATATATTTTAAAGTATATAAGTTTGAAATGAAATGAAAATATACGTTATTGTACACCATATATTTTATCAAAAGGCGAGAATAGCCAAACGATGTATACTCAAAGACTCCAATGATAGCGCTATTCAAGCCTTACCCAACACATCACTATCAGATGAACTGGAATCGAGACTCGACTTCTACAAATCATTCCAAGTTGGTACACGCACCAATAGATCTGGATTGGGCATAGAAACAGCAAAGTCTGATAAAGAAATACTGAAAGGTTTTGCTCAGGAGGACATGGAACAAGGCTTCAAACTTCACGCCTTAAACCTAGAAATGCAGAATGATTGGCTAACAGTGGGTGACTTCTGCATCCCTCCTGCATTGAAGTGGAAATCCATAATATACAACTGGTCCCCTGAGCTGCTTAAGTTCTACTTAAATGCATTCCAGCTTACTCTCCCCGACCCGAGTAACCTAGTTAGATGGGGGAAATCTACAAATAGACTATGCCCGTCATGTAAGGAGTTCGTAGGCACGGCCAAACATTTGTTATGCGGATGCAAAATACTACTTGAGCGAGGCCAGTATTCCTACCGTCATGATAAAGTCCTCCAAATCATCAGAGAGGCCATCAACCTGTCAATTGCACGGACCAGGAAAGGGCAAACCAGTAGCGGCTTCCAGAAGGTCAACTTTGTGAAACCTGGAGCCAATAAGCTGCCCAAAGATAGGACTAAACCTTCTTCAATTTTGGGAGCAGCAAAGGATTGGGAATTGTTGATGGACACACATGAGAAGCATTACCAAATGCCTTCGGAAATCTGTACCACAGCATTAAGGCCGGATATACTCATATTCTCAAAAGCGACAAAGCATGTAGTACTTGTTGAACTTACAGTTCCATGGGAAAGTAACATACCGAAGGACCACAACATCAAGCTTAACAAGTACTGCAACTTAGTAGACAGGATTGTGAGAAACGGATTCAAGACTGATCTCTTCGCTGTGGAAGTCGGAGCAAGAGGACTACCAGCGAAGTCGCTCTACAGTCTCTTCAAGAATCTAGGGCTCCCAAGATCGACGCTAAGCTCATATATGGAGAGAGCTTCGAAAACGTCACTGGAAGCATCCTACAGAATATGGATAGGTAGAGAGAGGGAGGTCGAGAGCGGGACTGGTGGTTTCCCCGCGTCCTAGTCAACGCAGACTAGCTGACGAGGGCTTGATGCGAGCCGAAACGTGAAGCATGCGCGGGAAATTTAGAGTGGCCACTCGCTAGTCCCGGCCTCGATTGATACCCTCCTCTACTGCCGATGGGCCCGGATATGTTCGGTGAAGCCATCGTAAGCTTAGATCCACACCTTCGAAACAAGACAGCCCGGAGAGACGGGATGACGCTGGAAAGACAGCTGGCGACCGGGAAAGACCGTTGACGAATGGGAAAGTCCATTTGACGACCGGGAAAGACTGGTGACGCTGGAGAGACAGACGGGCGTTAGGCCTAGCAAGCCGCGCCAGGAAATAAAAGCTACGACAGTCAAAAGAGTAAATACCCTCAGAGCGGTCCGAGAGGGAGGGAGGATGAACCGCTCACCGATCGATATCTCTGACAACCTTGGCATGAATATGGACTTGAAATGCTCGAAGTGTGGGAAACAATATAAGCGAAAAATCTGGCTAGAAAAGCACGTGAAGGAGAAACATAGCGACAGTGAAGCAGGGCAGAAAGCGCCTGTAAGTTCTCCACCTGACACTATTGACAGAGTACAACCTTACACGTCACAAAGTGTTGCGCAACCTTCCTCTCACCATGAAGCATTTTCGCCCAGAGACCGACTAAGCTTACCGAGCATATCCGAGACCACTTGGAAGCAACATGATCGATGCCTAGCCGAAAGACTTGACCTCCCAGGCTGCAGGCAGAGTCCCGAAGATCAGCTGTATGACTTCCAGGGAACAATTTACAATTACTTCTCCGAATTGTACCCTGTTCGCTATCACCACAACCCAATGGAAAGAGAAAACACTTTCAAAGCAAAGCTTAGGAGAAGGAAGAGAGAGTTGATAAAGCAGCTAAGGAAGGCTAAAGCCTCAGGAGACAGAAATCTATGCCACCAATTAGCCAGAGCGATGAGATCTATCCTAAAACTCATCCAGAAAGTAGCTGAGCAAATTACGGTTGCTGGCAATGAATTTCAAAAGGCTCAGAATATAGCAGCTTTCGAGAAGAACCCCTTTTACTTCGCCAAAAAAGCTTTTAAGGAACAGCAGGGTGCAATTAGGTTAAGTACGGACGAGATGTTCAACTACTTTAAATCCACATATACCACCCCGGAGGCAGATATAACTTACAGGGATCCACCAGCTCCAAAACCCAAAGAACCTGCTCTAGCATTTGATGCTGATTCACCGACGATGGAAGAGCTGGAATACCACATAAAAAGGAAACCAAATAGTTCCGCCCCGGGACCCGATGGCATACCATACATCATATACAAAAAATGTCCATCAGTGCGGAAACACATGTTGAACATCTACAAAAGAATTTGGACGAACAGAGAAGTGCCAGACTGTCTTGGTAAAGCCGTGTTTGTTCTTCTACCAAAAAAGAAAGAAGTTACTGATCCCAAGGATATTAGACCTATAGCCCTTACGAACACAATTTCGAAAATATTCTTCTCCATTATACAGGCCAGACTACTCAAACACATGTGTACCAACGACTACTTACCGAAGAAGTACCAGAAAGGTTTTCTCCCAAGAGTTGCAGGGTGTCTCGAACATAATTCTTTGCTGACTGAATGTCTTAGAGATGCAAGGAAGAATGAGAGACAATTAACTGCCACGTGGTTAGACTTTGAAAACGCCTTCGGTTCGGTGCGCCATGAGTTACTATTAAAGGCGCTAGAGTGGTATAATGTGCCACCTCTGATCTGTAATATAATAGCCTCCTACTACAAAAAACTTTCCTTTGTAATACAAGTAAAAGGCGAAACGGAGAAGATACCGGAAATTCGTTACGGCATAGGACTTTTCCAGGGTTGCTGTCTCTCTCCTGTTACATTTAACATTGTTATCAACATTCTAATTGATACGCTTGTCGTAAAAGAAAACAAATGGGGATACAGGTTCAAATATGGAGACACATATATGGCGGCCATCCTGGCATTTGCGGATGATATTACGCTGTTAACCCGCAATCCAAAACAAAATCAGGCGCTCCTTAAGGTGGTAGATGACTATTGTGAATGGACTAAAGGGATGAAGATAAAACCAGCGAAGTGCTACTGTTTGAGCTTAACCAGGAGAGGTTCAAAGTTTACCTCGAGCAATCCAGGTCTGACAGTAGCCGGAAAACCAATCGCAACCGTGGCTGATGAAGCTCCTTTTAAATTCTTGGGCAAAAGGATCACAAGCAGAGGAAAGGAGCATCCTACTGATGATATTGTCCAACTTTTCGAAGAGAGCCTCCGCCAAACTGACAATCTTCCCCTCCTGGGTACACAAAAGGCATGGATTTACGATAACTACCTGACATCAAAACTTTCATGGCCATTTCTCGTCTACGACTTCACAAAGCAAAACCTGACTAAATTAGACTCGTATGTGACCAGATTCCTGAAATCATGGTTTGGACTGGCTCACCCGGCTGACTCGTCAACGCTATACAGATCTCACAATAACTTTGGACTGAACATTAAGAAACCGTCGATATTTTATCAAAAGGCGAGAATAGCCAAACGATGTATACTCAAAGACTCCAATGATAGCGCTATTCAAGCCTTACCCAACACATCACTATCAGATGAACTGGAATCGAGACTCGACTTCTACAAATCATTCCAAGTTGGTACACGCACCAATAGATCTGGATTGGGCATAGAAACAGCAAAGTCTGATAAAGAAATACTGAAAGGTTTTGCTCAGGAGGACATGGAACAAGGCTTCAAACTTCACGCCTTAAACCTAGAAATGCAGAATGATTGGCTAACAGTGGGTGACTTCTGCATCCCTCCTGCATTGAAGTGGAAATCCATAATATACAACTGGTCCCCTGAGCTGCTTAAGTTCTACTTAAATGCATTCCAGCTTACTCTCCCCGACCCGAGTAACCTAGTTAGATGGGGGAAATCTACAAATAGACTATGCCCGTCATGTAAGGAGTTCGTAGGCACGGCCAAACATTTGTTATGCGGATGCAAAATACTACTTGAGCGAGGCCAGTATTCCTACCGTCATGATAAAGTCCTCCAAATCATCAGAGAGGCCATCAACCTGTCAATTGCACGGACCAGGAAAGGGCAAACCAGTAGCGGCTTCCAGAAGGTCAACTTTGTGAAACCTGGAGCCAATAAGCTGCCCAAAGATAGGACTAAACCTTCTTCAATTTTGGGAGCAGCAAAGGATTGGGAATTGTTGATGGACACACATGAGAAGCATTACCAAATGCCTTCGGAAATCTGTACCACAGCATTAAGGCCGGATATACTCATATTCTCAAAAGCGACAAAGCATGTAGTACTTGTTGAACTTACAGTTCCATGGGAAAGTAACATACCGAAGGACCACAACATCAAGCTTAACAAGTACTGCAACTTAGTAGACAGGATTGTGAGAAACGGATTCAAGACTGATCTCTTCGCTGTGGAAGTCGGAGCAAGAGGACTACCAGCGAAGTCGCTCTACAGTCTCTTCAAGAATCTAGGGCTCCCAAGATCGACGCTAAGTTCATATATGGAGAGAGCTTCGAAAACGTCACTGGAAGCATCCTACAGAATATGGATAGGTAGAGAGAGGGAGGTCGAGAGCGGGACTGGTGGTTTCCCCGCGTCCTAGTCAACGCAGACTAGCTGACGAGGGCTTGATGCGAGCCGAAACGTGAAGCATGCGCGGGAAATTTAGAGTGGCCACTCGCTAGTCCCGGCCTCGATTGATACCCTCCTCTACTGCCGATGGGCCCGGATATGTTCGGTGAAGCCATCGTAAGCTTAGATCCACACCTTCCTCCTATATTATATTATATTGATAATTATGTTGATAAAAATTACGTATCAAAGTTTGACAAGGCTCTTTACACCTGACGCAGTTAATCAATAAGTCTTTGTATTCAGAACTCTCAGCAAAATTGTTGATCTTGCTCTTAATCTGTGTTTTCGATAGACTGTGAGCGACGTTATTATGTGGCTAGTCACTAAAATACTTGTAATAATACCCTGCGAAGTTTCGTGCCGGTTCTTCTTCGCTGGTATAATCGAACCGGATAGAACAAATAGTGACAAGATCGAGTGCAGTCTAACTGCCATATGAATGATCAATAAACAATACAATACAAGACAATATAAAGAACATGATGAGAGTGGAAGAGGCGGCAGAGGTGTGTCAGGAATTCGGGATCGCGGCACGTGGAGATCCGTTCTCTCTCTCTGCCTACCCCACTGGGAAACAGGCGTGAAGCTATGTATGCAAATAACGGTGCCAACTGCTTCGTTTTCTCCTACTTCAGCACAGCAAGTCGCAGTGCCAGTGAGTAATGGAAATATAAGCCGTAAATATCAAGCGAATAAACACGTCGTCCCTATCCACCATCGGTACAGGAAATTAAAAATATATGTGATTTACTATCGGGAAATTCGCACGAGAGGCGATGGTAAATCCTGCTAGTATCGTATCGTAGCTACTATAAATATGAACGTGCAGTTTTTTTTTAATTTTTTTATGGAAACTGACACGGTTGGCTACATCACCTACAACATCCGTGATGTCAACCCATAACACCGAGTGAACTTGGTGCCACGTCAGCCTTCCCTTCGGTCGTGCCGGCTACACTGAACTGGTCGGAAAACACAAACTATTTACATAGCCGTTTTAACCGACGTTTCATTCAGTGCGGTGGTACCAACCCGGGCGGGTTAAACCCTAGCACCAAGTAATATTAGGATGGAAATAAAAATATGAACGTGCAGCTCCCTGCAGTAAACAATGCGGCATCTCATGCGAGAGGTCCGAGGTTCGAATCCGTTCGGCGTGTACCAACGGCGTGTTTTCTGACGAAAACAATTACGTGCATACCTACACCTGCTGCTGTACCGTTCGGAACCGGTGTAAAACTGTAGGTCCCTTCCCTGCCCCTTACTAGGTGGTAGGCTCAAATTGTAGCCGACTGGGTTGGTACCACCGTACTGGATATAAGATGGCTTTAGACACATGCGCTCTTCTTGAAGAGCGCATGTGTCTAAAACGGCAAATTAATTTAAAAAAAAAATTGTTAAGTGAGAACGTTGTTCACACGCACATTGGGTTCCGTTTAGCCATATCGACGCCCTCGAGCCAAAACTCACCAAACGCAGTTTTTATCAAAATTGAGTTTTTTGTACTGGCAAACTTCAAATTTTTAGTTGGCAACCCTAGCTACAAGGCGAACAACCGGCACTGCAGAACCGCGGGATTTTGAGAAGGCAACGGCCACTCCGTGTTGCCTTCTCAGAATCTTCCTCAGTTATTGCACTGGACACGCGGTGTGTTACATGCACTCTATGTGTAAATTGGTCCACAGCTGGCAGGTGTACATGGACTGACAGTAGGTTTTAAAATAACAGCATTTTTAACACCCGACGCAAAAAGATGGGTGTTGTATGTTTAGCAAGTGTGTGTATGTGCGTTAAATAAAATATAAAAACTCAGAGCTGCGTGGGTATTTACTTAGCGGTCCTCCGACTCCTTAGGCAACGCTAAGCAACGTTAAGCAACGCTGGGTGCGGTCAGTTCTTGGATGGGTGACCGCTCGACCGTTGGAGGCTGACCGTGGTTCGGATTCCACGTTAAACTGTAGGTCCCTTCCCTCCTAATCTTACTTGGTGGCAGGGTTTAACCCGCCCGGGTTGGTACCACCGAACTGAATGAAACGTCTCGGTCGAAACGGCTATGCAAATAGTTTGTGTTTTCCGACCAGTTCAGTGTAGCCGGCACGATCAAAGGGGGAAGCACTGACATGGCACCTAGTTCACCCGGTGTTATGGGCTGACATCACGGACGTTGTAGGTGATATAGCCAACCGTGTCAGTTTTCATAAAAAAAAAAAATTGTTTATGCGGTAAAAAACCACCCAACGATACAATTTTAATGTCACACAGCAACACACACACGTACAACTTCCATACAGAATGCAGCCATGTAAAAACAATTTTCATTTTTATTCTAGAGCCACATACATACATTGTTCCTGAAAACAGCGGAATTGCCACGACTCATTGGGCAAGCTGCCTGTTACGGTATTAATATAGAGCTGTCGTTAAGATTTTGTGTGGAAATAGTAATAAGGTTGACTGGAAGAAATCACTTGTACTGATAAGTCCGCCTTTGCGCACTCCTGTATTTCTTGTTTCTTGTCGTGTACTGTTCTTCCTTCAATTTGTGTGTAATAAGGAGTTTCTATTCTATTCTATTCTATACTATTCTATAAGAAATGTTTATTTTTATTGGCCTTCAATTTGGAATTTTTTGATGGTTCCGTATTTTAAAAGGAAAAAACGGACCCTTTATAAGATCACTCTTATAAGAAACTAGAAATTTATCGTAATGATAGATCTTGATAACTCGTACATATATCCAAAAACTAGATAAAATGTATTTTACATAAATAAAGGGGACCCATTTGATACCAATAAAAAAAAACCTTTAAACTTACATATCGTGCGGGTATCAGAACTAACTGTAAGGATTAAAAACAATTTTTTTTTTACAATTTTAAGTTCAGTGGTCTAGCTAAAAATGTGGAAAAAATTACCATTTCCTTATTTAAAATTGTAAGTTTGGTAAATGCTTAACACAAATATTTATATTGTGTGTTGGTACGGAACCCTCAGTGCGCAAGTTCGACTCTCACTTAATTTAAGATACTCGTAGTTTAAGATTGTTAGTTTAATTTAATAGTTTTATATGTTACATTATTTATAGGTATTTTTTCACAGGTGAAACAGTTAAGAAATTAACGAACGTCAAACAATGAATATTTATTAGGTATTAACTTCTCCATATATTTCCCCACAGAATACACGCCAGTTGTATCACAGTCCGCTGGGTGCGCAGTTGCAATCTGTAGTTTTATTTTCCAGCTCCGTCGTCTTGCCTCGTTGAGCAGCATCCGAGCTATCATTTGGAAATAGAGAAATTTATTGATTTTATTATTTATATTGCAGAATTGAAGGGGTGAAAGGTTTTATTGGCCTTATTTGAATCTTATTTCGATAAGTAATTGGACCAGATCGAGCATCTGCTTGGATGAGATCAAACGAATAGACGAAATCAAAAAGATACTCATAAGATACTCAAAAAATTCTTTATTGCTCCAACATTTTACAGAAATAAGCACTATAAACGGTGTTGCAGTTGCCCCCGTAATATATTTAACTGACATAAGGAGGTTATTCTATATGTGAAATTAATCAAATCAAATCAAAATATACTTTATTGTACACCATAAAAAGGAACACAACAGGCGAGTTTAATGCAGAGTAGCATTCTTTACAAACTAACCTTTGGGATGTGGAGAAGCTGATAGGGCGGACAATGCAGTGCAAGAGAGAAGCGTGAAAAATAAAACTATTAAATAAATGGACACAAACAATAGGTACATAAATACATACATAAAATAAATACTATAAGGTACGTACATATTATATTTATACATAAACTACATATACATATGTAAACATATATTTTATAATATAAAACCATCTGAATAAAAGTTACAAGAACGTAATTAAGGCAAATTTATATTACTCGTCGCCGTCAGAATCAGATAGAAACAGTTTGCGAATACGTTCTCTAAACATGTGGATAGTAGTGCAGCGCCGTACCTGTTCAGGCAAATGATTCCACATGCGAGCCGCATTGACTGTAAATGAGTCCGTGTAAAATGAACTAGAGAGAGTTGGTATTGCTAGAAGTAAATTGTCAGATGATCTCAGAGAGAGACCATGGGAACGAAGGAACTCAAACCGCTCACTCAGGTATTTAGGAGCAGCAGGGTCATTCAGTGTGCGGAAGAGAAGAGAGAGTACGTGGCTATTCCTGCGACTTCGAATATCGAGCCACTGTAAACGTGTGCGATATTCAGAAATATGGTCATACTTGCGCAGACCAAAGATGTAACGAATGCACATGTTTAACAGTCTGTCAAGTTTGTTTAGAAGATCTTCACTTAAATCGAGATAACACACATCCGCATATTCGAGTATTGGAAGTAAGAGTGATTGGACAAGTGTGATTTTTGTGCACTTAGGAATGAAGTTTTGCAGTCGCTTGAGTGAGTGCATGCTACCAAAGATTTTGCGGCTGACTTCACTAACCTGCTTATTCCATCTGAGAGACTCATCAATCATGAGCCCTAGATTTTTAACACAGTTGCTGTAAGGGATGTCCACACCATCGAACACAACGGCGGGAAGAGTGACTTTGTCCAATTTAACAAGCAATTTAGGTGACCCGACTATAATAGCTTGCGTCTTGGTGGGGTTGACCAGCAGGCCAAAACGCACAGCCCAGTCGAGCGCAGATTTTAAGTCATCGTTCATTTGACCCACCGCAGTGTGCAAGACTTCTGGATGAAAGTGGCGATACAACTGCAAGTCATCGGCATACAGATGGTAAAAACATTGAAGAGGGACAACAATAGCGTTGATGAAGATAGAGAAGAGTAAAGGTGAAAGCACTCCGCCTTGTGGCACACCAGCAGTAATGTCGCACCATGCAGAGTCAACATTGTCAACACGGACACACTGACAACGACCAATCAGATATGAGGAGAACCAATCGAGAACAGACTGTGAGATATTTAGAGAATGTAGGATAGCCAGGAGTATGTCATAATCGACAGTATTGAAAGCACTGCTGAAATCTAATAGTACTAGAAGAGTGAGTTGCCTATGGTCCATAGCTAGGCGGATATCATCAGTAATTTTGACCAGGGCAGAGGTGGTACTGTGGGATGGACGAAATCCCGATTGAAAGGGGTTAAGGAGGGAATTTTTGGATAGGTACTTAGAGAGCTGAGAATGGGCTACCCGCTCCAGCACTTTAGAGAGGAAAGGCAGTATAGAGATTGGGCGATAGTCTTTGTACTGGATAGGAGAAGTGGTCTTTGGCAAAGGTATCATGTAGGCCTTTTTCCACGAGTTAGGAAACGATCCCGATAATAGAGAATAATTGATGATATGGGAAACTATGTGGATAATATTATCTATTATCGGGATAAATAGTTCCCTACTCATTCCGTCAGGGCCTACAGCCTTGCTCTTTATTGACAATAAAATCTTTTTTACCTCACAGTCTGTGACTCGGGTGAAGATAAGTTCATCAGTGTTAAGAGATGAAGAAGAGTTCAACATTTGAAGTGTGTTGGCTTTGACAGTAGGATCCATAGTTATTGGAGAAGAAGAGAAGTGATGATTTAAACCATCTAGATCAACCGATTGGTTGATCTGAGACACTGTCTTACCAACCCCTAATGTGCGCAAAAATTTCCACATGTTTTGCGGAGAGCAGTCTTCAATAGACTTATAGATATGGCGACGTTTTGCGTTTCTACACATTTGATTGCACCGATTTCTTGCAGCCTTAAATTTAGCCCAATTCGCCTCAGTCGGATAATGTTTGTGCTTCCGTTTGAGCGCGTCGCGTCGAGCCATCATCCGTCGGATCTCGGCGCTTAGCCACGGAGCTGGAGCATGTCTCATACGTACAGGGCGTACGGGAGCATGCTTATCGTAAAGGGTGGTCAGCTTGTTTGCTAGCGTTAATTGCGAAATTAAACAACTTCTGTGGCGAAAAAAATTTTTTTGAAACAAAAAAAAATTTGTTTTCCATACAAATTATAAATACCTATTCTCAAAATGCATGGAGAAAAAAATATGTTTTTTTTTTTCAAATTAAAAAGTCGTAGAACAAAAGTTGTTCTATTTCACGTACAGAATCACCCCCTTTCGGGTTTTACGGTTGGGGTTGCAACACCGTGGATAACATGGTTTGAGATGCAAAGGCGGACTTTTCCTTTAGAAAGATTTCTTCCAGTCAACATTTGGACATGTGAGAGTCAATTAAATAGTACATTAAAAAAAGTCAAGAATAATTCTAGTCGGTGGACCGTTAAGTAAATTCCCGCGCAGCTCTGAGTTATTATATGTTATTTACTTAGCGGCCCCCCGACTCCTTTAATTAAACGGAAATTATTTGGTACTTTTTAAGGGTCGGGGTTTTTTAAATTTGTAATTGAACTGTACTTGGATGGGTGACCGCTTTGACCGTTGGAGGCTGACCATGGTTCGGATTTCACGTTAAACTGTAGGTGGTAGGGTTTATCCCGGCCGGAGTGGTAACAGCGCACTGAGTGAAACGTCGGTCGAAACAGCTATGTAAATAGTTCATGTTTTCCGTCCAGTTCAGTGTAGCCGACATGAAATGAAGGGAAGCCTGACATGGCTCCTAGTTCACCAGGTGTTATGGCATGACATCACGGATGTTATAGGTGATGTAGCCAACCGTGTCAGTTTCCATTAAAAAAAAATCTATCGTAACTAACCAGAACTGAATTATTTAGCCTATCGAAGAGTTATGAAGGAACATACATACTACATACAGAAAATATTTCGAAAAATCGTTAATTTAGTTGTAGTTCTAGTAAATAGAGTCTGCAAACGCCATATCTCATAAAACAAAGTAACCTACTCCATGAGCAACATCCCTTACAGATTTGTTATTAGAATTCATTGATGATGGCGTGATTGTACATACGTGACATATCCCAACAAACAAATTGGTGGTAACAGCAGGTTGTTTTATATCTTAAGTGGTATATTGGATTAATATAACGCTCAATACTGCTACTGTAGAGCTCTTGTCCCACTTATAGCACTTACTAACGCTATCAATCAATCATCATCAATCATCATCATCATCATCATCATCAATCAATATTATTATTATACTAATAATAAATCTGTAAGGGATTGCCATGGAGTAAGTTGCTTTGTTTTTTGAGATATTGGGTTTGTAGACTCAGTGTATGATACTAAAACTAAATTTATGATTTTTAGAAATCATTTCTGTATGTATGTATGTTCCTCCATAACTCTTAAACCGATCATCCAAATTCGATGAAACTTAGTACAAGCACATTTTACTATACGGGACACAGGATAGGCTGTAAATAAAATTCACTTCCGGTTATTTTTAAGATGTGGATCATTTCTCGCGAGCGAAGCCGCGGGCAAAATCTAGTTGTAAAATATACTTGGAGAGTCTATACGAAAGACCCTGCTTCCCATAACACAGGGAATCCTAGCTTGGGAAGCAGGGCTCCAGGAAAAAATACGGCCCGCCCACTATAATATGTAAATTTAATATTAGGTACTAACTACTAACACTACTAACCTCTATTTTTGCTTTAATTAATAATAAGAAAATTGTACCTATGTTCCTACTTTCGGCTGTATAATGTGTATATTTTGGTAATAAATAAATTTGGAATTTTTGAATTTGTAAAGTCACTAAAAACCCTGTATATGAATGAGCCTCTATTATTTATGCTCCGACCAGCCAATATCACCTCCGAGAAGGTAAGTGCCATACCGGAGACTTCCCTGGATTGCTGGCTATACTGGACTAGAGGAGAACACAACCAAAGCTGCTATGCTATGCGGCCATCTTATATCCAGTACGGTGGTATCAACCCAGTCGGCTACAATTTGAGCCTACCACCTAGTAAGGGGCAAGGGAAGGGACCTACAGTTTTACAACGGTTCCGAACGGTGAAGCAGCACACGTAAATTTTTTCGTCAGAAAAAACTCATTGGTACACGCCAACGGGATTCGAACCGCGGACCTCTCGCATGAGAAGCCGATGCCCAAACCACTCGGCCACCCGCCGCTATTAAACAGCTCTTATAATAACGCCTGCCTTGTCTTAAAATCATAATGTTAGTTGGGGTATAAGCCTGTAACCTATTTTTTCATGGAAACTTGGTTGGTCACAACACCTACAACACTCGTGATGTCAGCCCACAACTCCTTGGTGAACTTTCCTTTTGTCGTGCCGGGTACACCGGCACGACAAAAGGAATTACAATAAAGAACAAAAGAAAGTACAATATTTTCGGGGGGTAATTGTTGTTCGCGTCCGTGACACCTTAAGGTCCTAAAGTCACACGTGCCTCCTGGGTGGTGCCAAATGAACAACAGAATACTTGTGGTAGACAGGTCTTCCACCGTGTCGTCCGGGTAGGTACCACAGCTCGTAGGCGCAACCTCCTGATGCAGCTTGCTGCACTTGGAGGCCAGCAGACGAGTCAGCCGGGTCGGTGGACCGAGCAAGCGGAGGAGAGGAGGGGAGTGGATATTATTTCAGCCAACAATGAGGGCTCACTACCCAATTGCACTGTCTCTCGGGCCAGGGAGAGCCAGGTGCAACAGGAGTTATGTCGCTACCTGCCCGCGGATAGTACAGGGGCCCGCCGCGTGCGGTCGCACCAGCCTGCGTCGGGGGCTGCCCTATCAGCCAGCGAAAAATCCTGGCGGAGGTGCACCTTGAGGCATGGTGACCTGGGGAGACCGGGGTGCATCCTCGTCAGGGGGGGCCTGGGGGTCCTCTCGTCCCTTGTGACAGTGTTCTTGGAGAACCCACTTGAGCTGTCTTCAATATTACCGCTCCCCAAATCTCGTCTTGCTTGCTCCATTTTTTCATTTCCCTCAAAACTAACCTCATGCCAAGAAACAAAAGGAAATTCACCGCTTTAAGTGCGACTCCCACGTCTCCCAAACACTTTAAAGTAGACATGTGTAATATATGCGGTCTACGAGCTAACTTTAATGCTGTCGCCCAACATCTGCAGACAGCAAAACCACATCTTTTGTTTTTAACAGAGACTCAGGTCGCCCAACACACTACAAACCTGGACATCCCTGGATACAGTCTTTTCGAAAGATTTGTAGCCAAGAGTGGTGTATGTGTGTATGGTCGGTCTGACGTTTCTGTTAAACGGCTCACACTTTTCGAAGATCCTCAGTTTCCAGTCGTATGGATCCGCGTCAACCTTCCCCACGTGGTAAGAGTTTACGCGGGTGTATACCGCTCTCCCAACTTAGGCGCCAAGGAAAGTGCCGCACTATTTGAGTATCTCAGCAGCTCGGCCGATAGAGTGCTCTGCCAACTACCTACAGCTGAAATTGTGATGTTGGGAGACTTTAACGCCAAACATGGAGATTGGCTTGGCTCCTGCACCACGGATGCTGCTGGTAAGGATGCATATAACTTGGCCATGGCGCACGGGTTGACACAGCTTGTGTCTGGTATAACTAGAGTCCCTAGGAACCCGTCGCATAGGGCAAACTTGCTGGACCTTGTGTTGACTTCGGAGCCAAAGGGGTACAAGGCTGTTGTGAAAGCCCCACTGGGGAATTCAGATCACTGCCTTGTATCCACAACAGTGCCAACTGCGTACTATGCGGATACACGCGAGAGTAGTACTCGCACTGTCTGGCACTACAAGTCCGCACAATGGGACGACCTCCGCACTTTTTTCGGAGGTTATCCTTGGCAGGAGACATGCTTTCGGTCCGCGGGCCCGTCTCAGAGCGCCGAAGCTGTCGCCGAGGTGATACTACAGGGCATGGAATACTTTATTCCAAGTTCTGTGGTTCCCATCGGTGGCACGCAGAAGGCCTGGTTCAACCGTCAATGCCGCTTGGCTGTCGAGGCGAAGAACCAGGCCTTCAAGCGGTGGCTGTGCGATCGGTCCGTGGAGTCGAGGCGTGCCTATAATGCTTCTGTCAAGTCCAGCAAGCGTGTGCTTGATTTGGCCAAGTTTAAGCACGACCGAGGAGTAAGCCAAAAACTCGCACGCTGTCCTACCGGGAGTCGTGCGTTTTGGTCCCTGGCGAACTCTATCGGTCGTAACTTCTGCCGAGCTGCAACCCCCCCGCTAGAACGTCCCGATGGAACACTCGCTATCCTTGCCAAGGAGAAGGCGAATATATTCGCTCGCCTTTTTGCTTCCAACTCGACCTTAGACGACCAAGGCGCTACCCCTCCGTCGTTACCTCAATGCGATAAATCGATGCGTGAGGTACGATTCCATAACAGGGCGGTCTTTAAAAGTCTACGTCAGTTGGACGCCTCCAAGAGTAGTGGTCCTGACGGCGTTCCTGCGCGTGTGCTTAAGATGTGTGCACTTGAATTGACACCTATCCTCACTCGTCTCTTTAGGCGCTCTTTTTCCTCCGGTATCGTGCCTGCTTGCTGGAGAAAGGCTGCGGTCCAACCAGTGCCCAAAAAAGGCAACTCTGCTGACCCCAAAAACTATCGGCCTATTGCGATAACCTCTCTCCTTTGCAAGGTTATGGAGCGGGTTATTAACACCCAGCTTCTGACATATCTGGAAACTTGTAAACTCCTGGATGACAAGCAGTACGGTTTCTGTAAACAGCGATCATCAGGAGATATTCTAGCATATGTCACGCATGTGTGGGCTGAGAGATTAGACAACTTTGGAGAGTCGCTGGCAGTTGCCTTAGACATATCTAAGGCTTTTGATCGCGTTTGGCACCGTGGTCTCCTCAGCAAGCTTCCGGCCTACGGTATTCCCTCATCCCTCTGCAATTGGATCGCCAGCTTCTTGGGGGACCGATCCATATTTGTAACCATTGACGGTGCAAAATCGGTAGATTTCCCAATAAACGCTGGCGTTCCACAGGGCTCGGTGCTGTCGCCTACATTATTCCTGTTATTTATTAACGACCTACTGTGCCTAGGTAACATTCACAGTTATGCAGACGACAGCACCGCCGACGAGGGTTACGCTAAAGACTGGACCGCTAGAGAGGTGCGCATTGATGATGCTCGGCGTCAAACAGTTAACAGAGTCGACGATGTTCTCGTTAAGGTAGCCTCCTGGGGCCGCGAGAACCTTGTTGATTTCAACGTCAGCAAAACTCAAGCATGCGCCTTCTCTACCAAGGCCGACCGGTTTCCCTTCCAAGCTACGTTCCAGGGTACGGCCATACCTAACAATGACAAATTGGACCTCCTGGGCGTGGAATTGACCAAGGATGTGGGTTTTAGGGGTTTCATAGAGTCCAAAGCCACACTTGCCTCTAGGAAATTGGGCGTCCTCTACCGCAGCAGACGGTTCTTCTCACCGGCGCAGCTCCTTATGCTATATAAAGCGCAGGTTCGCCCGGTGATGGAGTACTGTAGCCATCTGTGGAGTGGATGCCCTCTTTACTTATTGGCGTCCTTGGACTCTATCCAGCGCCGTGCTATCCGTCTAATTGGTGATCCCAAGCTCACGGAGAGACTTGAATCATTGGGCCACAGGCGAACAATCGGTTCTCTTAGCCTGTTCTATAGGTACTACCATGGACGTTGCTCTGATGAATTGGCTTCTCTCATCCCTCCAGCCCCCATCCATCTCCGCCACACCCGCCGGACTCGCTCGGAACATCCATATGTTGTTGACACCCAACTACTAAGAACACATCGTTTTTCGAAATCTTTCCTGTGTCGAACGGCGAAAATATGGAACGGTCTTCCGGTGAGTGTGTTCCCCACCACCTATAACCTGGGAATCTTCAAAAGGCGTGTCAATAAATTAGACGACAACCTTTTTGTCCGCCTCATAGCCGGCATGGCGCCTCTCTGAGCGTGGTTTCGCGAGGAATGGTGTTATTGGCTGTGTCTGATCTTCCGTTGAAGTATTGGGCACAGACACCCGCGCCGGCTGCCTATAAAAAAAAAAAAAAAAAAAAAACACCGAACAGAACAGAAAACACGAACCGTTTAACATTGCCGCTTCGACCGACCTTTAATTCAGCGTGGTGGTATCAATCCGGGCGAGTTAAACCTGTCAGGGTTTAATCCGTAAGCTAGCCGAGTAAGGCAAGAAGGGAAGGTGACTACAGTTTGGAAAGATGAAATAGTTACATGTATAACAATCAACTGTCTGGTTGACCGGAAGGAGTTCCATTTTACGATAAGACCGTCTTCTCTGTGCAAAACTGGGTGTAATTTTAAAATATCAACATAAATTTGTATATTGTATTGATAGAAACAACAAAATATTTATATTGAAAGCAGGAATTATTCTAATGACAAAATACTGCACCTAGATTTTACAAAATAGGGTATAGGGTTAAGCGTCTCGTCTCCCGTGACATCACAAGTGAAACCACAACACAGTTCTTCCTTCCTCTCGTCGTCGCAGACGGCAGGCGTGTTCCGCAGGTAGGGTTCCGTTAATTTCGCCGCGGCTTCCGGCTCGATTCGACTGCTGCGGCCACCGCGCTGCGCACAATCCTAAGACTAATCAAGGAACCACAGACAAGGAATGGACGGATGAGAGCGGACACGCTGGGAGATATTATTATATAATTTTAGTGTAGCCGACACGACCGAAGGGAAGCACTGACATGGCACCTAGTTCACCCGGTGTTATGGGCTGACATCACGGATTTTTAGGTGATGTAGACAACCGTGTAAGTTTCCATAAAAATAAAAAAAAGTATAAATATAGAAATTATAATAATAATATTCCCCCCGCCGCGCCGCCGGTGGTGGAAATTCCATTTTGTTATTTTGTATTAATTTTAGATTTAGGTTTTATTTGTAAAATTAATATAAAAAAAGAAAAAATGTGTAAATAAACGAATAAATAGTATAAAAAAAAAGATGTAAAATTTATATAAAAAGGAACGTGTAAATAAATGGATGAAAATACTAATAATATAATAATAATAATAATTATAATGAAAAAATGTGTAAATAAATGGATAAAAACATTATAATAATAATTTATAGTTATTATTATCTTGCAAATATTTTAATACCTATTTATAATTAAATTTACTGATGACGACTAAAGTCGAAATATATTAGATTAGAATGTGTGTTTTGTATATTTAAAAGTTACATAAAACAATATAAATTAAATAAATTGCTAATAATACTAAATATTTAATTCATAATTAATAATAAAATGTATTAAAATATAATATTATTTCTTAGTATGCCATTCGCTTCCCACTATGCAACAGAGACTATCAAAATTTTAAGGATGATTCTGGAGCTGATATGAACTACTTTTAAAATTAAAATAAAAAATTATTAAATTTAAAATGAAAACATTTATTGTCATTAACACACATGTTACGTGTACGACACAACACGTGTACCATATTAAAACCAACACATCAAAATTTTAAGGGACAACAAATATTTTTAAAACTCACAAGTAGGAATCGGACTTGCGCACCGAGGGTTCCGCACCACCACACACTATATTTGAGTTGTTTTTTTTTTACAAAATAAAAATTTAAATAAAAAAAATTGTTTTCTTTCATTCAGTACGGGATCCTTAGCCCGCATTTAGCCCGAGCCACATTTGGCAGGTTTTTATTATTTATGATTTTTCTTTAGAGTTTGCTCTATAAAATGAAAATAAAATCAAAATACAATGTAAACATAAATCGACATTGTCAAATAATAATAATAGGACAATAAGGAAAAATAATTCAGAAGGCAAACTACTAGTATGCCATCAAAATGTACAAGGTCTGCGTGGTAAGACGCTAATGTTAGAACTATTTCTTCAGGACAATAATATAGATATATTTTGTATAAGCGAATCATGGATCAACTCTAATGAACTGAATATTTGTAATCTTAACAATTACAATGTAATTAGCAGTAGTCACCGAAAAAACTATATACGAGGAGGCACTATGATTTATGTAAAGGAATCCTTACGAGCTAAGAACCGATCAGATATCGTCAACATGTCAATTGAAAAAGATTTTGAAGTAAGCTGTACTGAACTGATGTCATTCTTTATTTTGTCCGTATATCGGTCCCCCTCAGGGAACATCTCTGTATTCACAGAAAGACTTGAACAATGCCTATATACACTAAGTTCTAATAACAATAAGTCAATAATATTATGTGGAGATTTTAATATTAAATTCCCAACGCACAAAGATGACAAACACGAGCTCTCAGACCTAATGGATAGTTTTTTACTATGCCAGACTATATTTGAACATACGAGGATTGTAGAATCATGCTCTTCATGCATTGATAATATTTTTACAGACAGTACAACTTTTGAAACGAAAGTAGTATGTGGTATTCAATCAGACCACCTAGCTCAATTAATCTCTATTTATCATGCACTGATTAAAAATAAAAATATTGCCATCAGGACATCGAGATTAATAAATGAGGACAGAATAAATGCCTTAAATATAGATTTAAAAATCGAATATTCACAAATAGCTAGCGACACCAGTTTCAAATCGTTCTTTAACACTTTTGTCACCTATATTGATAAACATATGCCCTTAAGGCGAAAGTCTGTACTTAAAAAGAAAAAGTTTGTAGAATGGGCGACACCAGGCATTGTAGTATCTAAAGAAAAACTTTTTTTATTGTATGAATTATTGAAAGATAAAAAATGTAGTGTCTTCAGAGCATACGTCTCTTCTTATAGTAAAATATTTAAAAAAGTATCCATAAGTGCCAAACAGATATTTCTGAAAAATAAATTATTAAGCTCCGACAATAAAATAAAAATGGCCTGGAATATAATTAAAGACGAAACAGGCAGATCTATCAGGGATGAGAATGTACAAGTAGAATTAAAAATTGGAGAAAGTCTTATAACTGATTGCAGCAGTGTTGCAAATCATTTCAATAAATATTTCTCAACCATTGCACATAACAGCACAAAAAATATTATACCTTGTAAAGACATTGCTTTGAAACATTTGGAAGCTTTCACACCTCGCAACACTGTATCAATTGTTTTTGAGCCTGTAACACATTCAGAAATTAAAAGAATACTCCGCGACCTCAAATCAAAACGATCACAGGACCTATGGAACATGTCACCAAAGCTGTTAAAATCGTTAATGAGTATCGTGGACCCTTTGTTAGTTGTTATGAATCAGTGTATTGCAAGTGGAACATTTCCTGATGCTCTAAAAATTGCCAGAGTCATCCCATTATACAAAAAAGGTTGTCATAAAGACATCGGCAACTACCGCCCAGTTTCTCTATTACCAGTGTTCAGCAAGGTATTTGAAAAATGTATTGAAAAAAGATTAATCACATTTTTTAATAGGCATAATATTATTAATTTTAAACAATTTGGTTTTCAAAAGGGCAAGTCTACCGGAGATGCGATTGCATCAATGATCCGATCAGTTTTAACTTCACTAGACCAATCAAAGCAAACATACGGAATTTTTTGTGACCTATCTAAAGCATTTGACTGCGTAAACCATGATATCATATTAATGAAGCTTGAACACTACGGAGTAAGAGAGAAAGCATTGAATCTATGTGAATCATATCTAAAAAATAGAAAACAAATCTGTGATATTAATGGAGTAAAGTCGGGCGTAGAACCTGTCAGTATAGGTGTACCACAAGGCTCAATACTAGGACCACTTCTTTTCTTAATATATGTTAATGATATATCTAGCTGTGTTCCAGAGGACATAGAATTAGTCATGTTTGCTGATGATATATCTGTTGTCTTGAAGGATTTATGTATGGAGGAACTACGGAAGTCATTTGTAGTAGTAATAAATTCACTACAGTCATGGTTTCAATCTAATAATTTACTATTGAATGTAAATAAGACTAATGTAATGCACTTCGCATTGGATACTCGGAAACGCATACAAGATGACATTGTGAACACTGTAAATGATTTATCCCTCAAAATAGCTAATGAAATTACATTTCTGGGCTTAATATTTGATAATGGATTAACCTGGAAGGCTCATATAGATAAACTAGCAGGCAAACTAAGCTCAGCCTGCTACGCTATAAAAAAAATTAAAGAGCTCTGCGGCATTCAAGCCGCAAAGACTGTATACTATGCCTACTTTGACAGTCTTATGTCATATGGTTTAATGTTTTGGGGAAATGCAGCGGAATCAAACCGAATATTTGTATTACAGAAAAGAGCCCTACGGTGTATACTAGGAATGAAACCTAGAGACACTTGTCGTTATGCATTTAATGAAATAGGAATAATGACTTTACCTGGTGCCTACATCTTTCAAAACATTTGTTATGCAAGAAAGCATCTATTAGTCTCCACTTTTAACTCGGACAATCACAACTATAATACTAGACATAAGGATAACCTACTGGGCATAAAACATAGGTTGTCTAAAATGTCAAAAAGTTTTATATGTAATAGTGTTAGATTTTATAACAAAATACCACAGGAAATAAGGAATCTAGGTGAAAATTCTTTCAAAATAACCCTGAAAAAAATATTAATCAAAAAAAGCTATTACAGTATTAAAGATGCCTTAACTGACGAATTTTGTGATTCTGACACATAATAAATTAAGTACAAAAGTATGACATAACGTAATGTTCTCTACTAACTCTAAGACAATGGGTACTTGTGTATCTATTTTATTTTTTAATTTTTTTTACCCTCGACATTTTATACTACATTGTGGTATGTTACCTGCTTACTAACAAAATCAAATAATGACTTGATAAAATTTCTTATCAAATTTGACGATGGCACTATACACCGGACTTTTTACATAATACCTATATACTTCAGAAGTTGTCAGAATCACATGATAAATAAATATAATTAATGATGCGATATGAATGTAATTAATTAGTTATGCGATAGCGACATGTGGTGGTTTGTGACAGAAACCAGTAGTCCATACAATTTCATAGTAAAAATGTTTTCACTTTGTCATGAACTGCTGCATGTCACAAATCAGCACATGCGTGTCTAGGCAGTGGCAAACATTTTTGTATAGACCAAGTGGACATTGAAAAAATTTCCAGTGAAGTTTCTTGTCAGTTCTTCTTCGCTGTGATAATCGAACTGGCGGAATGTTACAATGTAAATATGACAAATCTGAGCGCAGTGTACTGCCAATAGATGCTAAATAAACAATAAACAATAAACAATAAACAACAATAAACAATAAACAATATAATCACACCAAGTTTGACGCCTGCATGTATTACGGTTTTTACGATAGAGCAAAAAAAAAACCTTAAAATAACTTTTCTTGTATGATCGGCGATTTGAGCGGCGGGTGGCCGAGTGGTTTGGGCATCGGCTTCTCATGCGGGAGGTCCGAGGTTCGAATCCGGTCGGCGTGTACCAATGAGTTTTTTCTGACGAAAAAATTTACGTGCATACCTACACCCGCTGCTTCACCGTTCGGAACCGGTGTAAAACTGTAGGTCCCTTCCCTTGCCCCTTACTAGGTGGTAGGCTCAAATTATAGCCGACTGGGTTGGTACCACCGTACTGGATGTAAGATGGCCGCAAGCAACCTCGGTTGTGTTCTCCTCTAGTCCAGTATAGCCAGCAATCCAGGGAAGTCTCCGGTATGGCACCTACCTTCTCGGAGGTGATATTGGCTGGTTAGAGCATGTGCTTTGGCCCCTCCGACACAGCCACCCAAACCGGATTACATAAAAAAAAAAAAATTATCCCCTTAATTACTTTTTAGGTTTCCGTATCCCCTACGGAAGGCTATTACTAAGCCTCCGCCGTCCGTCCGTCCGTCTGTCGAGGGCTGTATCTGTTGAACCGTAATAGGTAGCCCGTGGAAATTTTCACAGAACATGTGTTACTATGGCGGATATTACAACAAATAGGAAAAATAAGAAAATGTTAAAAATTAAGGGGGGCTCCCATACAACAAATGTCCGAAAAATCGATTAGTCACACTATTGAATAATAGATGGCGCCACAGGCTTTTATCCATTGCATTGTTGAAAGACAAAAGATAGGCGGATAATAGCGGATAGATACGGAAACCTCCGTGCGCGAGTAAAACTCGCACTTAACAGATTTTTAATTGCTAGAATATCCATGACGGACACGGTGCAAAAGATACAGGCCTTTAAATGTAGGACAGTGAAACTCGAAAAAGCTATCCGGAGTGGATGGATGAAAAAAGCCGAAAAAGCGCGCCGTGGTGTGCCTTGGGAGATGTCTGTGTCCGCCAGTGGACTGATGCGGGCTGGTGACAATAACCAAAGATCCGATCAGTCTGTTTTATTCTTTATTATTGAATTCAAAATGTGTAGTGACTTGTCTTAACGTCAGTATTCTATGCTTAAAAACCACCTCCTCAGCGAGTCCTCCCCTCCCGCCATTGGTTTAATCTAGTTTGCGCTGGATTCAAACGTTGTTTGAGCAAAATCGTTCTCTGCGCTGTGCTTGCTTAGGGTTTTACAAATCTGCATATATTCATACATTCGTACTGGCGGTCAATATTTGAAAATAATTGAATATAATATACCTATTTCCTCCACAGAACTGTTTTTTTTTTGTTTTTTTTTATGTGAACCAGCATGGGTGGCTGTGCCGAGAGACCAATGGTGCAGTCGACAGAGCCAAAATCGCCTCTCCTCGCGAAACCACGCTCAGTTCGCCATGCCAGCAGATTTGCGGACTGTTGCTAGGCTGTCTAGCCCGTTAATACGACGTTTGAAGACACCCAGGTTAAAGGATTCAGGAAATACACTCGCCGGAAGACAGTTCCATACTCTAGCGGTGCGAGAAAGAAACGATTTAGAGAACCGATGGGTTCTCAAAAGCCCAATGTCAACAGCAAAAGGGTGCTGAGTCTCTCTGTGACGAGTCATGCGGAGATAGGACGGGTGGCAGGGGAAAAGGTATGCTAGTTCCGCAGAGCAGCGTCCGTGATAGTATCTGTAAAACAGACTAAGCGAACCCACAAATCGTCTGTGACTCAGGGACTCCAGCTCATCTGTAAGTTTTGGGTCACCAACAAGACGGATGGCTCGGCGCTGTATCGAGTCCAAGGATGCTAGCAGATAATGGGGACTACCCTCCCAGATGTGACTGCAGTACTCCATCACCGGCCTAATCTGCGTTTTGTACAGCAGGAATAGTTGTGCCGGTGAGAAGAACCGCCGATTGCGGAAAAGTACTCCCAATTTTCTGGATGCAGTTTTGGCCTTAGACTCGATTAGTCTGGAATTAACTCTGGAACGCTCTCCCTGCCCACATATTTCCCCCCAAGTATAATCTCGGGTCCTTCAAGAGAGGCGTGAATAGGCACCTGTCAGGCCGGCATGGACGTCGTTAGACACCTTATGTACCGTGTGGGGCCGGTACTTCAAAAGAATAGCCCCACTGCATCTCTACCCGTGTATGTCGTAAAAGGCGACTAAGGGATATGACTCCCTTCTTATATTACTAGGTGGTAGGGTTTAACCCGCCCGGGTTGGTACCACCGCACTGAATGAAAGGTCGGTCGAAACGGCTATGTAAATAGTTTGTGTTTTCCGTCCAGTTCAGTGTAGCCGGCACGACCGAAGGGAGGGCTGACGTGGCACCAAGTTCACCCGGTGTTATGGGCTGACATCGCGGATGTTGTAGGTGATGTAGCCAACCGTGTCAGTTTCAATAAAAAATAAAAAAAAAGTGTGGCTGGGCGCCACATGTCGCGCTTTCTATAATACTGCTCGTGTAGCCACGTCGTCGTCGGCGGCTCGCGATGGACTAACTCAGTTGTGGCTGGATGTCTTCAACTCGGTGGAACATGGCGCGCTCTCAGAGTGCACCCTGTGCGTATTCACTGATAATAAATTTTTCTCAAATAGATGATTATTACATCACAATTAATGTTTATTTCAACAATAAACGCTTTTTATTGTGGCTGTAATTAATTGACTGCAGCCCAACAAAATTATATTGACGTGTCCGTTCATTTCCGTGTTGCTAGCGCTTTTTGGCCGAGCGATACTTTATCGCTCGGCCACATTTACTTGCCGGCTACTACGTTCGAATAATTGAAAAACCATCTCGAAGAAACAAGTAACTAAGGGCGAGGCCGAGGGCCGAGCTGCGTCCAGCAAGAAGCTAAAGCATCTTGAAGAAAGTAAGTAACTAAGGCGAAGCCGAAGGCCGAGCTACGTTCTGATAATTGAAAAACCATCTCGAAGAAAGCAAGTAACTAAGGGCGAGGCCGAAGGCCGAGCTGCGTTCAGGAAGAAGCTAAACGATCTTGAAGAAAGTAAGTAATTAAGGGCGAGGCCGAAGGCCGTGCTCTATTCGGGAAGACCATAAACCATCTCGAAGAAAGCAAGTAACTAATGTCGTCGTAAACAATAATCGTCTTGCCACATTTTGCGAGAGGCGGTTGGTTCGAACCCTTGGCGAGCACCATAAGTGTATTTCTGTCACGAACCCGAGTTTAACAGGTTTTTTTATGTAAACCAACATGCATGGCTGTGTCGAGGGACCAATGGTACAGTCGACAGAGCCAAAAACCCCTCTCCTCGCGAAACCACGCTCAGTGAGGCGCCCCCATGCCAGCAGATTTGCGGACTGTTGCTAGGGTGTCTAGCCCGTTGATACGACATTTGAAGACACCCAGGTTAAAGGATTCAGGAAACACACTCGCCGGGAGGCAGTTCCACACCCTAGCGGTGCGACAAAGAAACGATTTTGAGAACCGATGGGTTCTCAAAGGCCCAACGTCAACAACAAAAGGGTGCTCAGTCTCTCTGCGGCGAGAGCAGCGAAGATAGGTTGGATGGCAAGGAATAAGGGCAGCAAGTTCCTCCGAGCAGCGTTCATGATATTACCTGTAGAACAGACTAAGTGACCCTTCAATCCTTGGTTTGGATTCCGTGTACAACTGTTAGATGCCATCCATTATAGTGACATCCCTTCCCTTAATGGGTGGTCGTATTTTGTTCTATGTAATCCGGTATGGGTTGCTGAGTCAGATAGTTCAGAACAAGGCTCCAAAGGCTCATATAAAAATAAGTAATAATATACTATATAACATTTTTATTTTTACGTTTTTATACCATGATTTGTGGTTTGGTTTTTTGGCCTGCACAACCCATACTTCTTTTTAGGGTCCCAAAAGAACCTTGTATCTTTTCGTGTACCTACTGTTTTTTTCTGTGATTCTATTCTATGTTTAGAAAGATAAGTAGATAACGAAGAGTACTAAAAAATGAATGACATTCTAATATTGTAGAGGTGTATTTAGGTAGGAAATTAAATAAAAACTTTAACCATTCATAAGTTGTACGATTTCATGAATGAATGGAAGTACCGGTTTGGAACAGCGAAGGTTTTAGAGTAGGCACACAGTTGCTTTGTGAAGTTCTTTTTATGTTTTATTATGACGGATAACAAATAATAATAAAAAAAAAGGAAACAATTAAGAGCGGGCACCATACAAGAAACTGTTTATTTGAAAGTTTTGTTTTATTGCTTTATCATTTTTATTATCTTAATTCACTTCATTCGCTTCGTTAACTTCACTTACTTCGCTCACTTCATTCACCTCCACTCATTTCATTCACTTCATTCACTTCGTTCAATGCATTCACTTCATTCAATTCATTCACTTCGTTCACTGTATTCACTTCGTTCACTTCAATCACTTCGTTCACTGCATTCACTTCGTTCAATGCATTCACTTCATTCAATTCATTCACGTCATTCACTGCATTCACTTCGTTCACTTCATTCACTTCATTAACATCGTTCACTTCATTCACTTCGTTCACTGCATTCGCATCGTTCACTTCATTCACTGCATTCACTTCGTTCACTGCATTCGCTTCATTCAATTCGTTCCCTTCGTTCACTGCATTCACTTCGTTCAATGAATTCACTTCGTTCACTGCATTCACATCGTTCACTGCATTCACTTCGTTCACTGCATTCACTTCGTTCACTGAATTCACTTCGTTCACTGTATTCACTTCGTTCACTGCATTCAATTCGTTCACTTCATTCACTTCGTTAACATCATTCACTTCATTCACTTCGTTCACTGCATTCACTTCGTTCAATGCATTCACTTCGTTTACTGCATTCACTTCATTCACTGCATTCACTTCGCTCACTTCATTCACTTCGTTCACTGTATTCACTTCGTTCACTGTATTCACTTCGTTTAATGCTTTCACTTCGTTCACTACATTCACATCGTTCACTGCATTCACTTCGTTCACTGCATTCACTACGTTCACTTCAAACACTTCGTTCACTGCATTCACTTCATTCAATTCATTCACTTATTCGCTCCGCAGCGCGAAAGCTGCCGGTGAGTGCGCTCCAAAAAGCAAACTCCACGGATTTGTCTATTCAGATCGTATAAAGCGATTAATAAAACCGGTTTCATGCAGATGGCAATCAATTCGTAAATTCGTTCCAACATTTATAGTCATAACATCTTCTGATGGCTCCTCGCGATTTATTAAATACATGATAAACTTAACTAACCTTAAAACCGTAAAAGCGGCGGGTGGCCGAGTGGTTTGGACATCGGCTTCTCATGCGAGAGGTCCGAGGTTCAAAACCGGTCGGCGTGTACCAATGAGTTTTTTCTGATGAAAAAATTTACGTGCATACCTACACTTGCTGCTTCACCGTTCGGAACCGGTGTAAAACTGTAGGTCCCTTCCCTTGCCCCTTACTAGTGGTAGGCTCAAATTGTAGCCGACTGGGTTGATACTGGATGTAAGATGGCCGCATAGCAGCCTCGGTTGTGTTCTCCTCTAGTCCAGTATAGCCAGCAATCCAGGGAAGTCTCCGGTATGGCACCTACCTTCGCGGAGGTGATATTGGTTGGTCGGAGCATGTGCTTTGGCCCTTTCGACTCAGCCAACTATAACGGATTACATAAAAAAAACCTATAGTACTAGATTTCATTTTCTCATACTTACATCGCTCCCGAAAAAACATGTCATTGAACGAAAGGAGCTTATAAGCTCATTTCACAATGACTGGATGCTTGTGTTTGTCAGCCTCGGTAGCTCAGTGGTGCGATCGGTCGACTGTTATTAAGCAACCCTCATGCGCGCGATCAGTATTTGGATGGGTGACCGCTCGACCGTTGGAGGCTGACCGTGGTTCGGATTCCACGTTAAACTGTAGGTCCCTTCCCTTCTTACCTTACTAGGTGGTAGGGTTTATCCCGCCCGGGTTGGTATCACCGCACTGAACGAAACGTCGGTCGAAACGGCTAGTTTGTGTTTTCCGTCCAATTCAGTGTAGCCGGCACGACCGAAGGGAAGCACTGACATGGCACCTAGTTCGACCAGTACTCATAAGGACAAGATAACTATATCAAGCAGCAAGTAAGGCACGAAGGCCCATCTGCTTCACGACTCGGTGGAAGGACCGTGCCAAGATGAGAGGTTGCTAGCCTCTCGCCCTTATGCACGGCATCTTGTCCTTATCACTTAAGTCGCCTTTTACGACATCCACAGTGAGAGATGAAGTTTGTTAACCCCCGACGAAAAAAGAGGGGTGTTGTAAGTTTAACGTGTCCGTGTATGTGTGTATGGGTGCGGCTATCTGTGGCATCGTAGCTCCCAAACGGATGGACCGATTTGGGTGCGGTTTTTTTTATTTGAAAGCTAGTTTAATCGGGACTGCTGTTAGCTAGTTTTGTAATCAAATAATCAAGTAATTAAGTAATCGAAAAAATAATTATCTTAAAAAGTTGACCGATTTGCATGCGGTTTTTTTTTAAATCCGGCCAAGCGCGAGTTGAACTCTCGCACCGAGGGTTCCGCATCGCCATGTCATGGTTAGCGCCACTCACGCCATCCATGGCGTGTTATGAAATGCTTCATATTAGTTAAATGTCATTAGTTAAAATGCTTCACCCTCTATTCGGTAGATGGCGCAAGCGCATACACTTTTTTGGTTTCTTCTATGGGAACCCCCGTGAATTTTTTGTTTTTTCTTATTTTTTTATTATTTGTTGTTACATCGCCCATAATAACACATATTCTGTGAAAATTTCAACGGGCTATCTATTACGGTTCAAGAAATACAGCCCTCGGACAGACAGACAGACATACAGACGGATGGACACACAGACAGACAGACAGACAGACAGACAGATGGCGTAGGCTTAGTAATAGGGTCCAGTACCGGATACGGAACCATAAAAAGGTTGTTTAAAGTTTATTTTCACTCTAAAATAAGTCACGCGACATCGCGAGGCAGCGCGACTGTAGCAAACCGCTCGTTAGAACTGAATCGAGTTTAGTTATTAGGATAATAAAAAAAATTAAGAGAGTTTCACCTAATTGATGTAGGTCGATAAACTCGTGACGATTTGAATTTAAATGTGTAACTTTATACTTGTATGAATATTAATATTTTTTGCAGAATTAAACATGTACTAATTTGAGATATTTTTGTAGATTTGTTGAGGGAGATTATTATAATACTATATATAAAAAAAGGTAAAGTTCGAGTCGGACTCGCTCACTGAGGGTTCCGTGCCACATACGACGTCATTGGGCGGTTTTTATTATTTGTTGTTTTACTTTAGAAATTGCACTATAATCACACCAAGTTTGACGCTTGTATGAATTACGATAGAGCAAAAAAAAAATTTTAATACAACAAGTTTCATGTATGAGGGCCGATGGATGTTTTTTTTCTATTAGGAAGGTCCTTAACGCGAGCCCGACTCAAATTTGTCGGATTTTTATTATATGTTGTTTTAATTTTTAGTTTTATACATATATATTTATACAAAGAATATAAAAATTAAACATCAGAAAGAACTTAAATAAAACTAACCTAACACTAAACCTACCTAGGTATCTATCTAACTAAATAAAACCAAACATGAACTTATAAATAAAAAAAATCATCTAACGCTTATAGCGTTCCCACTTTGAATTTCTAGGCTTATGCGGCGTATGAAGAAAGCCTCGGCGCGCACGTCACCGGACTTATCCACTAGCAATTTTCCTATGGTTTCGTTCGACAAAAGCCAGTGCATCCGGTGACCACGCACCAAGGGTATCCACCGCAAAACCTAGAAACTCAACTCAATTCAGAGAGGTCCGCTGTTCGAATCCGGTCGGCGTGTACCAATGAGTTTTTCTGACGAAAAAAATTACGTGCATACCTATACCTGCTGCTTCACCGTTCGGACCCGGTGTAGAACTGTAGGTCCCTTCCCTTGCCCCTTACTAGGTGGTAGGCTTAAATTGTAGCCGACTGCGTTGTTACCACCGTACTGGATGTAAGATAGCCCCATAGCAGCTTTTGTTGTGTTCTCCTCTAGTCCACTATAGCCAGCAATCCAGGGAAGTTTCCGGTATGGTACCTACCTTCTCGGAGGTGATATTAGCTGGTCGGAGCATGAGCTTGGGCCCCTCTGACTCAGCCACCCATACCGGATTAGAAAAGAAAAAAACGATTTTTTCTATTCTATTCTATTGGCTACGGAAGCAAAATGATGCCAAAAAGAAATCAGAAAGTACTAACTACCACTGAATTATTTCATAGCAGTCAACGCCCATGCTCCTAGCGCGTCTGTCTACAAAGATTGAGCGTCCAAGTAACACAATACAGTAAAATAAAAAAGCTTTAAAACCACGCAGTCAGTTTGAATAGAACGTTGACATTTATTTCATTAACTGTACTCTCGTGGGTGTAGCTTGACTTATAGCGTTGCTTAGACGCTCATGCGCGTAGGTAGAACATAATCGACTCGTTAGGGCCATTTTCATAGACGTCTCGTAAGTGTCGTCATTATGGGTCACTAATCGTTAACTCACGGCTTTACGCGTGTGATGCGTATTCGTTCTACAGAATTAATAGAAGCTGGCTCAAAACCCAGCGCTTTAGTTCTCATCTGAGAACTTCACAGTAGTAAGGTGAGGCAGCTCCATGTATATTCATTGCATGACCAGATTTTTCTGCAAAAATGTTATGAAAAAAAATGTACATTTCATTTCATTAGCTATTCCAGAAGTGGGGACTATTGAGGACTTAACCCACCCGAAAATAACGCCTAATCAACGTTTTGAACTATTGTTTTGTTTCCAAATAGAATAATCAGTATATGCTTGAACGGTCTCTCTGATCTGTTAATTGGTAGAATACAATTTCTTACAGTGTCCCAAACATCAATTAAGTGCGCAACACATACATAACACATAACACTTCAGCATTAACATTAAAGCACGGATTTGAAGCTTACACTAAAACAAATCGTCTTTTTCACGTCTTCGTCACGTGGTACAGGGTTAGGACCAAATTTGAGTGAGGCCCGCGCTAAGGATCCTCCTAAAAGAAAACACATTTCTTTGGTCTTGGTAAATATGTATTATATTACAATATATATTGTGTGGTTGTACGGAACCCTCTGTGCGCGAGTCCTACTCGCATTTGGCAGTTTTTTTTTATTTACTACGACATGACTGGCAGGCAGACAGAAAACGGAGTCCCACCATAAGGGTCTCTTTGAACTTATTTTGATACACAACCCAGCACGCTCGTAAAGTTAATCTCAATTTATTTTCTGGATATGAATCCGGCCTTTTATTATTACCGAACAAGCGGCGTAGCCATATTTGTGAGTCGTATTTCATAAATTATATATTGAAGCGAGGGTCAATTTAATTTGACTAATTGACTAATTCAACCTAAAAATTTGGCTCAGGACAGATTGGACAAACCGAGATTTCGTGTTTTGAGTCATCATCAAATCGTTGCAACTTTCAAAATCGTGTTGGATAAATTTGTCCTTTTACTTTTAGAAATTTTTCACAGTTATGTCAGTTGTGTGGGGCCGGTACTTTAAAAGAATAGCCCCACTGCATCTCTCCCCGTGTATGTCGTAAAAGGCGACTAAGGGATATGACTCCCTTCTTATATTACTAGGTGGTAGGGTTTAATCCGCCCGGGTTGGTACCACCGCACTGAATGAAAGGTCGGTCGAAACGGCTATGTAAATAGTTTGTGTTTTCCGTCCAGTTCGGTGTAGCCGGCACGACCGAGGGGAGGCACTGACGTGGCACCAAGTTCGCCCGGTGTTATGGGCTGACATCATGGATGTTTTGGGTGATGTAAGCCAACCGTGTCAGTTTCCATAAAAAAAAAAAAAAAAGTTAACGGTTTATATTTAGAAACTACAATACAATACACATCTACCACGCGCTGTATCCCGACAATCGGGGTAAGCAGAGTAATCGCGTGCAGTGCTGCGAGAACTCTGGTAAATTGCAGCACAACACCGACCACCACGTTTAGCTATGTATTAGAACAAGATAAAGTATCGAGCAGCAAGTAAGGCACGAAGACCCACCAGCCGCATGACTCGCATGCATCATGCCGGTGGGAGAACCGTGCCAAGGTGAGAGATGGCTAGTCTGTCGTCCTTTAGCACGGCACCTTGTCCTTATCTTAGTCGCCTATTACGTCATGCACGGGGAGATGTGCTGTGGGGTCGTATTACAGAATTTTTTTAACCGAAACAGGTTTTCGTTGTAGTCGTAACTTTTTTCCCACAATGATTTAGAAACTACTCGGAAAATGAAAATGGAATCAATGCTTCTTTGGTTAGGTAAAATAATTCTTATTAATTACATAAACAATTTAATTATTTAAATGAAAGTTAGATCGAGAAAGCTAAGCTCAAGTGGCAGTGGGCTGGGTACGTTAGATGAAGAGACGACGACCGTTGTTCACTGGCGGCCATGGACATGTGAAAACGATTTTGAGAAGCGACGGATCCTCAAAAGCATAACCAACACGGGCGGCTGTGCCGAGGGACCTATAGTGCAGTCGACAGATCCAAAATCACCTCTCCGCGCGAAAGCATGCTCAGTTGCGTGTCATGCCGTCGTCGTCGCTAGGCTGTCTAAGTCTGATAATACAATATTTAAAGACAGCTAGGTAAGAGAATTCAGAACACTGATTGTCGGGATTTAGCGTGTGGTATGTATGTATGTTTATTTTTTATGTAAACCGACATGGGTGGCTGTGCCGAGGGACCAATGGTGCAGTCGACAGAGCCAAAAACACCTATCTTCAAAACCCACGCTCAGAGAGGCGCCATGCCAGCAGATTTGCGGACTTTTTTGAAGACACCCAGGCGAGCACCCAGGTTAAAGGATTCGGGAATCACACTCGCCGGAAGACAGTTCCACACCGTAGCGGTGCGACAAAGAAAAGATCATGAGAACCAACCGATGGGTTCTCAAAAGCCCAATGTCAACAACAAAAGGGTGTGTTCAGTTTCTCTTGGATGAGTTCAGCTGAGATAAGACGGGTGGCAGGGAATAAGGGCTGCTAGTTTTTCAGAGTAGCAGCGCCCGTGATTAAACCATTTTTTTATGGAAACTGATACGGTTGGCTATATCACCGTGGTACCAAGCCGGGCGGGATAAACCCTACCACCTAGTAAGGTAAGAAGGAAAGGGGCCTACTGTTTTACATGGAATCCGAAACACGGTCAGCCTCCAACGGTCGAGCGGTCACACCATCAAGTACTGACCGCGCTCAGAGTTGCTTAACAACAGTCAACCGACCGCACCACGAGCTGACGATACCAGCAGTCGAGAGACTGCGGAACGCACCAGCAGCAGTAGCGTCTTCGATTCCGCTAGCACCTAGCCAGCCGTAGGTCACTGCGGCCGCCCTAACCTAGGGCTGATAAAGTGAGCGCTCTTCGCCGCCAGCCAGCCGGTCACGGTGACTGCCCTACTGCAATATTATATAGGTAGGATAAAATGATGGCAGGGCTCGCGCGGAAGCCACGCAAAAAAGACCGGTTTTTAAAAAAAAAAAAATTTATTTATGGAAACTGACACGGTTGGCTACATCACCTACAACATCCGTGATGTCAGCCCATAACACCGGGTGAACTTGGTGCCACGTCAGTGCTTCCCTTCGGTCGTGCCGGCTACACTGAACTGGACGGAAAACACAAACTATTTACATAGCCGTTTCGACCGACCTTTCATTCAGTGCGGTGGTACCAACCCGGGCGGGTTAAACCCTACCACCCAGTAATATAAGAAGGGAGTTATATCCCTTAGTCGCCTTTTATGACATACACGGGGAGAGATGCAGTGGGGCTATTCTTTTAAAGTACCGGCCCCACACGGTTCGAAATCTGTGAATTTATTTCCTTCGCAGATTCCAGATTCCATTGAGACCGTTGGAGGCTAACCGAGGTTCGGATTCCACGTAAAACTGTAGGTCCCTTTCCTTCTCACCTTACTAGGTGGTAGGGTTTATCCCGCCCGGGTTCGTACCACGGCACTGAATGAAAAGTCGGTCGAAACGGCTATGTAAATATTTCGTGTTTTCCGCCCAGTTCAGTATAGCCGACATGAAATGAAGGGAAACACTGACATGGCACATAATTCACCCGGTGTTATGGGCTGACATCATGGATGTTGTAGGTGATGTAGCCAACCATGTCGGTTACCATAACAAAAAATAATAAAAAATAACTTGCGGTGGTGCCAAATCCGTTGTTTGTGCATCAACAAACTGACAAGTTGCGTGCTTGTATAGGTAGAGTGTTTTCATTTTACGAAGGCACGGGGAGTATGAGGTAGGAAGTGGTGTGAGACCGCGCGGAGCTCAGTAGGGAACGACTCGGAGACGTGTAGAACGTGTATAGCGACGGGGCACCGAGTTCGTTCTCTACTGAGCTCCGCGGGGTCCCCTCTCGCACCACTTGCTATCTCGTACCCCTCGTGCCTTCGTAAAATGAAAACACTCTACCCGTATCTACTTACGGTAATCTTACATACGGCTCAATTATTGTGACGTAAGCTGTCAAAACATAGCAGACACGATCCACGTAGGCGTTTATGCGGTCAACGGTCATAGCCAGCGGGCACAGTACAACGGGTCGCCGTGTGAGGCAATATCCTCCCACGCGGCCATATGGCCGTGTGATGCGGTTGTCTTCGTGGCTCGTCTGTGGGTCGTTGGGGTATTTTTATGAGCAATTTTTAGTTAATTTCTAGTTATCTATTTCGTATTATCTGATGATGAAGCAAACCATGTTTACTTGTATTTGGTTATAATATAGGATTGTACCGTGTGGGGCCGGTACGTACAATTAATAGCCCCACTGCATCTCTCCCCGTGCATGTCGTAAAAGCCGATTAAGGGATAAGAACAAGATGCCGTGCTAAAGGGCGACAGGGTCGCCACCTCTCACCTTGGCACGGTACTTCCACCGAGTCATGCAGCAGGTGGGTCTTCCTTCGTGCCTTACATGCTGCTTCATAGTTATCTTGTCCGAATACTTTTCGAAACGTGATGGTCGGTGTTGTGCTGTAATTTACCAGAGTCTTGCAGCACAACACCGATTATTTGTGCTTACCCGGATAGTCGTGATTCAGCGTGTGTGATATGTATATAATAATAGTAGATATCTTGTGGCGTCGGTACATAAAAATAATAGTCCCACTGCATCTCTCCCCGTACGCTAGCCACCTCTCACCTTGGCTTAGTCCTTCTTCCGAGTCGTACAGCAGGTGGGTCTTCGTGCCTTACTTGCCGCTTTTTTAATTTATTTTAATTTAATTTTATGGCAAGTACGACATAATATGGCGCGCGCCAGACTAACGCAGAGGTGTAGTCCGACGGCGCCCACGGGCATTCGGATATTTACGGGGGCTGCGAATACCTTGTCGGCCGGCTAGGTGCACCTTCACATTATGTTTGAAGGATCCCAGACTGTACATTAGAGGAAAGAATGCTTGATAGTATTATCATGTCTGAATATTACATAGGCTGTGACAAAAGTCGAGGCTGACCGTGGTTCGGATTCCACGTAAAACTGTAGGTCCCTTCCCTTCTTACATTGCTATATTGTAGGGTTCATCCCGCCCGGGTTGATACCGCTGCACTGAATGAAACGTCGGTCGAAACGGCTATGTAAATAGTTCGTGTTTTCCGTCCAGTTCAGTGTCACCGGCATGAAATTAAGGGATGCACTGACATGGCACCTAACTCACCAAGGTGTTATGGGCTGACATCACGGATGTTGTAGGTGATGTAGCCAACCGTAACACGGTTGGGCAGCTTATAAGCTCCTCTGATCGTGACATGTTTTTTCGGGAGTGAAGATGAGAAAAACCGATCTAGTGGTTATTACTATTATCAGCAGACCGCCGCCGCCGCCGGGTCGGCACCACCGAACTGGGTCAAGTATAATCGGAAGAAAGCGCCGAGTGTGGGCGGCGGAAGTGTAAGGTTGTATTGCGAAGGCTTGTGTACACATGTCAGTATCACCCACATCTGTCGACCGGGCAGCGCTCACGAGCGACCTAACATTGAGAGTGGCACACTTTTCGATATCGACGTGATAACGTCACGTCTTATAAATTGATGAACACCGACCGGCTGCACGCACGAAAAAGTGTCACGTTCCATCTGAGCCTGTGTGTGCAAGCGAGAGCGCGTAACAAGCGATAGAGAGGCACAATCGGCCCAAGCGTCATGACGTCATCACGTAAAACTATCGTCCGTAAACCGACTTTACAGACAACCAATTTTTTTAATTTGTTTTTAGTGCTTTTAACAATAATAATTCATTAATACCAGCCACATTAGTACAGCATTAGTACTTATCTTCTCTTATCACTTAGGACCCAGAGTCCCTAAGGGATAGATAATACATACATACACACCACACACGCTGTATCCCGACAATCAGGGTAAGCAGAGAAATCGGTGTTGTGCTGCAAAATTGCAGCACGCAACATCGACCACCACGTTTAGCAACGTATTCGGACAAGATATGAGGGATATGACTCCCTTCTTATATTACTAGGTGGTAGGGTTTAAACCGCCCGGGTTGGTACCACAGCACTGAATGAAAGGTCGTTCGAAACGGCTATGTAAATAGTTTGTGTTTCCGTCCAGTTCAGTGTAGCCGGCACGACCGAAGGGAAGCACTGACGTGGCACCAAGTTCACCCGGTGTTATGGGATATAGAACAAGAGAACAGAAAGAGAAATACCATCACTAGCTAATATCGCGTGTCTATGTATAAATAAAATATGTACATAGTCTGAGCTAACATGGCTTCTCGTAGTCTTGCTAATAACACGTTATTGCTTTATGTAACATCATTCAGTATTCCCTCGAGGGAGGATAATTAAAATTAATTAAAACCTAATATTTCTTTGAGACGCCCCGTTATTAAACGGCAGTGTAATAATAAAGTTTCATTACGAAGTTCGGGAATGACAATCGAGAGCGGATCCAGAGGGGGGGGGGGGGGGAGGGGAGGGGGGGGGGGGGGAGAGCGGTGGTACCAACCCGGACGGGATAAACCCTGCCACCTAGTAAGGTAAGAACGGAAGGGACCTACAGTTTTACGTGGAATCCGGACCACCGTCAGCCTCTAACGGCCTAGAGGAGAACGCTGAGGTGTAGTAGGCGCCCACGGGCAGTCGGATATTTACGGGGGCTTCGAATACCATGTCGGCCGTCTAGGTGCACCTTCACATTATGTTTGAAGGAGCCCAGACTGTACATTAGAGGGAAGGACACAGGCGGGAGTGCATTCCTCATTTTGGCAACCCTGTAAATAAAAAAATTATAGGATTGATTTGACGAAAATCATTACACCATCGCCCCCCTTCCCTAAAATATCCAAAGTATGTCAATAGTTGTACAGAATAGCGGCTTATTTTCTACCGAAGAACAATGGAACAACGATCGTCGCCGCCTTCCCCAAGCCGGACGATCTGACCTGAAAACTGAAGAAGAATGAAGTTTTGCACACGACTCCGCTTATGATGAATACCTGAACGCTTTTATTTAACTAGCATGTATTTAAATGTACGAGTATTATTAATAAGTATTTTCATTATTATTTTATCTGTGAATTCTCACGCTCAACTCTTTTGCTACTACCTACTACTACTACATTCCACTACAGAATCTCAAACATCTAAAGGTTGACTGTAAGATATCTCTGAAATGAAATGAAATGAAATGAAATGAAATGAAATGAAATGAAATGAAATGAAATGAAATGAAATGAAATGAAATAAAATGAAATGAAATGAAATGAAATGAAATGAAGTTTTATTCAGTACTACAAACGGCACTTAACAAACATTGGCTCCGTCACTAGATGTTAATCGTTCTCGAAGGAGCAGTTTCATAATACATTGTGACATTATAAATTTTGCGCTCATCTTAGCAGTTTTAAGTTTGTCTCTGTAAGGGATAAGTCCGCCTTTGCACTTTATGTAAATTTTCTAATGTACTTATCACTGTTGAATGTTTATTGGAGCAATAGAGTATTTTCTATACAAACTCTTTGCATGTGCCGAATAAATATCTGCGTGCAAGGGGTCACTTGCTGTTTGCGCAAAGTCCATCGCGGACGTTCCGCTATGGCCAGACTCAAATTCAGCGGGCGCGGGCCGCACTCAACCGAATGTTGGTCATGTTTCCGGATCTAGACGTCTTCAACTGCAAACTGCAATACTAACGTATTTCAAAAAAAGTACGCGGTGAGATACGTTGAGCTAACTTTTAAATAGATTCTGATTCTGCATTGTTAATTTTGGGGCTTGCTCTGTAGTAACAATGTAATATATATATATATAAATAAATAAATAAATAAAAGATAATTATACTGTGGGGGATAATTATACTGTTATATAATTGTACTGTGTGGGGCCGGTACTTTAAAAGAATAGCCCCACTGCATCTCTCCCCGTGTATGTCGTAAAAGGCGACTAAGGGATATGACTCCCTTCTTATATCACTAGGTGGTAGGGTTCAACCCGCCCGGGTTGGTACCACCGCACTGAATGAAAGGTCGGTCGAAACGGCTATGTAAATAGTTTGTGTTTTCCGTCCAGTTCAGTGTAGTCGGCACGACCGAAGGTAAGCACTGACGTGGCACCAAGTTCACCCGGTGTTATGGGCTGACATCACGGATGTTGCAGGTGATGTAGCCAACCGTGTCAGTTTAAATAAAAAAAAAAAAAAAGACTAGTCGTTAAAAGTTCTAGATGCGCCACTGTTGACAACCTCTGTCATGCTGTAATGAAATGAGGGATCCACGCGGACAGAGGAAACGAAGAAGCCAAAGAATAATTCAAAACACAGTAGAATTATAATAATACTTTTGTCAGCCTCGGTAGCTCAGTGGTGCGGTCGGTCGACTGTTGCTAAGCAACCCTGAGCGTGGTAAGTACTTGGAAGGGTACCGCTCGACCGTTGGAGGCTGACCGCGGTTCCGATTCCACGTAAAACTGTAGGTCCCTTCCCTTCTTACCTTACTGGGTGGTGGTGGGTTTATCTCGCCCGGGTTGGTACCACCGCACTGAATGAAAGATCGGTTGAAACGGCTATGTAAATAGTCCGTGTTTTCTGTCCAGTTCAGTGTAGTCGACATGAAATGAAGGGAAGCACTGACATAGAACCTAGTTCACCCGGTGTTATGGGCTGACATCACGGATGTTGTAGGTGATGTAGCCAACCGTGCAGTTACCATAAAAAAAATACTTGCAGAGCAAGTGTATTTATATGTATTGTATATATAATGATATGATCATTGAAATGGCAGTTAGACTGCACTCGAACTTGTCACAATTTGTTCTATCCGGTTCGATTACATCCACGAAGAAAAACCGGCAAGAAACTTCGCAGGGTTTTTTTATTTATGCATATTATTACAAGTATTTTAGTGACCAGCCACTAATAATATCGCTTACAGTCTATCGAAAACACAGCTTGAGAGCAAGATTAACAATTTTGCTCAGAGTTATGACTACAAAGACTTATTAATTAAGTGTAACATGTATGAAGAGCCTTTGTCAAACTTTAATACGTAATTTGTATCAACATAAATCACCTCTGATCTGTAATAATAGCCTCCTACTACAAAAAACTTTCCTTTGTAATACAAGTAAAAGGCGAAAAGGAGAAGACATCGGAAATTCGTTACGGCATAGGACTTTTCCATGGTTGCTGCCTCTCTCCTGTCAACAAAATGAATCCTGAAAACAAATAGGAATACAGGTACAAATATGGAGACACATATATGGCGGCTATCCTGCCATTTGCGGATGATATTACGCTGTTAACCCCCAATACAAAACAAAATCAGGCGCTTTTTAAGGTGGTAGATGACTATTGTGAATGGACTAAAGGGTGAAGATAAAACCAGCGAAGTGCTACTGTTTGAGCTTAACCAGGAAAGGTTCAAAGTTACCTCGAGCAACCCAGGTCTGACAGTGGCCGGAAAACCAATCACAACCGTGGCTGATGAAGCACCTTTTAAATTCTCGGGCAAAAGGATCACCAGCAGAGGAAAGGAGCATCCTACTGATGATATTGTCCAACTTTTCGAAGAGAGCCTCCGCCAAACTGACAATCTTCCCCTCCTGAGTACACAAAAGGCATAGATTTACGATAACTATCTGACATCAAAACTTTCATGGTCATTTCTCGTCTACGACTTCACAAAACAAACCCTGAATAAATTAGACTCGTATGTGACCAGATTCCTGAAGTCATGGTTTGGACTGGCTCACCCGGCTGACTCGTCAACGCTGTACATATCTCACAATAACTTTGGACTGGACATTAAGAAACCGTCGATATTTTATCAAAAGGCGAGAATAGCCAAACGATGTATACACAAAGACTCCAATAATAGCGCTATTCAAGCCTTAACCAACACATCGCTATCAGATGAACTGGAATCGAGACTCCACTTCTACAAATCATTCCAAGTCGGTACACGCACCAATAGATCTTGACTCGGCATAGAAACAGCAAGGTCTGATAAAGAAACACTGAAAGGTTTTGCTCAGGAGGACATGGAACAAGGTTTCAAACTTCACGCCTTAAACCTAGAAATGCAGAATGATTGGCTAACAGTGGACGACTTCTGCATCCCTCCTGCATTGAAGTGGAAATCCATAATATACAAATGGTCCCCTGAGCTGCTTAAGTTCTACCTAAATGCATTCCAGCTTACTCTCTCCGACCCGAGTAACCTAGTTAGATGGGGGAAATCTACAAATAGACTATGCCCCTCATGTAAGGAGTCCAACACAGAGAGCCAAACATTTGTTATGCGGATGCAAAATACTACTGAGCGGGGTCAGTATTCCTACCGTCATGATAAGGTCCTCCAAATCATCAGAGAGGCCATCAACCTGTCAATTGCACTGACCAGGAAAGGGCAAACCAGTAGCGGCTTCCAAAAGGTCAACTTTGTAAAACCTGGAGCCAAAAATCTCCCGTACCGGATACGGAACCCTAAAAACCTCGGCGCGCGATTCCGACTCGCACTTGGCCGATTTTTATTAATATTTCAAAGATGCAAACTTTGCGTCTTGACTCTTGAGGCTCAGTGCTCAGTGGTCTAAAAATAGACAAAATTAGATGGTTGGAATGGAAATTAATATTAGCACAGGACTAAAATTGTAATTACAGAACCCGAAAAACGGAAATTTGTGTAAATTTTCCGAAACGCCTAACTATATCTACTGTTTGCTGGCGGAGCCATCGCTTCGGTAAACTTTGTTCTACGGTTAATTACAATAATTAATTATTTTTCCATTTTTTACATCGAAAAGCTCATTTACATTTTCGTATTTCGCTGGGCACAGAGAAATAAATCTGGGAGAAGACGGCCAACCATCCCTGCTCTGTGGTGTTGGTGAAAGGTCGGCCTCGGTAGCTCAGTGGTGTGGTCGGTCGTGATCATAAGCACACCTGGGCGCGGTCAATACTTTGATGGGTGACAGATCGACCGTTGGAGGCTGGCCGTGGTTTCTAAATTCCACGTAAAACTGTAGGTCCCTTCTCTTCTTCCCTTACTAGGTGGTAAGGTAAACCTGCCCGGATTGGTACCACCGTACTGAATGAAAGGTCGGTTGAAATGGCTATGTAAATAGTTCGTGTTTTCCGTCCAGTTCAGTGTAGTCGGCACGACCGAAGGGAAGCACTGTCATGGCACCTGGTTCACCAAGGTTGAAGGTGGTTATGGGCTAACATCTCGGATGTAGTATAGATGATGTAGCCAACCGTGTCAGTTTTTATAAAAAAAAATTAAACCAGGGAAAAGACGGCCATCGATCGCTGCTCTGTGGTGCTGGTTAGAGATCCGCAGTTGACTACTGAAGCGGCCTGCAACGCAAGTAAAACAGTCCAATCGGAATTGACTCGTACCTACTTGAAAATACAATTGTTTTGCAGAATGTTTTAAATAAATTATCATGACAGAGTAACTGAAGATGTAGATTAATTATTTATTCTTTTGAAAATGAATAAATTAAAATGGAAGCAGACGGGAATTGCAAATCGGCTTTTAATTTTAAATTCACATTAATTTTAAATAGCTAATGAAGGCGAGAGGTTATAATTTTGGTGTAACTCGACCTAATATGGTTAATTAAAATATGATATTTTTGCACAAGTAATTAAACAACAACATTATAATAAAACCGGCCAAGTGCGAGCCGAACTCGCGCACAGAGGGTTCCGTATCGCCATGTCATGGCCAGCGCCACTCACGCCATCCATGGCGTGTTTTATGAAATTCTTCACATTAGTTAAAATTCATGATTAGTTAAAATGCTTCATACTGGTATCCCATGACATCTTCTACAATACCATGGGAGTCAAGAGGCGAAAAAATTATCTGAGGATCCCATGGGATCGGCATCACGGGAGCCGAAGAGGGCGCGCATACACTTTTTAGTTTCTTGTATGAGGACCCCCGTGAATTTTTCACTTTTTCTTATTTTTTTTTTTTTTTTTTTATTGAAAGCCCGACATATGTCCCCTAGCCACCCATAAGGTTTTCGGTCTTATGCGGGGGTTGCGAATGCCATGCCGGCCTGACAGGTGCCCATTCACGCCCCTCTTGAAGGATCCGAGACTGTACTTGGGGGTTTACCGGTTCTGTAGAGGTAAGATCTGATTTTTTTAAATTTTTTATTTTTATTATTTGTTATATCGGCCATAATATTAATAACACATATTCTGTAAAAATTTAAACGGGCTACCTATTACGGTTTAAGAGATACAGCCCGCGGACAGACAGACGGACAGACAGACAGACAGACGGAGTAGGCTTAGTAATACCTTACGACAGTTACGGAACCCTAAAAAAATATCCATTCGAGCTGACAAATGGTACAGCGCCAACACGAGAGCGCCAAGCATCAAATAAGGCGTATCGAGCTTTAGAAAGAGACAACTAAGCGGCGGCGGGTGGCCGAGTGGTTTGGGCATCGGCTCCTCATGCGAGAGGTCCGAGGTTCGAATCCGGTCGGAGTGTACAAATGAGTTCTTTCTGACGAAAAAATTTCCGTGCATACCTACACCTGCAGCTTCACCGTTCGGAGCCGGTGTAAAACTGTATGTCCCTTCCCTTGCCCCTTACTAGGTGGTAGGCTCAAATTGTAGCCGACTGTGTTGATACCACCACCGTACTGGATGTAAGATGGCCGCGTTGCAGCATCGGCTGTGTTCTCCTCTAGTCCAGTATAGCCAGCCATCCAGGGAAGTCTCCGGTATGGCACCTACCTTCTCGGAGGTGATATTGGCTGGTCGGAGCATGCGCTTTGTCCCCTCCGACTCAGCCACCCATACCGGATTACATAAAAGAAAAGAAAAAATCCGGTCGTAGAGCGTCGTCCCTGTCGCACAGAGACATCGTGCGCGTTCGTGCGACAGAGACGACGCTCTCTCTACAGCTGGATGGTCTCTTTCTAAAACTCGACACGCATTATTCGCTGTCGGAAACTGTGCCTATATGCGCATTATTCCGCATACCGTCGCTTACCCGCAAGAGAGCAAGACATTCACAAAGATAACCGGCTATGCTCAGCAAGGAAGGTGCGCGGCCTAGAACAATAAATGAGTGCAGAAGTGCTCTGTCCAAATATTTAACTGGATCGAGCATGTAGATTCGAGATACATTACTATGTATTTATTCTTTATTGAACACGAATTTATACAAAAAAGAAAGGGATTGAGAAAGGGATTGAGAAAGGGATGCTTCGGTGGTTCGGTCATGTTGGAAGAATGGATGATAGGAGACTAACGAAAGAAATTTATGAAGCAAATGTGAGTGGAAGAGTCGGGAAGGGTCGCCCTAGACGCACGTACCTGGACCAGATCGGGCATGTGCTCAAAAAGGGGCAAGTGCTTAGTACCCGTAACCGACGAGCATGCATGAAGAACATTATGGGAATGGAAGAGGCGGCAGAGGTGTGTCAGGATCGTGGCACGTGGAGATCCGTTGTCTCTGCCTACCCCACCGGGAAACAGGCGTGATGCTATGTATGTATGTATGTATGAATTTATACAAATTAGACACAATAAGCGAGCTTAATGTCGCGAGGCATTCTATTCTAACTAACTTTTGGGATTTGGGGGAAGAATTTTGTAGTAGGTACGTATGTCGGTCGGATTCGAACCTCGGACTCTCGGACCCCGAGATCATGAGCCAACCTACCGCCGACATAGAATAGAATATACTTTATTGCTTTCCAATACAATCATTTTACAAGAGGCGGACTCATTATCTAAGGCCATCTCTGCCAGTCAACCTGACTTTTATGAACACTTATAATAAGGATAGCAAAACAGAGATGAAGAATGACACAAACTTAATACTAACAAAACAATAAAATAAAGTGAACAAGACGCCTCGGCATATAATATAATATGTAAGTATATATATGTAGGTAACATACTAGAACATATTTATTACATAAACATCATTCCTCCTTACCTATAATAAAATCCAACGTCTGCTTTCTGTCTGAGTGTCTGTCTGTCCGCTTATAACTCAAGAACCACTGAACCGATTTTAATAAAACAAAATTCTACGGATAGCTTGATTCTTCCCATCAACTATAGGCTACTTACTATCACGCTAAATAGCTTATGAGGTTAGCAGTGAAGTGAAATATGAGAGCGGGCGGAGCCGCGGGCACAGCTAGTATAATATAATATACAAGCTGTGCCCGCGGCTCCGCCCGCTCTCATATTTCACTTCACTGCTAACCTCATAAGCTATTTAGCGTGATAGTAAGTAGCCTATAGTTGATGGGAAGAATCAAGCTATCCGTAGAATTTTGTTTTATTAAAATCGGTTCAGTGGTTCTCGAGTTATAAGCGGACAGACAGACAGACAGAAACCAGACGTTGGATTTTATTAAAGGTATAAGGAAGGAAGGATAAGTATATACTATATATATATGTAGGTAAAATACTAGAACATATTTATTACATAAACATAGGATATATTTATCATACTAAATAATAATACCTAGAAGCATACCTACTAGGTGGTAGGCTCAAATTGTAGCCGACTGGGTTGACTGGGTTGGTACCACGGTACTCGATGTAAGATGGCCGCATAGCAGCCTCGGTTGTGTTCTCCTCTAGTCCAGTATAGCCAGCAATCCAGGGAAGTCTCCGGTATGGCACCTACCTTCTCGGAGGTGATATTGGCTGGTCGGAGCACGCGCTTTGGCCCCTCCGACTCAGCCATTAATACCGGATTACATAAAAAAATATATATATTTATATGTGTTATATACACAGGTTATGTACTAACAATAGAAACTTGACACACACATTACATAAACTACTGCATATCTGTAAATTATAAAGTAAATCACATAGAAATTTTTTTGTCAGCCTCGATAGCTCAGTGGTGCAGACAGTCAACTGTCGCTATTGAATGTTAAGCAACGCTGGGTGCGGTCAGTACTTGGATGGGTGACCGCTGACCGTTGGAGGCTGACCGAGGTTCGGATTCCTCGTAAACCTGTAGGTCCCTTCCCTCATAATCTTACTTGGTGGTAGGGTTTAACCCGCCCGGGTTGGTACCACCGCACTGAATGAAACGTCGGTCTAAACGGCTATGTAAATAGTTTGTGTTTTCCGACCAGTTCAGTGTAGCCGGCACGATCAAAGGGGGAAGCACTGACATGGCACCTAGTTCACCCGGTATTATGGGCTGACATCACGGACGTTGTAGGTGATGTAGCCAACCGTGTCAGGTTCCATAAAAAAAAAAAAAATCTTTCTAATACCTACTCGCAGTTCTATGTCATGCCACACCCAAAAGGGCCTGGCCTACCCTCGGCAGGGGAGGGTGCGTATATACAGACAATTTAACGTCAATTAGTTAATGGATTTTAGTCTCCAGGGATGCCGTAGTGAGATCTGCGAAGTTGGCCGTTTAGTTGTGAAAGGGCAACGGAGGTAGCGCCTATATATTTGAATAGCGTATTATGTCTGGCTCTGCACCTACCCTTGCTTCTATGATTTTTCACTTCTCATCGCCCAAAGGTGGACTGGAAGAAATCACTGGTAGTGATAAGTCCGCCTTTGCGCGCGATTGCTCTTTTTGCTTGTCTCACAACCCGGGCGGGATTAACCCTACCACCTAGTAAGGTAGGAAGGGAAGGGACCTACAGTTTTACGTGGAATCCGAACCACGGTCAGCCTCCAACGGTCGAGCGGTCACCCATCCAAGTACTGACCGCGCTCAGGGTTGCTTAACAACAGTCGATCGACCGCACCACTGAGCTACCGAGGCTGACAAAAAAAAAAACAAACACTGCATGGGAGTATTGCTATATCTCGGAAAGTATAATAAAGTACCGTGTGGGGCCGGTACTTAAAAAGAATAGCCCCACTGCATCTCTACCCATGCATGTCGTAAAAGGCGACTAAGGGATAAGAACAAGATGCCGTGCTAAAGGGCGACAGGCTCGCCACCTCTCACCTTGGGACGGTACTTCCACCGAGTCATGCAGCAGGTGGGTTTTCGTGCCTTACTTGCTGCTTGATCGATTGAATCTTGTTCGAATACTGTGCGAGACGTGGTGGTCGGTGTTGTGCTGTAATTTACCAGAGTTCTTGCAGCACAACACTGATTACTCTGCTTACCCCGTTTTTCGGGATTCAGCGTGTGTGATATGTATGTATAATAGCAAACTCTGAGAATAGCAAGGAGTATGTATGAAATACCTTAGAAGAGAATTGCGCTAGTAATGAACGTATGTTTAATTAAAGTTATATTTATATTTTAAGATGTGATGGATGACTGATGATGACTAATTCATTAAATTTTAGAATTTTTTTCGAATTTCGGCAACTTGTTTACGATTTACCTTTTTCCACAAGTTCGAACGAAAATGTGATTTCACGTGCCAATTCATTATACTCTGACTTTATAGTAGAGTCAGTATAAAAACAATGATAATTCTTTCTATGTTACATCTTACTGAGGTTTGCCTTCCGCCAATTCCTGAACCATAATTCTCAAAGATTGTAAGCGCCATACACATTCCGGACGAATCTCTACCGCATTCTCGAGAGATAGAGGGTTTATTTACAAATTCACGTGTACGTTAATACTTTTTAAGTAACGGCGTAATGAGGCCTGACGAGAAAACCCTTTCCCTTTTTATTTTTCTAACATTTCTTTTCGCATCACCAACTATGTAACGAAGTAATATTATGTACCGTGGTTTTGGTCAAGTGCGTATTCTTATAAGCAGATATTATATTTTTTTATATTAGCGTTCGCTCGCGTGAATTCGTGTTGAAAAAAAGAAAAAAATAAGTAAGCCCTCGTGAATGGGCACCTGTCAGGCCGGCATGGCATTCGCAACCCCCGCATGCGACCGAATGTCCATGGGCGTCGTTAGACACCTTATGGGTGGCTCGGCGCCATATTATGTCGCGCTTTCATTTATCTATGTATCTTTATTTCGGTGCGTGGAACAATTTCGGTTTGTATGAGAGCCGTATCTTACTGAATTTTGTTTAACCTATCGTGTGTCCCGTAAAGTAAAATGTGCTGGTACTAAGTTTCCTAGAATTCGAATGATCGGTTTAAGAGTTATGGAGTAAGTAACATATATATACACACAGAAAATATTTCTAAAAAATAGTCAATTTAGTTTAGTATCATACATAGAGTCTAAAACTACAAATATCTCATAAAACAAAGTAACTTAGTCCATGACCATCCCTTATGATTTATTATTAGTATTGATTAGTATTGATTACACGCATGCGTCGATGCATTAAAATATAAAAAAATATATCTTATAGCTAGATAGAACCTATCGGTTCTATCGGTTTTTCTCAAAATCATTTCTTTTGTAGCAACACATTTCTTTGGTGTGGAACTGCCGAACAATTGGCGGGGGGGGGGGGAGGTAGTTCGAAAAATACCACGGCCAGTCACATGGGGGGGGGGGGGGGGGGGGGGGGTTTAGTGCCAAGTCACGTAGTTACAGTTATATGTTATATTTTTCAATATATTTAATTGTTTATCAAATAAAGTAAATCTTTGTTGGAAAGCCTATTGTTATTTAAATTGTTATTAAAACCATAAATACCTACCTGTACACGTGAGCTTAGTTTTCATTTCCTGCCGATTTACTACGTTATACCGTTTACACCACACTAAGATCTCAAATATTGATTAAATAGGCTAAAAATAGCCATTTCTGTATAAAGAAATAGCTTTATAATATTTAAAATACTAGGTACGTGAAAATGGGGGGGGGGGGGGGGGGGAGGGTGGTGGGGTCTACCTACTACATGACTCGGTGGAAAGACCGTGCCAAGATGAGAGGTGACTATTCTGTTGCCGTTTAGCACGGCATGATACATTAGTCGCCTTTTACGATATCCACGGGGAGATATGCAGTGGGGCTATTCCTTTTAAGTAGGTACCGCCCCCATAAGGTAAAAAAAAATGTACTATTTTTTTAGTGAATCATAAGTACATTACATACGAATGAAAGTATGTATGATTTTAATGAAACCATAAGAAAAGCATTTAATTGTCACTTGCGAACTGCCATAGAACTCACAATAAACGAAATGTTTTTGTTACCTACATAATACTTTTATTTAATCATTGTTACTTATCAATGCAAACCCAAGTGTTTAAATATGTATTGCAATATAGCTTTTATTGCAATAGCAATAAGAGGCACGACGCCGATTCCATTCCAGTCGAACGCAGTGGAATGATTCAAGGCCGTGACGTCACTTCGCGCGCGAGACTAGTGCAGCGTGTTTTCGCCCCACAGTTCGTCGGCGCCGTGGCTTAGTTGGTTAAAGCGCCTGTCTAGTAAACAGGAGATCACGAGTTCGAATCTCGTCGGGGCCTTCGGTTGATAACACCTTTTTTTTTCTTTTTTTTTTATGTGAAGCATTAAAACAATTTGTCATTCATAATATTGTAATTTCTATTAAATATTTGTTTTTTTTTTTATTATTTAATAAATCTTTATTGAATTAATGAAACATACAGAAATTACATAAACTATAACTACCTATCAAATTAAATTTAAAGACAAATAATAACTAATTAAAAAAAAGGAACTATAACTAAAAACTAACTTATAAATTATATATTTCCTCTAAATTATATTATTTTTATTAAATAAAAAAAAAATTAAGCATAATTTTTTAAATTATTTTTTTAAAGAGATTAGAAAATTATGAGAAAATGTACTTATGTACGTACTACGTACACAGATAAGATTATAAGGTTATCACTTATCATCATTGGTTATGTATGATCGAATACTTTAATTAACAGTACTGGGCGACCGAGCTTCGCTCGGCGTTTACACCTATCTAGATAAACTTGAAAAAAAAAAACATTCTCATCTAAATATGTACCTAGAAAATTTCATCCAAATCGTTAGAAGCGGTTTCGAGAAACCAATTATAGTTAGCTATGTGAGCAAACAAGTTTAGCTCACTAGGACCGATTTCAGTAAGTACAACCCGTCCCATTCAAGTTTGTCGGTCCGTGGAATGCAGGCCCCCTCCCCCAACAACGACGTTACCTACCGCTTGAGTGACGTCACAGTGTGAACGGCAAACCTGAGTGGAACGGGTTGTAAGGTGCTTCGTAGAAGAACAAAACCGGTCAAGCGTGAACAGTGGTCAAGTGCCGAGGGTTCTGTCACCCACCGTCGCTTCTTTGTACTCATGTATATTTTCAATTATATTTTCGGTGGGTGGCCGTCTGGCCTTTGAAGTTGGCCGTGGTTCGGATTCCACTTGAAACTGTAGATTCCTCCCCTAACCGTACTATACAGGGTGTTCGGCACATGAACCGACAGAATTTTTTTGTAAGTAAGTGGGGTCATTTGCAAGGTTTTGACCAATGACACCTTTTGTCAGTTGTCAAGTGGTATCGAGATACGATTTTTTTTTCTTTATTTTTTAAAATTACCAAAATCTCACCTACAAACCCTTGTAACTTTTTTGTTTATGATTGTATCAGAACGAAATAAAATTTATTGGATTTTACGATGTATCCTTCTTCTAGAAAAAATATCATGTGATGAAGTTAATACCATGAAAAGGACTTATGTATGACCTCCCAAAAGTCCCGAGGACGAGTAAAAATATGACAAAATCTTAATTTCTTAATTCATTTAAAAAAAAAAACTGACAGCAATTGAGAGCTTCATTATCCTTTAAAAAGTTCGCTAGTTTACGCCCTTTCCAACGGTATATCACATGTCATACAAATAATTCACTATGTGGTCAAAATTAGGCACAGAGACAGATCAGAACGACAACACGGGCACTAATCGGTGGTCGCTTCCCGTATTTGAGAGCGTTTGCCGGAGCATTTTCAAATTTAGAACATGTACCGGTCGCGCGGGCACTCTTGCAAAATTATCCCTAATTTGGTCGTTCTGTTTTTGTCACCAGGGCGATGTCGCACTTTTCCTTGAAATGGGTGCCCTACCAACGCGATCGAAAAAACATTTTCAATGTTAAAAGTTACAAGGGTTTGTTGGTGAGATTTCGGTAATTTTCAAAAATAAAGAAAAAAAATCGTATCTCGATACCACGTGACAACTGACAAAAGGTGTCATAGGTCAAAACCTTGCAAATGACCCCACTTACCTACAAAAAAATTCTGTCGGTTCATGTGCCGAACACCCTGTATATATATTATGTAGGTTTTTTTTATAGTAAGCGTGAAATGTGGCGCCGAGCCACCCATAAGGTGTCTAGCGATGCCCATGGATATTCGGTCGTACGCGGGGGTTGCGAATCCCATGCCGTACTGACAGGTGCCTATTCACGGCTCTCTTGAAGGACCCGAGACTATATTTGGAGGGAAATATTATGTGGGCAGGGAGTAGGGTTTAGTCTGTCCGAATTGGTACAACACCACTGAAAGAGGTTGGCCGAACAACTTAAGGGCTTTTGGGGGGTAAAGTTGTTCGCGTCCGTGACACCTTAAGGTCCTCAAGTCACACGTGCCTCCTGGGTGGTGCCAAATGAACAGCAAACAGCGTGTGGTAGATCTTCGGATCGCCTGGGTCCGCCACCACACCCCGGGAAACAATTACACCGCCATAATAGTTCGCTGTGTTCCGGTGTACTTCCCGGGGACCCAGTAGCAGGTGGGGCTGGTCACGACAAGGAGCGGGCCAGCGGATCTAAAGCGGATTCGCTGTTCGGGAGTGATGCATCGACACGGTTGCCAGGGAGACCCGGTTAAACGGTTATTCCGCTGGCCGCCCGCCGGGTAGTATAGGGGCCCAATCGCGTCTAACCAACGCGAGAGGCTGCCCTGGTCAACCGGCGCATAATCCCGGAGTGGTCCGTCGTGCCGGATGGTGACCGGAGTAGGGGTCCCGGCGGCCACTTCCGGGGGGGACCGGGGGCCCTTCCGTCTTCCGTGTCGGTGCGCCACGAACCTGAGCAGATAGCGATGAAGCTAGGAGCTGCGCTTTACCCGTAAATTGTCGTGACCGCCCTTCAAGCCTACCTCTCCCCCTCTAAAAAACTATGGCAGCGCAAAGGAAAGTGAAAAAACGTTGTACAGCGGTGCACACCCCCACCTATTTTAGCGTTGACATGACCAACGTGCGGGGGTTGCACTCCAACTTGAATGCCGTCCACCATCACCTGGAGACGGCGAAGCCGGCTTTACTCTTCCTGACAGAAACGCAAATATCCTGCCCTGCCGACACTACTTACTTGCATTACCCCGGCTACACCCTGGAAGAAGCCTTCCGACCTCGGGCCGGGGTTTGCATGTTCGCTAGGGCGGATATTTGCTGTCGTCGCCTGCGCTGCCTGGAGGATCCCGAACTGTCTATTCTGTGGGTTCATGTGGATTTGGGGACGGAATCGCGTGTGTACGCCTGTATCTACAGGTCGCACTCAGGCGACGCCGGGACAGCTCGATTATTCGAGCACTTGAGTAGAGCGGCAGATGAAGTGCAAGAGCGGTTTCCCTCCGCGGATATGGTTCTGCTTGGAGATTTTAATGCCCACCACGAGGTGTGGCTGGGCTCCGGGAGAACTGACTTCGCGGGGAGAGCCGCCTACGACTTCGCCCTGACGCATGACCTGTCTCAACTGGTAGATCAACCTACCAGAGTGCCAGATATAGACGGTCATGTACCCTCTCTGCTGGATCTTCTGCTGACGACGAACCCTGCTGGATACAAAGTCACAGTGAGCGCTCCTCTTGGCTCCTCTGACCACTGTCTAGTGGGGTCCACGGTGCCATTTTCGCCTCCTCAGTCCCGTACTGGAGGAATGCGTCGAATTTGGCACTACGCCTCAGCAGATTGGGATGGTATGCGAGAATACCTCGCATCCTACCCATGGAGAGAGCTATGCTTCAGTTCGGATGATCCGTCGGAATGCGCCAATGCCGTAGCCGAGGTGGTTCTGGGGGGTATGGAGATGTTTATTCCCAGCGCCCTCGTCCGCCTCGGTGGTAAAAGCCAGCCCTGGTACAGCCGCGACTGTGCTGAAGCTGTCGCAGCTAATGGCGCAGCTTATCGTGCATGGTCGTGCGCTCGTGCCAGACGCGATCCAAATGTATCCGAACTGAAGAAAGAATACAACCGCCTCTCCAGATCCTGCAAGAGGGCTATTGCCAGGGCCAAATTCGAGCATATCGGCAGAGTTGGTGATAGGCTGAACCAGCACCCAACTGGGAGCCGTGAGTTTTGGTCTCTCGCCAAATCTGTCGAATCGAATTTTTGCCGCTCCTCACTTCCACCACTGCAGTGTCCTGGGGGCTCACTTGCCCACTCCGCAAAGGAGAAAGCCGATTTATTGGTGTCTCTCTTTGCGGGGAACTCCAACCTGGACGATGGGGGTGCCATCCCTCTATCCATAACTAGGTGTGAGAACTCTATGCCGGAAGTACAGTTCCGACAACGAACTGTGCGGGCGGAGCTTCTCTCCCTAGACACCAGGAAGGCGAGTGGGCCGGATAGGATTCCTGCATTGGTGCTGAAACGGTGTGCTCCCGAGCTGGCTCCAGTGCTAACGCGCCTTTTCCGCCTCTCTTACTCTGCTTCCCGTGTGCCGGCAGCCTGGAAATCTGCATTTGTTCAAGCGGTCCCCAAAAAGGGCGACCGCTCAAACCCTTCGAACTACCGACCTATAGCGATTACCTCCCTACTCTGCAAGGTGATGGAGCGTATTATCAACGCCCAGCTCATGGCGTACCTGGAGACAAATAACCTCATCAGCGATCGGCAATATGGCTTTCGGCCAAACCGATCTGCTGGTGATCTCCTAGCGTACGTCACTCACCTTTGGGGGGAATCGCTTGAAGGACATGGTGAATCCTTGGCAATTGGCCTCGATATTGCCAAGGCATTCGATAGGGTTTGGCACAAATCGCTCCTGGGCAAGCTTCCGGCGTACGGACTTCCTTCTGGCCTCTGCGACTGGGTCGCCGACTTCCTACATGGGCGTAGCATTCAGGTCCTAGTGGACGGTTGCTCGTCGGACGCCATGTCAGTGAATGCCGGCGTACCGCAGGGATCTGTGCTGTCACCCACACTGTTTCTTCTGCATATCAATGACATGCTGCCACTCGGCAACATACATTGTTATGCGGATGACAGTACAGCACACGGATCCTATACCAGTCACCCTTCAGCCAGACGAGAAGTTGTGGATGAAAAGAGGCGAAGACTTGTGTCTGAACTCGAACAAACGCTTCGGTCTATTTCCGAATGGGGCCGTAGCAATTTGGTCGAGTTCAACGCTTCAAAAACACAAGTTTGCGCGTTCAGTGCGAAGAGGGCGGCGTTCACACCAGCTCCTTCCTTCCAAGGCACGTCGCTTAAATTAAGCGACCACCTCGGGGTCCTCGGAGTCGAACTGTCGCACGACCTAAATTACCGGCGCCATATCGAGGGCAAGGCCAAGCTGGCCTCAAAAAAGCTAGGCGTACTCAATAAGGTTCGACGGTACTTCACGCCGGGCCAAAGGCTGCTTCTGTATAAATCGCAGATTAGGTCCTGCTTGGAGTACTGCTCGCACCTGTGGGATGGCTCAGCCAAATACCAGCTTGCGCCTTTGGACTCGATCCAGCGTCGAGCCGTGCGACTTGTGGATGACCCCGACGTGTCCCGCGATCTAGAACCGCTGCAACTTCGTAGGGATGTCGGCGCCCTAAGCGTGTTCTATCGCTTATTCCACGGGGAGTGCTCGGAGGAGCTGTTTAACGCGATTCCGGCGTCCCCTTTCCACCTCCGTACAACGCGCACTGGGCAGGGATTGCATCCCTATACGCTGGATTTACCGCGGATGCGTACAAATCGGTTCTGCAGATCCTTTCTCCACAGAACCGGCAAACTCTGGAACGCTCTACCTGCCCACATATTTCCCCCCAAGTATAGTCTCGGGTCCTTCAAGAGAGGCGTGAATGGGCACCTGTCAGGCCGGCATGGCATTCGCAGCCCCCGCCTGCGTCCGAATGTCCATGGGCGTCGCTAGACACCTTATGGGTGACTCGGCGCCACATGTCGCGCTTAGTATAAAAAAAAAAAAAAAAAAAAAAAAAAAAAAGGGCTAGAAAAATAATGACATGACACCTCGCTGACACTGACTGAATTATTATCAATTATTTATTATCAATTACTATGGCATAACATGTGGCATAACTTTACTGATCTGAGGGCATAACTGAGCTGTCTCAGTATCTGGAAGACACTTACAATGTAAGTGTCTCCTAAAAATATGTCATATTTTTAGGATCCCGCCCGCCGCAAAATGCGAAAAGAGGGACCCTTATGGGATCGCTCTGGTGTCTGTCTGTCTGTCGCTCACACGCAGATATCTCCGGACCTACTGAACCCATTTCAATGAAATTAACTCCAAATTACGTATATTTTATGGGAACTGACACGAAATATGACCTTCTAATACCGTGAAGTCAGTTTGTAATACCTTGCTGATCAATTAAGGTGCCGTGCCAGTGCTTCCCTTCGGTCGCGCCGGCTACACTGAGGACGGAAAACACAAACTATTTACATAGCCGTTTCGACCGACCTTTCATTCAGTGCGGTGGTACCAGCCCGGGCGTGTTAAACCCTACCACCTAGCGAGCCACCTAGTAATATAAGAAGGGAGTCATATCCCTTATTCGCCTTTTACGACATACACGGGGAGAGATGCAGTGGGGCTATTCTTTTAAAGTACCGGCCCCACACGATACAGCCACATACCAAAGGTTAGTTAGAATAGGATGCCTCGCGGCAGTAAGCTCGCCTGTTGTACCTAATTTTTATAAATTGGTGTTCAGTAAAGAATATATACATACATACCTACATGATAGATAAATACTAATGTGAAGATCCAAGGTCCCTCACATTTTCAAAGACCCCAATTAATTCTAGAGAGAGAGCCAATTTACATATACATAGACCTCGAGAGCAAATTTTTTCCCGCATAAAATTAATAACGCAGAAACATGGAGTGGTGTCTTGGCTCCATTTAGGTCAAGAGCTGTGGGGATCTTTTAGGACAGCCATTCTCAACCAGTGTGTCGCGACCACAGAAATCCTATTGATCTGTGGTCGCGACACACTAGTGTGTCGCAAAATAATAAACTGTGTTTTTTTCTTTTCAACGTTTTTATGAATGTGTAATCTGTTAAAGTGTTATATTATGTAATTAAAGAGTGGGTGGGAATCAAAGGAAAATGCGTGCTCAAGTCCACAGTACCTATGGTGAAATGGAAGGCGTGTCACGATTTTTTTGAGTATACCGCTCACCCAAATATTAGTGTGAACGGTTTGAATTTCTTTCTTCTCACGGTCTGGCTTTAAGATCTGCTGACAACTTACTCTTCGCAATACCGGCTCACTCAAGCTCGTTCTACACGGACCCTTTCACAGTACAAACAGCTCGCCTCTAACACACTAGTGTGTCGCGAGCATGTGTCATGTGTGTCGCGAGAATTTCTAAAAATTAAAAACATTTGCTCTTCCGCACTGAAAAACATCAAGTCCAAAAACAGATCAAGACTGCTCAATGTGGACAGTGAGTCTGTTTATTCAAAATTCATCCACGTATAGAAGATCTGTGTAAAGGTCGTCAGGCTCAAGTATCACATTAGGATCTACTCAGCCTAATGTTTAGTGTTCAAACTATTACTTGTATTACTTAGTTAATTGATATTAATCGTATGTATGCTTCCAAAATCTCTAAATGTGATAAAACTATTTACGTACCTACTTGTAAGACTTGTGTTTTCTTTGAGAGTGTCGCCAGTCTAAAGAAGCCACAGTTGCACTCCGGGAGTGCCGGCAGAAGTGAAAACAACACCGTAAAATTTTAAAAAAATTTATGGAAAAAAAAATATAAAAAAAAAATTAAAAAAAAATTTAAATAAAATTAATGGAAAAAAAAATATTATAAAAAAAAAGTTTAATTTAGTAGGACGGACAGACATGCATTTGTTACGGAACCCTACATTCATTTTGCAGAACTTAGTAGAATGGACAGACATAAACGTGTTACGGAACCCTACTTTTATTATAAAATAACCGTCGGAGGACCTTGGTTGAAAATTGTAAAATTTAGTAGAACGGACAGACATGCATTTGTTACGGAACCCTACATTCATTTTGAAATAAATTTTAAATTTAGTAGAACGGGCAGACATGCATTTGTTACGGAACCCTGCATTCATTTTGCAGAACTTTGAGATGTCATGTATTGAGCGTTGTCATAGCAACGATATATTGTTATCTGACGCTATTATTATTATCTGACGCGGTTGTCATAGCAACGATAGATTGTTATCTGACGCGCTGAAGCGAACATAGATTTTTTTCCCCATATAAAAAGTGCCAAGCGCCGCTAAAGAAGTTTTCACTTCAAAAATCTTGAGATGTGTCGCAGAGGAAAAAAGGTTGAGAACCCGTGTCTTAGGGAGTACCACCACCGAAATGAGGACGTATAGAAATGTCATTTTCATACATAAGGTAAGGGCGCCCAAGTTCGCGATAAAAGCGGCGGGTGGCCGAGTGGTTTGGACATCCGCTTCTCATGCGAGAGATCCGAGGTTCGAATTCGCTCGGTGTGTAGTGTACCAATGAGTTTTTCTGACAAAAAATTTACGTACATACCTACACCTGGTGCTTCGGCTACAATCGGTGTAAAACTGCAGGTCACTTCCCTTGTTGTAGCCGACTGTCTGGTACCACCGTACTGGATGTAAGATGACCGCATTGGAGCTTAGGTTGTGTTCTCCTTTAGTCCAGTATAGCCAGCAATCTAGGAAATTCTCCGGTATGGCACCTACCTTCTCGGCGGTGATATTGGCTGGTCGGAACATGCGCCCCGCACGTTACACGCCACATACAGACACGTTCCCTTTTATATAAGAAGTAGATAAGACAGAGATTAAAATTCATTTTATTATCAGGATCACCCACGACACGAGACACAAAGGAAACATAAAATTTGTATTTAAATAAACAACAGTTTTTAGTTCAACAGATTAAGGCAGCGTGTGACGCTAGAAAAAGGGCGGGATAGATAGGGCTATATAGATAATCGGTGGGAGAGCGAAAGGGATAGACGTATTCGATATTTATTCTACACAGTACCGTGTGGGACCGATACTAAAAAAGAATATCCCCACTGCATCTCTCCCCATGCATGTCGTAAAAGGCGACTAAGGGATAAGGACAAGATGCCGTGCTGAAGGGCGACAGGCTCGCCACCTCTCACCTTGGCACGGTACTTCCACCGACTCATGCAGCAGGTGGGTCTTCGTGCCTTACTTGCTGCTTGATCGATTTAATCTTGTTCGAATACTTTGCGAAAAGTGGTAGTCGGTGTTGTGCTGTAATTGTCCAGAGTTCTTGCAGCACAACACCGATTACTCTGCTTACCCCGATTGTCGCGATTCAGCGTGTGTGATATGTATGTATGTACAATACATACACAGCACATAAAAAAGGTTAATTAAACAGATACATTCCTACTAACAAATACCAACTAATGAATGAAACCATAGAGAAATGCTCAATGAATGAAACCTAACAAAACAAAACAGACGCAGGTCTAGTGTTTTTGTCTCGAAGATACTTAGTTACGCAGTTCCAAAATGTAATTTCTGTAAACATATCAACAGTATCAACTGTGTATCTGAATTTAATTGTATTTGTTCATATTAAACGATTTGATTTGATTTGATAATTTCATCGTAAATCTGAAAAGTTTATTTACGTAATTGTTTTTACGGGGAAAATAATTGTAATTTTTTAAATGTAACAAGCAAACAAAATTAGTTCCGTTTTTATAGTACGGTTTGGAGGTTATTTCGAAAACCATTTTTTTTCTATAGATAAAATATAATGGAATCATGTTTTGGCCAAACATAATACCAAGCATTAAGTACTTACCTTCCTTCCTTACCTATAATAAAATCCAACGTCTGCTCTCTGTCAGAGTGTCTGTCTGTCCGCTTATAACTCGAGAACCACTGAACCGATTTTAATAAAACAAAATTCTACGGATAGCTTGATTCTTCCCATCAACTATAGGCTACTTACTATCACGCTGAATGGCTTATGAGGTTAGCAGTGAAGTGAAATATGAGAGCGGGCGGAGCCGCGGGCACAGCTTGTTACCATATATTTATAACAGAGTGATTGTTTCTGTATTGTTGACAAGCTGTGCCCGCGGCTCCGCCCGCTGTCATATTTCACTTCACTGCTAACCTCATAAGCCATTTAGCGTGATAATAAGTAGCCTATAGTTGATGGGAAGAATCAAGCTATCCGTAGAATTTTGTTTTATTAAAATCGGTTCAGTGGTTCTCGAGTTATAAGCGGACAGACAGACATACACTCAGACACTCAGACAGAAAGCAGACGTTGGATTTTATTATAGGTAAGGATATAACAGCTAGGATCATCGTGCGTAGCAATGTGAGGTATTTAGTGGAGGATTTAGTGCGATATACCCTGCATTTTTACTTAGAAGGCTTATACTTGCAACAGTTGTTCCTTAGCTGCTCCTGAGTGGATTTCCACCGGTAGACATCGGGGGTCACCGCGGGGGTGGCGGGGGGAGGGGGTGGAAGTTTGCTTCTGCCGCGCTTCACTTTGTACCCTATTCCTTCAAAACTATAGGTATTAGGGCAAGTGTGATGTCATTTTCGGATAACTCAAGGACGACGGATTCATTTCTGGAAGAACCATTTTGCCTTTCTATACAAAAAAATAGAAATATTAGGCAAAACTCACAAAACGTGAAAATATTTTTTTTAAATAAACGCCGTTTACTTTTGAACTACTAAAGATAAAGATAAATAAAAAATATGGGCTAAAAGCTGCATTTACAAGGATTACAAATATATAAATTTTATTGGGATGGCGTAATAATAAGTGAGTGAAAAAAATTTCAAAACAGTGCCGTGTATTTACATTTTGAGGCGAACATCGTGCTAAGGTTCGTAGTGAATTGAAAATAGTACCTAGGTGATACGTGATAATTATTATTATTATACATTTGTAAAATTATTGCTAATTAAATATTAAATTATTCACATACACACACACACACACCCTCAAATACACACACACATACCTACCTTACCCATGTTTGTGATTGCTACCTAAAGTAAATGCTTTATATTATTACCATGTCGTCATTTTAGATTTTTGGAAACTGACACGGTTGGCTACATCACCTACAATATCCGTGATGTAAGCCCATAACACCGGGTGAACTAGGTGCCATGTCAATGCTTCCCTTCATTTCGCGCCGGCTACACTGAACTGGACGGAAAACACGAACTATTCACATAGCCGTTTCGACCGAAGTTCTATTAATTTCATAAAGTTTTAACAGTTTATATTAGTTATATTAGTTAAAAAAGTCGTTCCGGAAGTGACGTAGAAGTTCTGAAAAGGGGGGCCCATATGGCGAACAAAGAAGTATCCACTTCAAAAAAATATTAGTAAATCTACATGTCATAAAAAATAACGACGTATTTTTCAATCGTCGTCATTGCCTTTTCGAGCCGCCCTTCAGTCGCTGACACCAAACTCTCAGTTAAAGCGGGAAAGGCCTCCCATGCTTCAAAAGCACTTTTCTTGCCTTTTCCGCTGAAGCAAGAGACAGCGTCACACCCAGAAAACGCATGAAACAGAGGCAAGGCCCTCGCTCGCTGTGGTACTGTAAAAAAATTACATTATAATATAAAGCATCTATTGTGTCTATACTTAATATAGGTATAGGTAATGCAAACATTTAAGTCTTTACTTATGGAAGTCGCAATATCATGGCAGCAAAGTTACTGGCGGAAAGCAGTGGTTCCGTACCGCTGAAGGCCGGGAGGACTGGAGGAAAACTGGAGAGGCGTATGTCCAGCAGTGGACGCTTACACGCTGACTGACAGACTGAAAGGTACTGGTGGTGTTTTCCAGTACCTATGTGCACCCACAGCTCTTCAAGCTGAGGTAATTTTAGCACCTGTGCAATTGCTAGCACTACGACATCGGTATCTACAGTACGTAGCATAATTTTTGTTAAGCCCATCATGCGAGTATCCGCCTCTTCATGATTACACGGGGCTAATCGCTGTGTGTCACGGGCACGGGTGATGTTGGTGAAAATATTTGGCCCATCCGTGATGCAAACTTCTTTCCCATTCTCAATTTCGTTTGCGTAGGATTGGCAGAGTATTGAAAGCAAGTGAAACAGTCCTTCTTTGTTTGAATTGTCCCTTAGGAAATTCCCCCAGCCTTTAGGTATTTTGGCCGTAGCAGACACCAGTGTTTTTTGTCCAGTGCCACGTTTTTCTTTGGTCATATTTTTTAGACTGTCGCTCTTATACGCTCGCTTATATACGCTCTTAAACGCGGCGGCGGCGCACGTACGGTGCGGCGCGGGGGCCGACTAAAATCATACGCACCCCGCAGCTATCCCCCGCCCGCTCGGCTCTAATGTATATAGGTAAGTGGGCATAGGTACGTACTTACTACGTACCTACGTAATAAATAATCTACAAATTAATAGAGTAGTTAATTAGTAATTAATAGTCGAATCGGCGACTGTCCTCCTGTGAAACTTGGAAGCGAAACCCTACCACACACTAGCTCCGTGCGTTATGTAGGAATGCACTTAGATAGGAGGCAGACATTCAAAGAGCACATCAGGTGCAAAAGACAGGAACTGAACCTACGGCTCAACAAGCGCACTGGCTGATGGGCAGAGCCTCTAAACTGAGCACATCCAACAAACTCCTCATCTACAAAGCGGTCATCAAGCCGGTGTGGACATATGGCATACAGTTGTGGGGCACTGCAGGCAACAGTACCATTGAGATCTTGCAGAGATTCCAAAACAAAGTGCTTCGAAACATATCAAACGCACCATGGTTCTCTAAAAACGATGACATACACGAGCATCTCAAAGTGCCGAGCATAAAAGCTGAGATCCAGTCGAATTGTACCAGATACAAGACGAGGCTAAAAAATCACCCAAATATTCTGGCCACGGCACTCCTGGACCACACCGGCCCTGGAAGGCTGAAACGACACCAAGTGTTGACCCTAGATCTTCGACACTAACAACCAAAAGGGAGAGCCGTCAATGGATGGCTCACCTCAAACGCCATACCCCAAACAACAAATAATCTGCTTATGGTAGAGTTCCGATGGCAGATGGCTAAATCAGAAAAAAAAAAATAATTATAGAACTAATATAAACTGTTAATAGAACTTTATGAAATTTATAGAACTTCGGTCGAAACGGCTATGCGAATACGTGGGGCACACTGAAAGTTTCCGGAATTAATAGGAATAAAATACTATTAAAGGTCAAAAATGAATTTATTGTTTCTCAAAATATTCTCCCTTTGCGTAAATGCACTTTTTCATACGATTAAACCAATTTTGAAAACTTTTGTGCCACTCCTCCGTGGTGACCTCAGAAACGTGTTTTTCATATTCTTCGACAGCCTCTTCTGGTGATGAAAATCGTTGACCGCGTAATTGGTTCTTAATTTTTGGGAACAGAAAAAAGTCACAAGGTGCCGTCACCTGTTACTATGTCCCACACCAAATTTGAGGCGCCTTTGTTGAATCTGGTAAGCATGGCATTGCACCAAGTGACGCGGTGCGTTTTTTGAGCCTCGGTCAAATTGTGTGGGATCCACCGCGAGCACAGCTTTCTCACACCCAAATGTTTGTGTAGGATTGATTGTATTTGACTCATGCCTATGTCTAAGGATGCCCGAATCTCATGGTAGGTCACATGCCTGTCTGTTTCGATCATACGGCGCACAGCATCGATGTTTTTGTTGTTCACAGCGGTGAACGGGCGACCATCCCGAGATTCGTCACTGAGATTGACACGACCGCGCTTGAATTCTGCAAACCAGCAATAAATAGTCGTCTTGCATGGTGCTTCATCGCCAAAAGCAGATTGAAGCCGAGCGAGGCTCTGATGAGCTGTAAAATTACACTTAAAATCGTAGAAAATCATACCACGAAAATTTTCCCGGGTTAAATTTATGTTAATGTAGACACGCAATTTTTAAAATGGCGCCACAATGGAAAAACAATTGACAGTCAGATGAAACAAACTGCATTCTACAGCCAAAGAGTTCCATTTTCAAATGTTGTAATTACTTTTTAAATATTGTTTATGTAAGTGGCCAATTCCGGAAACTTTTAGTGTGCCCTATGTAGTTCGTGTTTTCGGTCCAGTTCAGTGTAGCCGGCGCGAAATGAAGGGAAGCAATGACATGGCACCTAGTTCACCCGGTGGTATGGGCTGACATCACGGATGTTGTAGGTGGTGTAGCCAACCGTGTCAGTTTCCATAAAAAAATGACGACATGGTAATAAATATAAAGCATTTACTTTAGGTAGCAATCACAAACATGGGTAAGGTCAATGGGTAAGGTAGGTATGTGTGTGTGTATTTGAGGGTGTGTGTGTGTGTGTGTATGTGAATAATTTAATGTTTAATTAGCAATAATTTTACAAATGTATAATAATAATAATTATCACGTATCACCTAGGTACTGTTTTCGCTATGTTAGACTCAAAATGTAAATACACCGCACTGTTTTGATTTTTTTTTTCACTCACTTATTATTACTCCATCCCAATAAAATTGATATATTTGTAATCCTGGTAAATGCAGCTTTTAGCACATATTTTTTATTTATCTTTATCTTCAGTAGTTCAAAAGTAAACGACGTTTATTTAAAAAAAATATTTTCACGTTTTGTGAGTTTTGCCTATTATTTCTATTTTTTTGTATAGAAAGGCAAAATGTTTCTTTCAGAAATGAATCCGTCATCCTTGAGTTATCCGAAAATGACATCACACTTGCCCTAATACCTATAGTTTTAAAGGAATAGGGTACAAAGTGAAGCGCGGCAGAAGCAAACTTCCACCCCCTCCCCCCGCCACCCCCGCGGTGACCCCCGATGTCTACCGGTGGAAATCCACTCAGGAGCACCTAAGGAACAACTGTTGCAAGTATGAGCCTTCTAAGTAAAAATGCAGGGTGTCCATACAAACTATCGCACTAAATCCCCCACTAATTGCCCCGACTCTTAAGCGGGGACTCCACTGCGGTGCACGGCCACGCTGCGCACGTGTGTCTAGATTCGCCTCCTATGGATTTATATGGAGGCGTCTCCACTGCGAGCTGCGTGCAGCTGCGTGGATGTGTGACGTCACACCCACGGCTACGCGTGTGTTTGGCTTTGCTAGGCGAGCGAAGCCAGACCCACGCAGCTCGCTCCCCTCCACCCGCGCACGCACGCTGCTCTGCGCACGATATGACTTTCAAGCCAAAATCGATGTTTTCTTTTGGGTAAATTTTCGTTGTATTCGGTGTCACTGTCACTATCGTCGGAAGAACTGTCGAGATCGAGTAAAATCAACGCTTGCGCCGCCTCCGCCATAGTTAGTACGCCAGTAGGCACGTCCGCTTCGTTTGAAATGTTCCAACAAATGAAGCGCGTGGCTCGGCATAGCTGGCTGTGGAGTCGCCCACGTACACGCGCATCCGTGTGCTTGGCTAGGCCATGCGTGTGCGTGCACATCCGTGCGCCGCTGTGGAGTCCCAGCTTTAGGTAACAAACAAATATGTTTGGATTACCACCCACTTCGAGGTTTAAAATTTTATTTTAAACTGTAATAAAACGTATTTATTCGTTAGCCGCATATGGCTTGAAATTTTATTCTCTGAAACCGAGTTTTATGGCTGTAATTATTTTGGCCACCCTGTATAAACAATAATAATAATTATACCCAGTGTAAACAATATGCGCAGTTTAAAAATAAATCCGAATATTTAGGTAACGGTTTTGTTTGGTTATGTTTTATGGGGTTACATACACCCGCGATATTAACCCATTAACATCTGGGTCCTGTCTGATCAGTACCTACCCTAATCACGAGATTTAACCTACACCGGGTACTACGCTACTCCGTGTTCTCCGCTTCATTTTGTATGGAGCAACGCAGCAGCGCCTCTAGTGATAGATTTTCGAACTTCGTTTCTCCATACAAAATGATGCGGAGAACACGGCGGCGTAGCGTAGTACGCGGTGTAGGTTAAATCTCGTGATAAGGGTACTGGCTGCCGTGTCAGTGCGTGTCGTAAGGGCTGTACCGGTCACACTGAACAGCGCGAAGAAGCCAAACTCAGCCTCGGTAGCTCAGTGGTGAGATGTAACGACGGATTCCGCTCGTTTTTAGTTTCCTTCCGTGACACCGTCTCAGCGTGGCGCTACTGATGCTCGCCGTGATTAGCAGAATACCAAAGTGGCTCTCAGCGCCACATTAGCGCTGATTACGCTGTCAGGATTTCCAAGAATCCAGTCGACTGTCGTTCGTGATTGCACACCTGTGCGCGCGGGCAGAATTTGGATGGGTGACCGTTCGACCGTTGGAGCCTGACCGTGGTTCGGATTCCACATAAAACTGGTAGGCCCTTCCCTTCTTACCTTACTAGGTGGTAGAGTGTAAACCGCCCGGGTTGATACCGCCCCAATGAATGAAAGGTCGGTCGAAACGGTTATGTAAATAGTTTCGTGTTTTTCGTCCAGTTCAGTGTATCCGGCACGACCGAAGGGAAGCACTCACATGGCACCTAGTTCACCATGGCGTTATGGGCTGACATCGCGAATGTTGTAGGTGATGTAGCCAACCGCATCAGTTTCCATTAAAAAAAACATTGAAAAAAAACACGTTTCTTGTATGGGAACCCCTTAATTTTGTTCTTTTTCTATTTTTTATTATTTGTTGTTATATCGGCCATAATAACACATATTCTGTGAAAATTTCAACGTGCTACCTATTACGGTTCAAGAGATACAGCCCTCGGACAGACAGACGGACGGACGGACAGTCATACAGAGAGACAGACAGACGGCGTAGGCTTAGTAATAGGGTCCCGTACCGGATACGGAACCCTAAAAAAGCATGCAGTATGTATAATGCACCTACATACACGTAGGTACAGCAAGGGGCAATAAATAATGCACATCGGGCTGTAGAAAGATACAATCCGGTTGTAGAGCTTCGTCCCTGTCGCACTTACTCGCACGATGTCTCTGTGCGACAGGGACGTCGCTCTACAATCGGATTGTCTCTAAAGTTCGATAAGCGGCGGGTGGCCGAGTTGTTTGGGCATCGGCTTCTCAATGAGTTTTTTCTGACGAAAAAATTTACGTGCATACCTACACCTGCTGCTTCACCGTTCGGAACCGGTGTAAAACTGTAGGTCCCTTCCCTTGCCCCTTACTAGGTGGTAGGCTCAAATTGTAGCCGACTGGGTTGATACCACCGTACTGGATGTAAGATGGCCGCATAGCAGCCTCGGTTGTGTTCTCCTCTAGTCCAGTATAGCCAGCAATCCAGGGAAGTCTCCGGTATGGCACCTACCTTCTCGAAGGTGATATTGGTTAGTCAGAGCATGTGCTTTGGCCCCTCTGACTCAGCCACCCATACCGGATTACATAAAAAAAAATGCATTATTAACTCCCGCGTACAATGTCATCATCATCAGCCCGTATCGGTCCACTGCTGGACATAGGCCTCTCCCAAGGCACGCCACCACACGCGGTCTTCCGCTCTTCTCATCCATCCACTCCCGGCCACCTTTTTTTAGGTCATATGTCTAATGTACTTTGAAGAAATTAATTTTAAACTTTCAACAATGGTTTGTTCATTTTCATCAAAGTTGAACCAGACATTCAACACGAGGGTGTCTCGTATCGTGTCCGTTTGTAAATATCCGCGCGCGAACAATTTGTGCAATTACATATATCTGAGGACAGAGACAAATTAGATTAAACCATAGCATGGATACTTCCGAATCTTCAACTCTACAACAAACAATTTGGCAAGCATTCAAACTGTCTACTCGATACGTTCTAGAACATATTTTAACGTAGAAATGCAGGACCCTTAGAAGAAATTAATTTTAAACTTTCAAAAATGTTTGTTCATTTTCATCAAAGTTGGAACAGACATTCAACACGAGGGTGTCTCGTATCGTGCCCCTTTGTAAATATCCGCTCGTGAACAATTTGTGCAATTATATCTGAGGACAGAGACAAATTAGATTAAACCATAGCATGGATAATTCGGAATCTTCAACTGTACACCAAACAATTTGGCAAGCATTCAAACTGTTAACGCGATACGTCCTAGAGCACATTTTAATGTAGAAATGCAGGGCTATTTTTTTTATGGAAACTGACACGGTTAGCTACATAACCTACAAAATCCGTGATGTCAGCCCATAACACCTGGTGAACTAGGTGCCATGTCAGTGCTTCCCTTCATTTTATGTCGGCTACACTGAACTGGGCGGAAAGCACGAACTATTTACATAGCCGTTTCGACCGACGTTTAATTCAGTGCGGTGGTACCAACCCGGGCGGGATGAGCCCTGCCACTTAGTAAGGTAAGAAGGGAAGGGGCCTACAGTTTTACGTGGAATCCGAACCGCGGTCCGCCTCCAATGGTCGAGCGGTCACCCATCCAAGTACTGACCGCGTCCAGGTGTGCTTAACAACAGTCGAACGACCGCACCACTGAGCTACCGAGGCTGACAAGACCTCTTTGGCCATACCCCCTCCTTTTACTTCTACAACCGGACTGTCTCTTTCTAAAGCTCGATGTAGGACGATAGCTCTTCGAGTTAGGACAGGAGGCGTGGACTGTAGTATTTTGTGTTGGGAAGTTGAATAAAATATCAGACACACAAGAACGTTTATATTTTATTTATTTTCTGTAATATGTATTTATATTAATAATATTATATATGTAAGGAAGGACAGAGCAAATTCCTCTTTCGAACTATCTCGTATGCCTACATGCTCATTATCTCACCCCAAAGGTTAGTAGTAAGATATTGCCAATATTTGGCAATAAACTCGCCTTTTTGTACCATTATTTTGTATATTGGTGTACAAATAAAGAATATTTACATTACATTACATTTACAAGAACGTAGTGATTTACTCGGCGGCGGAAACGGAACAGGAAAAGTAAGCACGCAAACACAATAATAATGACAGACAGGATGATGCTGGCCAATGGCAGCCGTCGTGCGTCGGCGCGGCATATGAACGGTCCAATCAGAGAGCGTTTTATATGAACGGTCCAATCAGAGAGCGTTATATATGAACGGTCCAATCAGAGAGCGTTTTATAAAATTGCCAGTGCTCGACCATCTCATGCAGCGGCGGCGCACTCGCATCGGCACGATACCTACAAGTATTTCAAGTATCTTAATATTTTTATTAGAATTTTTTTTATTATTATTTGACAATACTACGTTGTAGTATGTATACTTATTACTAACATTATTGAGTTGATACAAATGACGTATCAAAAATATGACAAAGGCTCTTTACACCTGATCCACTAAATTAAGTCCTTGCAGTCAGAACTTCAAAAACAAAACAAAAATCTGTTTTTGATCTTTCTCTCAAGCTGCATTTTCAATCGACTGTAGGCGGTTATTATGTGGATAGTCACTAAATGCTTGTAAAAATGATTATGAAAAAAAAACCCTGCGAAGTTTCTTACCGGTTCTTCTTCGTGGGTGTAATCGAATCGGATAGAACAAATTGTGACAAATTCGAGTACAGTCATGCTGTCTAATGAATGCTTAATAAACAATATACAATATACAATACACTCGATGCTCGTTATTTACTAACCGGTACACTGTACTTTACATTTTACCTAATCATTTATTATTTTATGGACAAGTTAATATTCTTTTGAGTAATTCATTCGAAGCGGCACTTATATTCCATGTATGTTCTATGCCATGAGTCAGCTCTTCGCTCGACTAGGCGATTCAGAAATGAAAACATAAAATATATGTCAGGATTTTTTTTTTACTTCCGCAGACGACCAAGCCTGGTTGATACGTAGGTACAGGTCCCGGCAGCAAGTAATGCGTGTCGGGCTGTAGAAAGAGACAATCCGGCTGTAGAGCGTCGTCCCTGTCGCACTAACTAGCGCGTCTCTGTGCGACAGGGACGACGGCTTACAACCGGATTTTCCATATATATATTTTTATATTTTTTTATGGAAACTGTCACGGTTGTCGGCTCTTATCACCGTGTGAACTAGGTGCCATGTCAGTGCTTCCCTTAATTTAATGTCGGCTACACTGAACTGGACGGAAAACACAAACTATTTACATAGCAGTTTCGACAGACGTTTCATACATTGCGGTGGTATCAACCCGCGCGGGATAAGCCCTACAACCTAGTAAGGTAAGAAGGGAAGGGGCCTACAGTTTAACGTGGAATCCGAACCACGGTCAGCCTCCAACGGTCGAGCGGCCACCCATCCAAGTACTGACTGCGCTCAGGGTTGCTTAAAATGGTGAACAATATAATATCTGTTTCCTTTCCTTGTCTCCTTGTATCAAATGGCCGAAGCGTCTATCGAACAAGGGCAGCATCAGTATCTAAAACGTTCAGTTTAAAATTGATCCGAGTTCCTGTACAAAGACGGTACTCAAAGTCTTAAGGGCGTTCGACTGAAGACCATATTTTATTTATAACTGTCACGGGCGACTGCAGCTATTTCATGTGAGGCAGGTTCATTTATTCTCCAATGGATGGTGGTACTCCTATTTATTATTACTGTGTTTGAAGAAGTTTTCGAAATGTTTTATTGCGCAAAAACAATTATAAAAGGCGGACTTAATGCCTAAAGGCATTCTCTCATCATCAGCCTGTATCGGTCCACTGCTGGACATAGGCCTCTCCCAAGGCACGCCATCACACGCGGCATTCTCTACCAGGCATGTATTATATGCATTGGAGTAAAGTAAGTATTTTCTTTGAACATTTCAGGTAACAGCACAAAAACATTAACATAAACTAAAGTGGAGTAAACATAACAAAATAATGTTATTCTAATAAATTTTATTACCTAATTACTTAAAATTAATTCCCATCTAATACAAACAAACAAAAATATTGTATTGACAAAATAATTAGGTATGTACACATACATATTGTTTAATCGGAATGCACGCAGCCCGATGAGGAGTGCACCTAACTGTAACACATGACATATGACAAAATACCAGATTGTTTGGTCAATAAAAATTACATATGGCAACAGTACATAATTTTATTTAGAATAAATATATACATACATAGGAAACGCTGTATCCCGGCAAACGGGGTTAGTAATCGGTGTTGCGCTGCATTTACTCTTGTTAATTACAGTGTGGTGATAGCGACACCTATCCCACAACTGAATAATAAAGATCGATAATAACCTACATCGCTTCGCGACGAAGAAACAGAAAGATTCACTAGCACACCAACAGGTGGCAAATAACGGCTAATTAAGAATTCCATACGCCACATAACACTTTGCTGAAATATCAAATACGCCTCGCATAAATACAGATCGCTTGGCAGAACAACCGGGCACTAGCCCATACAACAACATCAGCTGCAGCTACACGTGGAGCCAGAGGACACGACACCGCTTCACCTTTTACCTCACAGCTCTACAACAGCACTACACCGACCACCGAGTTTAGCAATGTATTAGGACAAGATACTTATCAAGCAGCAAGTAATGAAATTAAATGAAAATATAATTTATTGTACAGCATTATATGAAAGGGTTACAAAAGTTTCATGCCTTGCGGCATTCTTTACGAACTTACCTTTGGGATGTGGAAAACACGTAGGGGCGAAAAATGCAGTACGAAAGAGTGGACAGTAGTATGAAATATAAATACACACATAGACAAATTGTACAAAGATACATACAACCTATGTACATCCTTACATAATATATGCAATAAGAAACATAAATATTGTAATATACCTACATCATCTCTTATATACTAAGTAAGTAAAATACGAAATAAAAATATATTGCAAAATCATAAAATTTTATAGAATATATTATGAATTTATGACATATGTCAAACTTCAATCTTCACGCAATCTTCACTCTCGCAACATCACTCTGTAGCAGACAGAATTCCGTTTCTGATCGAGATTAGTACAGCAGCGTCTCAAAGGAGAGGACCCCTTACCTGAAAGTAAGTGGGTTTCAGCCTGTAACGAACTTACCTTAGAGAAAGATATTTTCGAAGCTGCATACAAAATGGCGAATTGTATGAAACAAAAGGCTGGAAGGACATTGCATTAGTGAAAGGATGGTCGAGGGTTGTTGGAATTTTAGATGATACTTTCCTTTGTTTACGTTTTTATTTGACGTAGACTAAATACTTACGTTACAAACTTCTGCTTAATTATTGTACCGTGTGGGGCCGGTACTTTAAAAGAATAGCCCCACTGCATTTCTCCCCGTGTATGTCGTAAAAGGCGACTAAGGGATAGGACTCCCTTCTTATATTACTAGGTGGTAGGGTTAACCCGCCCGGGTTGATACCACCGCACTGAATGAAAGGTCGGTCGAAACGGCTATTTAAATAGTTTGTGTTTTCCGTCCAGTTCAGTGTAGCCGGCACGACCGAAGGGAAGCATTGACGTGGCACCAAGTTCACCCGGTGTTATGGGCTGACATCACGGATGTTGTATGTAGGTGATGTAGCCAACCGTGTCAGTTTCCATAAAAAAGATATTAAGCACTTTTGGCCGCGGCTTCGCTTGCGTGATATTCGTATTAAAAAAAAAGAAAGTAAGTAAGCCCGCTACCGTACCTTTATTTCGGCGCGCGGAACAATTTTGGTTTGTATGAGAGCCACATCTTAGCGTAACCGGGACTGAATTTAATTTAGCCTAAGTGCATGTAAAGTTTCATCTAATTTGGATGATCGGTTTAATCAAGTTATGGAGGAACATACCTACATACATACAGAAATTATTTATAAAAACCGGCCAAGTGCGAGTCGAACTCGCGCACCGAGGGTCCCGTATCGCTATGTCACGGCCAGCGCTACTCACGCCATCTAGATGGCGTGTTATGAAATGCTTCATATTAGTTAATGTCATGCTTCATAATCTATTCGGTAGATGGCGCGCGCGCATACACTTTTTGGTTTCTTATATGGGAACCCCCGTGATTTTTTTATTTTTTTTTTATTTTTATTATTTGGTGTTATATCGGCCATAATAACACATTTTTTGTGAAAATTTCAACGGGCTACCTATTACGGTTCAAGAGATACAGCCCTCGGACAGACGGACGGACGGACAGACAGACAGACAGACAGACAGACGGCGTAGGCTTAGTAATAGGGTCCCGTACCTGATACGGAACCCTAAAAATCGTCAATTTAGTTTTAGTTTTAGTTTAGTTTGTAGACTCGTATGTATGATACGAGTCTACAAACGCAGTATTTCATAAAACAAAGTAACTTACTCCATGACCAACATCCCTTACAGATTTATTATTCGTCGTGCCAGCTGACCTGAACTGGACGGAAAACACGAATCAGTAGCCATTTCGACCGATTTTCCCTCAGTGCCCTCGAGCGACCCGGCCGGCGGCGGTCACCGAACCCTGGACTCCAGCGACTGAAGGCGGGCTAATTGTGATTTGATTGTCAGATGAATTCTAAGATCTTTGACGTTCGCGCACTGGGCGAGCGAGGCTGGACAATCACACTGGGATATAACAATTATATAGCCCAATAGTCCAGCAGTTATGTACTTTTACCTGGAAAGTATTCCGAAGTTAATGAAACTTTTACAGCTTGTTTGGGGGTACACTAGGAATACTATCCTAAGTTTTCGACCTCGAGAGGACCCTGTGCTAACTTGGGGGTGGGCAAAAATCTCAAAAAATTTCTGACTTTTTTCAGCTTTTCGCCTATATCTCTTAAAGTAAGGATATTTTGCTAACCACATTGCATGACAAAGTTGGGGAACATTAAATTTCCTAAAATTTACTTGTTGAACCAGCTTTTTAAGCCCAACATTAACGAAGATACAGCCGATCAAAGTTAGACAAAGATTCTTAAAATGTAAAAAATAGCAGAAAAACTAAGGTTTTGGCCTTATATATGTAACGATTTCTTACCATCATTTCCATGTTAATTATGTTGATCACTCGTCAATATCAACGTCTTGGAAAACCCATGACCCCCTTCCCCCGCCCCCTCCCCCAAGGTGGTTTTTGATGGTTATCCTGATGGGATATGCTGATCAGCGTTCTTTGCTTCACTCCTCAACAAAGTTTGTCTTTTCCAAGACAACTTCGATCAGCACGATTTCGCAGGTGAAATTTCTTTCCAATGATACCCACAAGCAGAAGTTCATAACTGTGCTGTCGAGTGAAATGGAAGCCAGTGGGATCCAAGTGAAGCAGACAGTAGAAGACGCCGATGTAATGATTGTGGAGACTGTCTCAGCTGATGACAAGTATGATAGTGTCGTCATAACAGGGGAAGACATAGATCTTCTGTTGCTTCGCACTGCTTTGGGTTCTTCGAAAAAGAACGTTTATTTATAGAAGAGTGGAAAGGTTCACAGCCCAACTTGTATTCATCTCACTCGTTCAAGTACGATCCACAGGATATTCTGTTCCTGCATGCGATAAGTGGATGTGACACCACCTCAGCACCATTTGGTATTGGAAAAAAGAAGGTGATGCAGATGTATAGCAAGAACCCTAGCCTTTCAGAGATGTTGGCGATTTTTAAAGACACCGAGGCAACTGATTTTTATAAACAAAAAATTAAAATCTAAAATTGATGGGAAACCACTGGCAGCAGGGCGGACCCAGGCTACCGATGGTCGGGTCCCAAAGAGAGAAACCTCCGGACTATGCGCGCAGTGTCGAGCAGGGCTTCGGACCTTCTGGATCTGACCCTTGACTCAACCACTTAGCGAGAGCCTTTCAAGGTGGTCGTCAAGGCTCTTCGCTATCAGCCCATGCGCCGATACGACTATGGGCACAACGATCGATCAATTGGTCGGCATATCGATGGATATTTTTAATATTATTACTTTTTTTGTAAATAAATTTTACAACACCCCCCCCCCCCCCTTCCCCCTCCTCCCTCCTGACATCATATTATGTGTACAACGTTACAAACAATCTGTTAAAGTTTCATTAACTTCGGATTACTTTCCAGCTACCCCACCTTTTTTCGACATGTCGACTGGACACGGTTGAAGGTTGAAAAAGGGGTCAAGCTTGCATTACATAATTCTTTTTTAGTTTTTTTTTCTCGTTCGCTAGTGTATCATTATATGAATTACATGTTCAGAGATCATACAGAAATTTTCAGTGCATTTTTTTTTAACTAAAATCAACTGATGAATATAAGAGGAAAATTTGGTTCAAAATGTTCGTTATATTTGTATCTGTGCTGTAAAAAATTAACAGATTTCATGCATTACACGACCTTCAGGTACATTGAAAATGACTTTTAGGGCGTATTAAAATATAAGCGTATAGTGAGTCGCCGACTGTGAGCGTGCGGTCGAAGAAGACCCTAAGGTTATGTAGACTGTGAATTTTTTACAGCATTGATATGTACAAATATTACCAACATTTTGAAAGAAAAATCTTTCTCAATTACTGTTCTGAGATGGAGTACTTAAAAACACTTTAAAAAAATGCACTGAAAATTTCTATAAGTTCTCTGAAAATTTAATATAAGGATAGACTAGCGAACGAGAAAAATGAAATCGACTTGGCGGAGCAGATGTTATGATGAATTAATGAGAGCTCAAAATGTTGGGTTATAAAGATATTTAACCTCACTGGAGAATAATTCAGCAATTCTTTATTTCAAATAAAATACTAAAAATAATTAAATCTAGACCTAAAAACACAATTTTTTTATTAATAATTTTGTCATAATATATTCGGGCGATTAGATGGATTCAAATAGAAACGGAGGCCGCCTATAGAATTTTCTACTGCTGTCTTACATTACTTTTTTTCTTCGTTTTTCACCGTCGGCTTTTATCAAATATTTGTTTAACAAAAGTCGAAAATAAAATATTCGAGACGATGCTTTTATGTTTTATATTTTAATTATAAATTAAATATAAAATAACAACAAAAAGCCTGTTAAAATAACGTACCGGATACGGAAACCTAAAAATCAACGCCTATAGGACCGTGTATAAACTACCTATGTAACTATGTATTTATGAAGAACATATGGAACTATTTAATTAAGCGAATATTAATATCTGCCACTAGAAACCCTACCTAAGGATACGCTCGCAATAGCTGGGTTCCCAAAGACAAGGGGATTTAATTAAAAATACGTTCCGCTGCTTGTCGGACTCCACGACACCGGTATGTGTGTACTGTCAGCAAGAACGGCGGGGATACGTTTTAAATACTCGTTTTTAGGTTTCCGTATCCCGTATGGAAGCCTATTACTAAGCCTACGCCGCCGTCTGTCTGTCTGTCTGTCTGTCCGAGGGCTGTATCTCTTGAACCGTAATAGGTAGCCGGTTGAAATGTTCACATAATATGTGTTATTTTATTATAGCCGATATAACAACAAATAATAAACATAAGAAAAAGTAAAAAATTCACGGGGGTTCCCATAGAAGAAACCAAAAAGTGTATGCGCGCGCGGCATCTACCGAATAGAATATGAAGCATTTTAACTAATCATGACATTTAACTAATATGAAGCATTTCATAATATGCCATCTAGATGGCGTGAGTGGCGCTAGTCATGACATGGCGATACGGAACCCTCGGTGCGCGAGTGCGACTCTCACTCACCACTACTCACTTGGCCGGTTTTTTTTAATGGTTCCGTAGTGAACGACGCCCGCAGGGACACTTATAAAATTGATCCGTTCTATGTCTGTCCGTCCATCTGTCTGTCGCACGCGCTGTCCAACTGAGACGATTACTCAAAAGATCAATAAAGCCGCCGCCGTCCCCTTTCCACCTCCGCACCACGCGCACTGGGCAGGGATTGCATCCCTACACGCTGGACTTACTGCGGATGCGTACCAATCGATTCTGTAGATCTTTCCTTTAAAGAACCGGTAAACTCTGGAACGCTCTCCCTGCTCATACATTTCCCCGCAAGTACAGTCTTGGGTCCTTCAAGAGGGGTGTGAATGGGCACCTGTCAGGTCGGCATGGCATTCGCAACCCCCGCATACGACCGAATGTCCATGGGCGCCGTTAGACACCTCATAGGTGCCTCGGCGCCATAATATGTCGAGCACGGCACCTAGTTCACCCGGTGTTATGGGCTGACATCACGGAAGTTGTAGTTTGTAGCCAACCGTGTCAGTTTCCATAAAAAAAGTACATGCTGGTTAAATACAAGCCATACATGTGTTAATACATATAAATTAGTAAATATTTATAATATTATGTACAAATAAATATACACAAATACAAGGGACTGGCTACGGAACCCTGTAGCCAGTGTGAACTATGTACGCACTTGACGGTTTTTTTTTACGAAATTCTGGGTCCACTAATGAATTCCACTGCTCTGATAGTTTTAATCTCGCTTTTTTTTTTTTTTTTTTTTTTTTTTTTTATCGATAGCGCGACATGTGGCATCGTTACACCTACAAGTAGGAGTCTAACGATGCCCATGGACATTCTGTGATGCACGGGGATTGCGAATGTCATGCCGGCCTGACAGGAGCCTTTTCACGCCCCTTTTGAAAAACCCCAGGCTGTACTTGGGAGGAAATAGATGGGCAGGGAGTGCGTTCCACATTTTCCCGGTTCTGTGAATAAAAGACCTACAGAACCGGTTGGTGCGCATGCGTGGTAGGTCGATTGAATAGGGGTGCATCCCCTGCCCAGTACGCGTAGTGCGGAGGTGGAATGGGGACGACGGAATCGCGTTAAACAGCTCCTCCGAACACTCCCCATGAAATAAACGATAGAACACACTCAGGGAGCCGACGTCCCTACGGAGTTGCAGTGGTTCTAAGTCGCGGGACACCACGGGGTCACCCACCAGTCGCACGGCACGACGCTGGATTGAGTCTAGCGGCGCAAGCTGGTATTTAGCTGAGCCATCCCACAAGTGCGAGCAGTACTCCAAGCAGGACCTAACCTGTGTTTTGTACAACGTCAGTTTTTGGCCCGGCGTGAAGTACCGTCGCACCTTGTTCAGTACGCCCAGCTTTTTTGAGGCCAGCTTGGCTTTGCCCTCAATATGGCGCCGGAAGTTCAAGTCGTGCGACAGTCGCTCGGATGGAACGGCGATCGATGTCCATTTTATAGATTAGCCCATCCCATACATCACTCCCGAAAAAATATGTTCTCGACGAGACCTGCATATAATGCAGATTTCGCGGACAGCCGCTTCATACTGCGTGTGCGGCGCGTGTTGAACGCACGCAAGTCTGTATCGAGTCGGTGACGCACAAAGTGCGTGTGTGCAGCATGCCCGGTTGCTGTTATAAAGAGTGACAGTGACAAATGTTGTTGTTTGTTTCGCCTGAGCATGTTATGGCGTGTTAAGAAGGCATGCTGTCACGGATAGGATCGGTGGTATCGCGTTCTCGTTCTCACCCGCCCACCGTTGACAAGAGCGAGCGGAAAGACGGCAATCGCGCCGGTGGGCGACCGATGACATCCTTCTCGCCCACTCCCACCATCCGCAGGCAAGTAAGAACGAGAACGCGATAGCACCTTCGTAGGGATCGTGTCACGTATCACAATACTGTGTGTGAATGCACGCACACTTGTACCGACGTCTAGCACAAGTTGCATCGCACGATGTTCGATCTATACAATGGACATCGATGGGAACGGCTTTGAAATTTGTTTCGTGCTCAATTTGTGTGGTGGTTAACAGTGTGGTGTGGAAGGAAGGAGCAAAATAATACTTGGCATGACTCCTAGTTTTTAGGGTTCCGTATCCGTCGTACGGGACCCCATTACTAAGCCTACGCCGTCTGTGTAATGCGACATATCTCCACATTATAGCACTTACTAACGCTATTGTATGTAAAGTCACTAAAGAACCTTAACCTGTATAAAAATGGGCCTCTATTAAACAAATGAAATGAAATGAATTGAAATGATTTCTTTTTTCGTCACACAACAACTCAAATAATTACAAACACAAATAAACATAATAACATGTGACGAAAACATATCTCAGCTCTTATAACGCCTGTCTTAACACCATAATGTTTAGTTGGGTGGAGATGCAGTCAGTCAGTCAGCGTCAGCGTCAGTTTAGCTGGTGGTCAGCGTCCACTGCTGGACATACGCCTCTCCAATTTTCCTCCAGTCCTCCCGGCCTTCAGCGGTACGGAATGGAGAGGCATCAGTGATGTATCAGGGACAAACTTTCTTTTCTATCATTTTATTTGATTTACGTTTTTGTTTATAGACGTCCAGAGATACCAGCCTTTCGGCTACAAAATCCAGACGTCTACTACCTGCACTCTTGCGAGTACAGTGATCATGTATGCCAGATCGAGGCCCCATAGCTGCTCTATCGAACATCCGTTCTTCCGAAATAATCCCATGGGAAACACAGGCTGCGACCTTTCCCCAGCCGATCCGAGCCACCACCCGTCCACCCGAAGGAACCCCCGACCGAAGTCGAGAGCCGGGGGTGAAGCCTTCACTGCCACTGGGGTCAGCTGGCCAAGGTCTATGGCCACCAGTATCCATAGACCCGTATTAGCGACCTTTGTACGGGGTCGCAGAGGCGTTTAGTCGTCCAAGGTGTCGGAGTCGGGTACTAGGATCCGTGACGTTTCCCTATGCAGACCACACGGTGGCTACCCTTAAAACTAGCAGTTGGCTACCCTATCCCGCAACTGGGCGGTGTAACGGGCGTCACTGTTAGAAATAATGTGTGGTAGAGAACTTGTTCTCGACGATTACTCATTAAACGTTGCTAGTCTAACATGAGTACTAAGTTGGGGGTTTCGGCCTCCTCTTAGCTCACGCTGCTGACTCCACTCAGGTCGGTGGGTCAAATGAGATACCACCCTAAACGCTGGGTTGAGTACTGCGGGGTTCCGTTAAAAGCCCCAGAATGCTTCGTGCTTCTGCACGGAACACTGGAGTTGGTCTCGCAGGGGTTGTGGTTTAGCGTTGATTCCCTGGTGCTTCCGTACTTGTGTAGTTAAAGCACCTAACACGGGAATAAGTAGCGAAAGCTGCGAGTGGTGAGCCACTTAAAGCTCCGTAACCAATGTGGAGAATTGGTAGACATGCGAATAATGTAGATCGGTATGTCGGTGCTACACACACTTATATGTGGATGTGGGATGGACTTCTCACGAGCTAATGACGCTGACGTAAGTCTGTCATTCGAGACCGGTGGATCCCCGGTACACATTAGGTGGTGGTCATATGCACTTCCACGCATATACATAGCTGGTGAAAACAAAAGCCTTTGGGCTAGTACAAAACGCTGAGGCCCTGGGCACAGGTTGCGGTTGGATAGGGTGATGTATCAGGGACAGTGGTAAGTGGAGATCCGTTGTCGCTGATTACCCCATTGGGAAGCAGGCGTTATTATGAGTTCATTAAGCTTTATTGAGTCATCAGCATCACATTAGTTTAGTTAGATATTCGAAAAATAAAAATACAGGAACGTAGATTCGACTATCCTTATTAAAAAAAAAATGTTAAAAATCGGATAAGGTTTAGGGGGGTAAAAATATAAATTCTGAAAGACGATTTTGTATGGAGAAAGTTAACTTCCGTCCTCGCTTCCGTCTCATCTTATATGCTGCAAGACCAGTACCCGCTCGTTGTTACAAACCATTTTGCAGCTCGTACTCCAATAATTAGCTAAGAAAGCCCTGTGTGTGCGCTGACACTGCCGTAGTACCTACGTAGTACATATTTTATATTATAACTAGTTGTGCCCGAGGCTCCGCTTGCGTTAAAGTCGGTGAAAACTAGAAATCGTTTGATTAGTTCAGTAGGTTCGAATTCCATGTAAAAATGTATGTCCACCGGGTTGACTGGAGAAAATTGCCGATAAGACAATAAGCCCGCCCTTGCCACACATTAAGTTTTCCGTTAAATCAAATGAGAACTAATCGAATTGGTTGATTTTTCCGACTGCGTTTGACTTTTGACCCAACTGCCCGGCTCATATGAATGACAGCGTGATTATATATAGCCTATAACCTTGCGGAGATATGTCGCATTACATAGGTAAAAATTGTAAGTAAATAAGTTAACATGTTCTCGTCTTACAAGCGAACATACACACAGACGGAAGTGGGATTTTATAATTATGTAGAGCACATATTTTATTAATAACAATAAAAAAGCACATTTATTGAATTATTTCGCCCCGATGTCGGTGACTTGACTGAAGACACCACCGACATCGGGCCGAAATATTTCAATAAATGTGCTTTTTTATTGTTATTTATTAATAAAATATGTGTTTTACATAAAAAATAAAGCAACAAAAAGTTGTTAGTATTTAATTAAAAAATATATATATTTATAAAGTGAAAATGTTATGTAGAGACGATAAGATGTGATAGAGAAGACGATAAGAGAAAAGAAAATAGAAGAAGAGAAAATAGTGAAAGAGAAGAGAGAAGATATGAGAAAAAGAAACGAATATAGAAGAAAATAACATAGTGAAAGAGAAGAGAGAAGATATGAGAAAAAGAAACGAAGAGAGAAGAAGAGAAGATAGTGAAAGAGAAGAGAGAAGATAAGAGAAAAAGAAACGAAGAGTGAAGAAGAGAAGGGAAGAGAATAAGGCGAGAAGAGAATAAGAGAAGAAGGGTCGTGATCTAATTTATTGACACGCCTTCTGAAGATCCCCCACCCATGTTGTAGTAGGGAACAAACTCACCGGAAAACTATTTCTTAATGTCACCATTATTATAGAAAGACAGACGCTTTATGCATGTAAAGAAAACGTTATATAATTGAATGGGTATAGTGAGCACACTACTAAAATTCTGAATTGCTGAAGAATTTCACTCCTAGAACTGTTGCTAATTAAATTCGATATTTTGCCAACAAAACTTTCCAGTCGTATTTTCGTTTCAACTTTGCCGCACTTAGGTAAATAAGAGCCTGTTAAATGCCAACTTTGTTCACAGACAAACACAGAGACCCGCCGTAGACGTTTCTTGCACGCATAGAGATTGCGTGCAGCGATCGTGCCACAACAAATCCCCGACCCCTTAGAAAGTCCCTTATATGTATTGTTAATAAGTATTCTTATTATTATTTTAACTTAAATTGTCACGCTCAACTCTTTTGCTACTACCTACTTACATTCCGCTATATTATCGAACCTCAAACATCCAAAGGTTGACTGTAAGAAATCTCTGTAAGGGATAAGTCCGCCTTTGCACCTTAGGTAAATTTTCCAATGTATTTGTTACTGTTTAATGTTTACTGGAGCAATAAAGAATTTTCTATTTCTATCTATCTAAAGTCAAAAATTATTTCCGATACTTAAATGAATGGGGGGACCGCTTCTGAGTTTTTATATTTTATTTACTCAGCGGTCCCCCGACTATTATTACTTAACTAAAATTATTTTGGTCTTTTTTTTTTAAGGGGTCGGGGGTTTTTGAAATTTGTAATTTAACTTTTATTTCCAGCTTTAAAAAAAACCCAGATCCATGTCTGTCCATCCGTGAGACGTAATTTTTTGATTACTTCATAATTACTTGATTACTAACACAACTAAGAACCATTCCGGTTAACCCAGCTTTCTAATAAAAAAACCACATCCAAATCGGCCCATCCGTTTGGGAGCTACGATGCCACAGACATAGACACTCTCACACAGACACACACCCTGACAAAGGCGTCAAACTGATATGATAACACCCATCTTTTTTATCGGAGGTTAAAAATTTATAAAATTCAATGAAATCGATGGTCGATCGAAACGGATATTTTTTTTTATGTAAATGTCTATGTCAAATGGCTATGTCGAGGGACCAATGGTACAGTCGAGAGAGCCAAAACCCCCTCTCCTCGCGAAATCACGCTCAGTCAGGCGCCATGCAAGTAGATTTGCGGACTGTTGCTAGGCTGTCTAGCCCGTTGATACGACGTTTGAAGACACCCAGGTTTTAAAGGATTTGGGAAACAAACTCGCCGGGAGACAGTTCCACAACCTACCGGTGCGACAAAGAAACAATTTTGAGAACCGATGTGTTCTCAAAAGCCCAATGTCAACAGCAAAATAGTGCTCATTCTCTCTGCAGCGAGTGCTGCGAAGATAGGTTGGATGGCAAGGAATAAGGGAAGCAAGTTCCTCCGAACAGCGTCCATAATAGTACCTGTAGAACAGAAAATGAAATAAATGAAAGAAATATGAAAATCATTCGTATTTGACATTCAGCCCATGTCACCTACGGGAATGTGCCAGACCATTAGGCTTCCCGTTGCATTGCGGGCAAAAAAACCCCTGCGAAGTTTCTTGTCTGTTCTTCTTCGTGGGTGTAATCGAACCGGATAGAACAAATTGTGACAAGTTCGAGTGCAGTCAACTGCCATATGAATGATCAATAAACAATACAATACAATAATATTAGAGGAGAACACAGCCGAGGCTGTCGTGCGGCTGTCTTGGTATAGTGCGTTGGTATCAATCCAGTCGGCTACAATTTGAGCCTACCATCCACTAAGGGGCAAAGTTCTTCATGCATGTAAATTTAGTTTAAGAGAAGGCCGCATAATGCCATTCCAATGGTAATAACGCCATGAATATGTTAAAAGTTGGTCTATGCATGTCAAAAGGGGATCTTGGATCAATCAGTGGAGTTATAGACTCTGATCTGATTACTATGCATGGGCGTGCGCGTGTCTTTTGCTGACGGTAAGTCAGTCAGTCAGTCAGTCAGCGTGTAAGCGTCCACTGCTGCACATAGGCCTCTCCAATCCAAACGCCTCTGACGGTACACGAGTTATACTCCAACCTGGAGTATACTATAATCAGTAATATCATTATATAAGTACTTATTTGTCTGCCTCGGTAGCTCAGTGGTGGGTCGGTCGACTGTTGTTAAGAACACCTGGGCGCGGTCAGTACTTGCATGGGTGACCGCTAAACCGTTGGAGGCTGACCGAAGATCGGATTCCTCGTAAAACTGTAGGTCTCTTCCCTTCTTACACTAGTAGGTTTCATCCCGCACGGGTTGATACCACCGCAATGAATGAAATGTCGGTCGAAACGGCTATGTAAATAGTTCGTGTTTTCCGTCCAGTTCAGTGTAGCCGACATGAAATGAAGGGAAGCACTGACATGGCACCTAGTTCACCCGGTGTTTTGGGCTGACATCACGGATGTTGTAGGTGAAGTAGCCAACCGTGTTAGTTTCCATAAAACAATATACTGATTGTCTTAAATTTCAAGTACAGTCTCGGGCCCTTCAAGAGGGGGGTGAACGGGCACTTATCAGGCCGGCACGGCACTCGCAACCGCCGCAAACGACCGAATGTCCACGGGCGTCGTTAGACACCTTATGGGTGGCTCCAGTGGCTCGGCGCCACATGTCGCCGTTATCAATAAAACAAAACTGGATTGTTTCTTTCTAAAGTTGTAGAGCGTCGTCCCTGTCGCACGAACTCGCACTACGTCTCTGTGCGAAAGGGACGACGCTCTACAACCGGATTGTCTCTTTCTAAAGCTCGACACGCATGATTTTCAGCCGGGTACTGTACAGTTCTGTAATGAGTAGTTTTGGTAAACAAAGCCACATTACTCGAACCACTAGAGTTCTAATCGACTTATAGAAGAAGAAGTTTAAACTTGCCACACGTACACCGCACCGCGCCGCACCGCACAAACTAGGGAATCCTTATTTTAGTCATAGAATATTGTAATTAATTCGCTACAGATATGTCACTAGGGTCTAGGACAGACGTCTGTTAAAATTGGAGTACCATCTGTTGAATTATTATTGAAATGACATGATATGAAAATATACCTACTTTATTGCACAAAAAGTGACAAAGGCGGACTTAAAGCCTAAAGGCATTCCTGGGATTGTGAGTAGGGTAGATGGGTAGAGCGGAAAATAAAATGAGAGAAAAAACAAATTAAAGAGTATAAAAATAAACAATAAAACATACCTAAATAATAATAATGACAAAAAACTAAATACATTCGTGACATACATACATACAGGTTCAAAAGTACATACACATATAAACACATTTATACACATACAAGCTGTGCCCGCGGCTCCGCCCGCTCTCATATTTCACTTCACTGCTAACCTCATAAGCTATTTAGCGTGATAGTAAGTAGCCTATAGTTGATGGGAAGAATCAAGTTATCCGTAGAATTTTGTTTTATTAAAATCGGTTCAGTGGTTCTCGAGTTATAAGCGGACAGACAGACACTCAGACAGAAAGCAGACGTTGGATTTTATTATAGGTAAAAGGAAGGAAAGGATAAACAAATACATACATACATACATACCTAATATGCAGTTTCTATACAAGCGATATTATTTGGATGTATTAGAATTTCGTACAAAGACCTCTTTGCCTACTGACAGTGGTCACAAACATTTTTGGATTAAATGCGCGTTTGTGGTTCAAGGCCTCCTGGAGTAGTTTTTTGACGTCTGCCATCTTGAATATACTGTTTTTCCTTGCCACCTATCCTTTGACGTCTGCCCTCACCAATCGAGCGTGGCGCAATATGTTTAAGCGGGAGCGACAGTACTAAATTCGAAATGTACGAAATTCGCCCAATTTACCTAGTAACAAGAACACCTCACCACCCATCTACCCGCAAACTCATTCACCTACTGCAATCACTTTTTAATGTGTACGTTTTATCTAGTATCTTACTTTTTTTTTTTAAACTGACACGTTGTGGAACTGTACCGTGTGGGGCCGGTACTTTAAAAGAATAGCCCCACTGCATCTCTCCCCGTGTATGTCGTAAAAGGCGACTAAGGGATATGACTCCCTTCTTATATCACTAGGTGGTAGGGTTTAACCCGCCCGGGTTGGTACCACCGCACTGAATGAAAGGTCGGTCGAAACGGCTATGTAAATAGTTTGTGTTTTCCGTCCAGTTCAGTGTAGCCGGCACGACCGAAGGGAAGCACTGACGTGGCACCAAGTTCACCCGGTGTTATGGGCTGACATCACGGATGTTGTAGGTGATGTAGCCAACCGTGTCAGTTTCAATAAAAAAAAAAAAAAAAAAAACGTTGGCTACATCACCTACAACATCCGTGATGTCAGCCCATAACACCGGGTGAACTAGGCGCCATGTCAGTGCTCCCTTCATTTCATTTCGGCTACACTGAACGGGACGAAAAATACAAACTATTTACTTTCAGTTTACGTTCTATTTACGTTCAGACTGACGTTTCATTCAGTGCGGTGGTACTTACGAGTTCGGTCGGGATAAACCCTACCACCTAGTAAGGTAAGAAGGGAAGGGAGCTACAGTTTGACGTGGAATCCGAACCGCGGTCAGCCTCCAAAGTTCGAACGGTCACCCATCCAAGTACTGACCGCACTCAGGGTTGCTTAACAACAGTCGACCGACCGCACCACTGAGCTACCGAGGCTGACAAAGGTAGCCACCTCTATGAATATTCTGTGGCGCCCCGCTACGGTAGTTAAGAACACGGTACTCCAAAGTTACCTGGCAAACGTCGAGGCGCTTCGAGGTGTGAAACCATCGCTTCATGATGAATATTTCTGTGGGTTTTAGGATTCCGCATTCGTACGTACGGAACCCTATTACTTAGCATACGCCGTCTTTCCGTCCGTCCGTTCTACTTTTAAAGGGCTGTCTGTATCTTTTGAACCGTAAGGGCTCGTACCCATACTACGTGACCGATTTTACCCACTGTTGACCCCCTCCCCTCCCCCCTATGACCTACCTAAGAGGGCCTTGCGGTTAACTAGAGATACTTGTAGGACAGCGTTCGGGGAGATAGGAATCATGACTTTACCAAGTGCATATGTTTACCAGAACATATGCTATGCCAGAAAATACATTAATGATTCCTCTCCTAATTCCGACAATCATAACTATGATACACGGTGTAAGAATAATGTACAACTAATAAGACATAGATTAGCTAAAACCTCAAAAAGCTTTATTTGTAATAGTGTTAGATTTTATAATAAACTGTCTTCTAACATAAAACAATTAGATGATAATAATTTCAAACGACGGATTAAATTAATGTTAATTGAAAAGAGTTATTACACTATTAAGGATGCATTAACTGACCGTAATTTTATCTAAGAGTTTGACTACTGTTTTTTCCACTAACAAACTTTGACAATTTGACATTTGGATACACTTTGTATCATAAAATTTTTTTTTTATATGACTTATTACATCTCTTTGTAATAAATGTAAACTAATTTTTATTTATTTTTTGACTTGATATAATATGAAGTATCAAAATTGACGATGGCACTATACACCAGATATAGGTAATTTAAATAGGCAGTGTGGTCAGATTCTTCAGTATTCATGTTTATGCTGTAAATATTAATGCTCTTGTGAGCGGTAGTATGGGTTATTTATTTGTAAGTTCTTATAATATAATACTTATAAGGTACTAACAAAACATTGTGACTTGCGAAGTTTGTTTGTCAGTTCTTCTTCGCATTGAATTTAGAACCGGCGGAATTTTCGACATGTCCAAGCGTAGGTTACCTACCTATGGATGAAATTATACAATAAACAATAAACAATACCGTGGTTTGTGCTCAACCACCCCCCCCCCCCCCCCCCCCCATTTTCACGTAGTATTTTAAATATTAGAAAATAACGATTATATAGAAATGACAATTTTTAGCCTATTTAATCAATATGTGAGATGTTAGTGTGGTGTAAACGGTACAAGGTAGTAATTCGGCAGGAATTTAAAACTAAGCTCACGCGTACAGGTAGGTATTTATGGTTTTGTTCATTTATTTAAAATAACAATACACTTTCCAACAACAGATTCTGTGAAATTTTCAACGTCCAACCTATTACGGCTCAAAAGATACAGCAGTATGACAGACATACAGGCTTAGTAATACGCTTTAGTGCGAATACGAAATCCTAAAAAGGCACATTCATGAAGTATTTGTACTACATCAACAGATCAAGTAAACTAAATAATATTCACGTTAGCAGGGGCTTATGTAACGACACAGTAATTTGGGTAGCGATATTGAAATAGAGTAACCCGGAACTGAAGGAATTGGGAAGCAGGCCAATGTAGTTGAAGCCTTTGGTTGCATCATTGAATACTTACGGATAAGGGTTATATCACAGAGCACGGAAAGCCCCCCGCCCGCGCCCCCTACTAGAGGCGCCCTAAGCGATAATATTTGAAACCCAGAGACGCAGTTATTGGGGGGCGTTCCGTGCTCTGTGGGTTATATATAAGGCTAAAAGGGTTATATGTATTGTACAGCTTGTTTACTACAAGCTGCACACTTGACTTCTTCTATTCTTCAATGAAGCACAGATTGTTGTCCAGAAACTTTGTATATAATCAAACACTTAAAAATACCAGACTACAGGAAAAATCTATCTATGCTCATCTCAAGTAGCGACTCGAATCAATTCATAATAATAGCAAGTGTTAAAGGTTGATTTGTTTCGAACAACAATCTACTTATAAAATATTCAAATATCAAGTAAATGTGGCCTGTTCATACCACAGATTATAATAATCCACAGATATTAATAAGAAAGAGAAGACTGTGTGAGACACACAGTACAGTATATACTGGGTGTCCCAGAAACCGACGATAATCCTTTGACAGGAGATAGGGCTGCTAATTACCTTTCAGAATATCTAATTTTAGGTTTAGTAAAAATGGCTTAGTTTTTGAGATATTGTCGTTTTTGTAAAAATCCAAAATTTTCTCCCTCAGCTCATTTTTTTAAATGCCACAAGTACAACATTTTCTTAAATCTAGTTTTTGTCAAATATTCCTGAAAAGTAAGGCTTTCACACGGTATAATTTATTTTTTCATGTTTAATCCTGTTTAGCTGAAAAACGACTTAAGAGCCACATGTTAAAATTTTTTCAGCTTCACCCCTTGAGTTTGGCCCTTCGCGGTGAAAAAAAAAAATAACTACACTAAAGTGGCATTATGCAACAAAGATATGCCCATCTAATGTAGTTTTTAAAATGGTACATCACTTACCGATTTGCCTAATAATTTATGAGATATTGTTATTTAACTGCAAAAGGACCTCGGAATTTGATAACTGTTCTACCAACTACGAATTGGAATAAAATTGACACTTGAAGTAAATTGGTCTTTATTAACCTGTTAAAGTAGATGTTCAAATTGTTTACCACCTGCACAAATGCTAGCTCGACATCTTCTCACAAATGCCCGGTTGATGCGTCGAGCAAGTACTCGATGCAAGTGCAGATACGTCTACCTATACTATGTAAATAGTTTGTGTTTTCCGTCCAGTTGAGTGTAGCCGGCACGACGGAAGGGAAGCACTGACGTGGCACCAAGTTCACCCGGTGCTATGGGCTGACATCACGGATGTTGTAGGTGATGTAGCCAACCATGTCAGTTTACATTAAAAAAAACGTGAGCTACTGCCGTAATTCTTTCTTTGAACTCTATCAAGTTTTCCACCGGTTTCCCGTAAACTTTTTCTATCTATGTAAGAGTTATAATATACAGGGTGGCCCAGTTATAGTGGTCCAAAAATTTTTTTAGATGGACGACATCATGTGAACTAACGTTGTGAAAAAAATAAGATTTAAAAAATTAAGGTAATCGTCACTTTTTATTGTAGTGACTTGGTACAAATGATGTTAATTTTTAATATGTTACAATTGTAACACCACTACAACTTTTGGTCTGGAGAATATTGATATGTATAGGTAGTTTCTAAGGGCATGGGCAAATCTCCGGTAGCACTTTTTTTTTCACAGTGATTTTTCAAAAATTGATCCGTTTTAATGTAAACTGAACAAAAATTCACTGAAAGGGCTATAGCAACAGTACAGTCTAGGAGTAAATCTAAAAACTATTCATTACGTACTAGCTACATGTCTCCTCTACTTCCATACCAAATTTTATTCCATTTTGTGGTGATATCTATTATATCCAACTAGAGCGGTTTATGTGACTAAAATAGAGAAATTTCAAAAAAAGTTTTAAAAAATCATAACTTCTAAACTATTGATTTTCGCGGAACTAATGTTTTTTTTAAATGAGTCAGCATGATGTCCTCCATCTAAAAAAATGTTTTGGACCACTATAACTGGGCCGCCCTGTATAAGTATATACAAGTTATAAGGATCTAAGAGTACTGGTACAGGTTTATAAGGGCTATTAAGAATATATTAGTTATACATACTTTTAAGTTATAATATAAGTGTATAAGGGTTATAAGGATATCATGGTTTTAAGGATATAAACGTTACAAGTGTATAACGGTTATAAGTATATAATGGTTCAAAGTTCAATGTTCAAAGTTGAATGTTCGACACTCTTCTCAACTAAGGGGCAAAGGAAGGGACCTACAGTTTTACACCGGCTCCGAGCGGTGAAGCAGCAGGTATAGGTATGCACGTAGATTGTTTCGTCAGAAAAAACTCATTGGTACACGCCGATCGGATTCGAACCTCGGACCTCTCGCATGAGAATCCGATGCCCAAACCACTCGGCCACCCGCAGCTTAAATTGTTTATTTATTGTATGGGGACCATTTGTGGAAATATCCGACCTAATAATATATTATGTTGTGTGAAAATTTCAACCGGCTACATAATACGGTTCATAAGATACAGCCCTTTGTAGGTAGAACGGACGGCGAAGGGTTAGTAATAGGCTTCCGTAGTAGCATACGCAGCCCTAAAAACATAATAATAAAGCATCATATTGTATAAAACGTAAGTATATAAAATGTTTTCATAAGAAGAAAAAAAAACTAAGCCCTGAAGACTGAAAAAGGAAGTGTTTCCCTAATATGACGGACGAGACAGTTCGCATACATTTCCTTACAAATGCGTATTTGATGATTTCATCCTGGGAGGAAATGAGCGGGCGCTCCATAGTATGGAGGGGGCTTCTGTTACATTCGTGTTTTATTAACCACAGACGCAAAAGGAGGGGTGTTAGAAGTTTGACGCCTCCGTCTGACTGTGGCATCGTAGCTCCCAAACGGATGGGCCGATTTGGATGCTGTATTTTTTTATTAGAAGCTGGGTTAACCGGGATGGGTCTTGGCGATGTTAGATGAAGGTCAGCTCAGCTGATTCGAAGATCAACAGTTCATTAATTCCTAATTGGTGAAGGGAGATCGCCTTTAAGTAAATAAACCGAAATGATTACAAAACTATTTAATATACTTGTAATCTGACCTAAAGAAACCTAACATTACTTTAAAAAAAAATTTATTTTATTATTTAGTAAATAAAATTTCTCCACACTAACCCAACTCATACTTTTTCCACGTAGAGAACACAATATGGCAGTTCCGTCGCCACTGCTACCGCACCCCCTTCGTACCTCGTACCTCGTACCTCCGTACCCCGCCCACCGCTGCCACTCCGACGTTATTAAAAAATATTCGCAGACGAAAAACGAGCTTTTGATCGCTTCTTGCCTTCGACTGAGGAGCGACAGGATCGGAGCAGAAAGTACTTCTCGCGGAGGAGACAGTAGTCTGCTAGTTTGGCAGTGCCTTTAACTAGCCTAGCCAAGAGACCGGGGGTGGTCAGTGAAATAAGTTTATTTATGTAAACCATCATGGGTGGCTGTGTCGAGGGACCAATGGTACAGTCAACAGAGCCAAAAACCACCTCTCCTCGCAAAACCACGCTTAGTGAGGCGCCACGCCATGCCAGCAGATTTTCGGACTGTTGCCAGGCTGTCTAGCCCGTTGATACGACGTTTGCAGACACCCAGGTTAAAATATTCGAGAAACACACTCGCCGGAAGACAGTGCGACACCTTAGCGGTGCGAGAAAGAAAAGATTTAGAGAGCCGATGTGTTCTCAAAAGCCCGATGTCAACAACAAAAGAGTGCTGAGTCTCTTTGAGACGAGTCAAGCGGAGATAGGACGGGTGACGGGGAATAACGGATACTAGTTCAACAGAGCAGCATCCGTGATAGAAAATAACTAAATTAACTATACAGATAAATCTAACTATAAATAAAAATAGTCGTAGATAGGGACCATAAGCATGGTCCCCATTGAAGCGGCGTTCCGCCTCTGGATCGCCAGGCTGATGCGCTGGTTGAAATGCGCCCGGGCACGGGGCGGAATGAGTATTTTTCCCAATTTCTTGGAAAAACTGATCGCGTCCGGGCTCCATGCCTCAAGAGTCTCTACAGCAAAGGCCACAAACTCGTAGTTGTTCTTGGTTTGGTTGTATTTGGCATGTTTATCCGTGATAGTATCTGTAAAACTTAAGTGCTGCAAAGTACCATAAATCGATAAGCGTGTAAGAAAAACTGAACGTCCGATCCATTCCTCTAAGTGAATGTCGCGGCGCCATGGTAGTGTAGCCGCACCGCCCGCTGCGTGTAGTGCGGTGTTGCCAGATATTTACGGCTTTATATTTTGTCTCACGGCCAAATTGTTATGTGATTTGTGACCAAATTCGCCTATATTAGCTGCTCCGAGTATAAAGACGGCAAGTTTATTAAAAGTCGAAATGATTGATGCAGTGTCATTTCGCGACTTTATTACCCGACTACGGCGAAGCCAAAAAAGGAAGGGTTATGAGTTTGGCGTGTATGTATGTATGTATGTATGTATGTATGTATGTGACTATCTATATTCCACTCTACAGCCTAAAGTACTGGGCCGATTTGAATAATTCTTGCGCCAGTGGATTTGTCTTATTCACGGGAGTGTCATAGGCTATATAACAATTTTCAAAATTCAAAAATGGCGGACGCACGGCCTCAAAATGTCAAATTAGTTTTTCAAAATATATTGAGTGGGGTATCAAATTAAAGGTAATTAAATTACGATTCCGAAAATATATACTTTGCTATCTATTAAACTTATGTGTACAGAGAAATAGAGCAAAATGTGTGGCGCATGTATGAATAGCGATTATTCGCGATGAAGCGTAGTCGCCCGCGCACCGCGCCGCGCCCCCCCCGCGTACACGCGTTACGTTACGCGCGACGACACGCGACGACGCGACACGAAGAAGCGACATGGTATTGTTGGTAATATACCTACATACTTACTCACTGATCTACCGCAAATTTTATATAGATATATAATATTATTATTAGATACAGTACTATGCTAAAATAAATTGGTATTAAATGTCCATGTACCTAGTGTAAGCATAATATGTAGCGTAGGTGTACCGTGTGGGGTCGGTACTTAAAAAGAATAGCCCCACTGCATCTCTCCCCGTCGCATGTCGTAAAAGTCGACTAAGGGATCGTCAGCCTCGGCAGCTTAATGGTGCGGTCAGTTATTGGATGGATGACCGCCCGACTGTTGGAGGCTGACCGTGGTTCGGATACCACGTTAAACTGTAGGTCCCTTCCCTTCTTACCTTACTAGGTGGTAGGGTTTATCCCGGCCGGGTTGGTACCACCGCACTGAGCGAAACGTCGGTCGAAACGGCTATGTAAATAGTTCGTGTTTTCCGTCCAGTTCAGTGTAGCCGGCGCGAAATGAAGGGAAGCACTGACATGGCACCCGGTGTTATGGGCTGACATCACGGATGTTGTAGGTGATGTAACCAACCGTGTAAAGTTTCCATAAAAAAAAAAAAAAGGTAGGTACATTAAATATACCTAATACCTACAATATTTTCGGATGCAAGTTACCCTTCAGCTAAGCGGGATATTTTGGAAGAGAAGAACCGCCGATTGCGGAAAAGTATTCCCAATTTTCTGGGTGCAGTTTTAGCCCTAGACTCGATTAGTTGCCGAAAACCTACGTCTTTGGAAATGGCGGTGCCCAGGAGGTTCAGGTGCTTCCAGACAGGTATGACGCTGACTTAGAAACTGGCTTGGAAATCAAAAGGACCTTCAAATCGACCTTCGCAGATAATGCGCAGCACTGAGCCTTGCTAACGTTGAAGGCGTGGGCGTAGCATTCAGGGGGCAACATATCATTGTTATGCATACGAGAGTACGGAACACGGGTTCTACACCAGTTACCCTTCAACTAGGCGGGATGTGGATGAGAAGAGGCGAAGACTTGTGTCTGAACTTGAGCAAACACTCGGCTCTATTTCCGAATGGGCCGTAGCAAGTTGGTCAAGTTAAATACCACCAAGATACAAGTTTGCGCGATCAGTGCAAAGAGAGCGGCGTTCACACCAGCTCCTTCCTACCAAGGCACGTCACTTAAATTTTGCGACCACCTCGGGGTCCTCCGAGTCGAATTTTCGCACGATCTAAACTTCCGGCGTGACATCGAGGGCAAGGCCGTATAAATCGCAGATTCGGTCCTGGCTTGGGGTACTGCTCGCACCTATGGGATGGCTCAGTCAAATACCAGCTGGCGCCTCTGGACTCGATCCAGCGTCGAACCGTGCGAATAGTAGGTGACTCCCAAATGTCCCGCGATTTAAAACCACTGCAACTCCGTAGGAATACATAACTAAATCAGAGCCTGTTGAAATACAAACAGAGAGAAATATTTTCCCCCAAGTACAGTTTCGGGTCCTTCAACCTGGGCAGCTGTCAGGCCGGCATGGCATTCGTAGCCTCCGCATGCTACCGAATGTCCATGGGCATCGCTAGACACCTTATGGGTGGCTCGGCGCCACATGTCGCGCTTACTATAAAAATAATATCAGTAGCTTTGACCTCGCCTTAGTGCCTTACCTGCTTCGAGTGAGTACATTATTCAACTATGTACAACCTGAAACCGCCCTCGGTCTTCGGCCTTGAACTGATTGGTTTACTTACTTCCCGAATCCGCTTCACCCCAGCCAGATATATTTACTTACATAGACAAAGAAAATCGTGTACTTACACAGCTCAGTCTTCGGTCTTGCTCTGACTGACTTTTCATTTTACTTCAAGACTATACATCGTTCAACTATACATAATTTGTATATATATGTAGGTACTCACTCATGCGCTATTTGCAGAAAACTTTAGTTTCAAATAGAGATGACGACAAATAAACGGACGGATAGTATCAATTTTGTACCGTGTGGGGTCGGTACTTATATAAAAGAATAGCCCCACTGTATCTCTCCCCGTGTATGTCGTAAAAGGCGACTAAGGGATATGACTTCCTTCTTATATTACTAGGTGGTAGGGTTTAACCCGCCCGTGTTGGTACCACCGCACCGCACTGAATGAAAGGTCGGTAGAAACGGCTATGTATTTAGTGTAGCCGGTACGACCGAAGGGAAGCACTGACGTGGCACCAAGTTCACCCGGTGTTATGGGCTGACATCACGGATGTTGTAGCCTGTAGGTGATGTGTCAGATTCCATAAAAAAAATCAATATACGAGTTACATACAACATTTAAAGTATGCAAACAGTTTTAAAAAAATCCTAAAATAAAAATAAAAGTTATAAAAACTAAAACCCGACTACGTAAAAGCTAATTATGAAAATCGCTTAAATAAAAAAAAAATAGTTATAAAAAACTAAAACCCGGCTACGAAAAAGCAAATTATGAAAATAGTTTAACTATAACTAAAAATAACAAAATAATGTTTTCCATATAATTTATCAGATACAGCAATTCTCTTTTTATATTGATTCTACCTTAGCACTAACTCTATAAATTTTGATAAATTTATTATTTTTAACGTTCTAAATATAGAGCCGTGGTCGGGCGTTCTTCGTTCAACAAGACAAGTGAGGCCGTCGTCGTGCATTATTAGAGCGCGGAACTTAGGACGGCCATCGCCATTGTGTCATACTGGCATCTTTTTTGTAAGATCAGTCAGAGCCAATCTAAAATTATTATATGTAGATACATAGGTAAATACCGAACGTCAACGGCTGTAATGCACAACGACGGTCCCACTTGTCTTGTTAAACGAAGAACGCCCGACCACGGCTCTATATTTAGAACGTTAAAAATAATAAATTTAGCAAAATTTATAGAGTTAGTGCTAAGGTAGAATCAATATAAAAAGATAATTGCTGTATCTGATAAATTATATGGAAAACATTATTTTGTTATTTTTAGTTATAGTTAAACTATTTTCATAATTTGCTTTTTCGTAGCCGGGTTTTAGTTTTTTATAACTATTTTTTTTTTATTTAAGCGATTTTCATAATTAGCTTTTACGTAGTCGGGTTTTAGTTTTTATAACTTTTATTTTTGTATAAAATGTTGTTTTATTAGTGAATTTTTATCCGGGGTTTTACTCAATCACTTTTTATATTTCCTTATTCGTGCGGAGGCCTATCGCTGAGCCTACGCCGTTCGTCTGTCATACATTTGAAAAGGGCTGTATCTTTTGAACCGTAATAGGTAACCGGTTGAAATTTTCACAGAATGTGTGTTATTATAGCGGATGTACTAAAAAATAATAAAAAAAAGATCAGTAAAAAATTAAGGGGGGTATATAGGGATATAAGAAACATGTTTTTTTATGTGTAACATCTTAGCTCTCGGTGTGGGCAGTAATTTAGTGATTTTTTTTTATGTAAACCAACATGGGTGGCTTTGCCGAGAGTCCAATGGTGCAGTCGAGACGAAGCCAAAATCACCTCTCAAAACCACGCTCAGTTAGGTGCCATGCCAGTAGATTTGCGGCGACATACAGACAGACCAGACAGACAGGCAGACGGACAACGAAGTGATACTGCAAGGATTCCTTTTTGGTACGGAACTCTAAAAGTAAATAGCGGAACATACTAATACAGTCGGACAGTAAATTTGTAAGAGCTTACAGGTACATAGCTAAAGATTGGACGTGCAATAATAGCCAAACAGAAGGTTTTAGCGAACCAATGCGCAGTGTGACCAAACAGGAACGCCATAGAGTTATCACAAAAAGCTGCGACAATAGCAAATGGCATCACGCACCGTGGAATTACAGCGGGGACGAAACTCGTCGGTGTGCTTTCTGGAGAGCGAACCCTGACGGGTCCACAGGAGACGTAGGCTATTCGAATGTTCGTTCTTTATTGCATCTCTCATTTTCGTTTTTGGTTTTGTTTTATGGAAGCTGACACAGTTCGCTGCTTCACCCACAACATTTGTGATATCAGCCCATAACACCTTGGTACCCACAGTTGTCATATAAATGCCACTGTAGCTCGTTTTCGGGTATCGTGGGCGGTCGAAACTTGAATGGGTGAGCGTTCGACCGTTAAGGCTGATCATGGTTTGGATTCCACGTAAAAAGTGTCAACGATAAGGCGAGGTACTACATCCGTGATGTCAGTCCATAACACTTTGGTGAACTAGGTGCCATTTTAGCGCTTCCCTTTGGTCGTGCTGGCTACACTGAACTGGACGGAAAACACGAACTACTCACATAGCCGTTTCGAACGACTTTTCATTCAGTACGGTGGTACCAACCCGGGCGGTTTAAACCCTGCCACCTAGTAACTTAAGAAGGGAAGATACCTATAGTTTTACGTGGGATCCGAACCACGGTCCAACCTAACCTAAACTGACCTAACCCAACGGTCGAGCGGTCACCCATCCAAGTACTGACGTCCAAGTGCTTATGATCACGACGACAGTCGACCGACCGCACCGCCGAGCTACCTTACTACAAAGCCGGTAGGCTCTGAACTGCACTCATTGCCGATGTTTTTCCATCCAAGTACAGTTCTGAGCCATTCAAGAGGGGCTTCAATGGGCCGTCATGCGTCATGCGGACAAACGTCCATTCTTCCATATTCGACTCTCATTTTATCGAGGGTTTGTGGCGATTTGGAGTCAATGATAATTTATGTCAATACTGCTCAGTCATTATTTCATATAACGGGATCGAATATAGCTCATGACATGACCATTCGAAAAATAAGTACGTTTGCATTGGTGAAAGCCTCTCGTAAAACGTTCAATCCGTTGTACGTTGCTTACTGTTTATTTATTTATTTTTTTTATTTTTTTTTATGGAACCTGACACGGTTGGCTACCTCACCTACAACATCCGTGATGTCAGCCCATATCACAGGGTGAACTAGGTGCCATGTCAGTGCTTCCCTTCATTTCATGTCGGCTACACTAAACTGGACGGAAAACACGAACTATTTACATAGCCGTTTCGACCGACGTTTCGTTCAGTGCGATGGTACCAACCCGGCCGGGATAAACCCTACCACCTAGTAAGGTAAGAAGGGAAGGGACCTACAGTTTAACGTGGAATCCGAACCACGGTCAGCCTCCAACGGTCGAGCGGTCACCCATCCAATCACTGACCGCGCTCAGCGTTGCTTAATAACAGTTGACTAAACAACCGCGCCACTGAGCTACCGAGGCTGACGAATTTTCTTATCCCTTAGTCGACTTTTACGACATGCGACGGGGAGAGATGCAGTGGGGCTATTCTTTTTAAGTACCGACCCCACACGGTACAAAACAACGTACCCGGCGGTAAATAATCAACATCGAGCTTTCAACGTAGTGCGTCGTGCGAGTGCGAGTTCGTGCAACAGGGGGGACGACGCACTACAACCGGATTGTCTTTTCCTTTTTTTTTTTTTTTTATGGAAACTGACACGGTTGGCTACATCCCCTGCAACATCCGTGATGTCAGCCCATAACACCGGGTGAACTTGGTGCCACGTCAGTGCTTCCCTTCGGTCGTGCCGGCTACACTGAACTGGACGGAAAACACAAACTATTTACATAGCCGTTTCGACCGACCTTTCATTCAGTGCGGTGGTACCAACCCGGGCGGGTTAAACCCTACCACCTAGTAATATAAGAAGGGAGTCATATCCCTTAGTCGCCTTTTACAACATACACGGGGAGAGATGCAGTGGGGCTATTCTTTTAAAGTACCGGCCCCACACGGCACACACGGTACATATTCCTAAATCTCGATGTCTATTATTTACTGCCGGACACTGTACATAGAGACGACAAATTGCGTTTTCAAATACGTTATTGTTGTTGTTGTTGTTGTTGTTGTTGTAGGGGTTGGCTCTAAGCCTGCAAACAAGTCCTTCTAGGTTGAGGATCTTTGTGAAAAACACTCTTTGATCCCCAGTCACTCCAGTAAGCCTATGTCCTCCATGAAGGTCACAAGACGACCAGGGCGGCTGCAGATTATTTGCTGTTCATTTGGCACCACCCAAGAGGCACGTGTGACTTGAGGATCTTCAGGTGTCACGGCCGAGAACAACGCCACCCCTCTTTCAAGTACGTGTTCATCGAACTAATTTCGAAATTCATTTTCGAATTGCCTTTTTGCATTCTTCGAATTGCTGGTTTCCCCGGTGTTACCATAACGTACGACTGGCAGAGAATGCTCGCCTGATTGTTTACGAGAGAAATGAAGCGAAACGAATTCAACTGCATTCTTCTATATCGTTCTGAACGTATTATGTAGTACTCGATTTTGCCCGCGGCTTCGCTCGCGTGAAATTCGTATTTAAAAAGAAGAAATTAGGTAAGCCCCGCTACCGTTATTTTATTTCGGTGCGCTAAACAATTCGGTTTGTATGAGAGCCACATCTTAGCGTAACCGGAACCGAATTGTATCTAAATATTAGCCTAGACATAGGGTCTAAATAGGCTTGTATTAAGTTTCATTGAATTCGGATGATCGGTTTAAGAGTTATGGAGGAACATACATACATACAGAAAATATTTCTAAAAATCTGTCAAGTGCGAGTTTTACTCGCGCACGGAGGTTTCCGTGTCTATCCGCTATCAATAATATCCGCCTATCTTTTGTCTTTCAACAATGCAATGTACATATAAAAGCCTGTGGCGCCATCTGTTATTCAGTAGTTGATTTTTATATTTTTTGCACGTTTGTTGTATGGGAGCCCCCCTTAATTAAATTTTTTTTTAGGATATTGCAACAAAATTAATTTTTTTTATCGAAACTGACACGGTTGGCTACATCACCTACAACATCCGTGATGTCAGCCCATAACACCGTGTGAACTTGGTGCCACGTCAGTACTTCCCTTCGGTCGTGCCGGCTACACTGAACTGGACGGAAAACACAAACTATTTACATAGCCGTTTCGACCGACCTTTCATTCAGTACGGTGGTATCAACCCGGGCGGGTATAGGTATAGGTGCGATTTGTGGCCAAAACTGCCTCGCTTAGTAAACGGGAAATCGTGGGTTCCATCCCCATTGGCCGGCACCACTTTCTGTCTTATTTCTTTATTCATCATTCGTATGGTAGTACACTAACTCAGCTTGAATTTGTCCTGTTTAGTTTTTACAATCCGGTTCGATTACACCCACAAAGATGAGCCGGCAAGAAACTTCGCAGGATTATTTTTTAAACGTCTTCGATTACAATACATTGTGGCTATCTACTTCTTTCTTGATTTTCTGTTCTTGGATTTCGTGTAAGTTGTAGGTAGACCTCTTTCTTTGACAGGTTTAAACCAGTCCGAATTGGTGCCACCACACGGAATACATGTCGGTCGGAACCGCTATGAAAGATAGTTTGTTTCAGTGTAGCCGACACAACATGGCACATATGTATTAATCGTCTGGCTATGCAGACAAACAAAGTCAGGTTCTATAAAAAAAATAATTACTGTCGATCCCAAGTGCCATTTCAGCTTTCAACTAGAATGCGAGTTTTATTCCAATGTTGGATTGAAATTGCTTTTTGCTCATTTCATCGGCTCGATTCCAAGTGTGACAATATTATTTTTACAATTAAAATAACGTTACTTTCGTCTACAAACAGATTCAGATTCAGATGTTTATGTCGTCATAAAGAACACACAACATCAATCATCATCATTTTTGTTTTATTTTATTACGTTCAGTAATGCAAGCAATCTATAGGGAAGAACCGGAAAAGAAACCTTTAGAGTTTTGTTTTCAAATATTATAATAATTGTAGGTGATGAAGCCAACCGTATCGGTTGCCATAAAAAAAATTTATAAGAAATTTGAAATTTTGAAACACGGCTGCCGTGTAACGTACTTTAATATTTGAATATCCTTATAACTCAACAACCACTCTATTGATTTACATACGGTCTTCACTGTTAGATTCTGTCACTTCTCAAGATAGTTTTAGGCTATAAATAATAACGCAATATCAACGGCAGCCTGCGTTGTGAGTAAAAAGTTAAAGCCCAAAACCACTCCGCATAACGCGCATCCCTACACGCTGGTCTTATCGCAGATGCGTAATAATCGATTCTGCAGATCCTTCCTCCACAGAACCGGTAAAGTCTGGAACGCTCTCCCTGCGCACACCCTCTAAGTACAGTCTCGAGTCCTTCAAGAGAGGCGTGAATAGGCACCTGTCAGGCCGGCATGGCATTCGCAGCCCCGCATGCGACGAATGTCCATGGGCGTCGCTGGACACTTTATGGATGGATCGGCGCCACGTGTCGCGCTTAAAATAAAAAATAAACACGCAAAAAGAAGCCGATAATTCACTGAAAAAAAAACTAACTATTTTGGTAGCCATTTCGATCGACTTCCATTCCAGAAAGGTTGTGACACTTGGAATATAATTCCAGGTAGGTATTTGATAGATCAGAGGCGTTCTCGAACAGTTTCAAGAGCAATCGAATTCGAATATTTGTAATTCGAAGCTCGTTATGTTTACAAAGTCCGCGCCAACAGACTGACTACAACGAATTTGAAGAACTTTGACGTCTTAACGAATTATTGAAGGAATTTTATTCTAATAGCACAAATTATAGGGGAATTCCTCGGAAATTGTAGTATTTGCTGTACCAAGTTGATTGGTATGAATTTCAGCGACGCCGTGTTTTCTATACAGAGCGCTCATTCTACATAATACAATTCTTAATATTTACTGACAGACAAACTTACAGTCTAAGCCGCTGGGTCTAGATAAACGAATTAAATTTTGCATAGGCGTTCTTTATATAACGTGGATGAGCAGTAAAAAAGGATTTTTGAAAATTCATCCCATAAGGGTGTTAAATAGGGGACGAAAGTTTGTATGGAAGTTTGTCATTTTTGAAGTTAGAAATATGAAAATTGGCGTTTCGGCTTCTGCTCATAAATAAAAGTAATTTGTTAAAGGATTTTTGAAAATGCATACCCTAGTAAGGTTAAATTAATAAGGAATTAAAGTTTGTATGGAAGTTAGTCATTTTTGAAGTTATAAATATGGAAATTGGTGCTTAGGCTTCTGGTCATGAATAAAATTCATTTGTTAGATTTTTTTAAATTCATACCCATGGACGTTAAATAGGCGATTAAAGTTTCTATGGAAGTTTGTAATTTTTTAAGTTATAAATATGGAAATTGGTGCTTAGGCTTCTGGTCATGAATAATTTGGTAAAGGATTTTTTAAAATTCATACCCAAGGACGTTAAATAGGGGATTAAAGGTTTCTGTCAGCCTCGTTAGCTCGGTGGTGCAGACATTCAACTGTCGCTATTGAATGTTAAGCAACGCTGGGTGCGGTCAGTACTTGGATGGGTGACCGCTGACCGTTGGAGGCTGACCGAGGTTCGGATTCCTCGTAAAACTGTAGGTCCCTTCCCTCCTAATCTTACTTGGTGGTAGGGTTTAACCCGCCCGGGTTGGTACCACCGCACTGAATGAAACGTCGGTTTAAACGGCTATGTAAATAGTTTGTGTTTTCCGACCAGTTCAGTGTAGCCGGCACGATCAAAGGGGGAAGCACTGACATGGCACCTAGTTCACCCGGTGTTATGGGCTGACATCACGGACGTTGTAGGTGATGTAGCCAACCGTGTTAGTTTCCATAAAAAAAAAAAAAAAATGGAAGTTTGTCATCTTTTAAGTTATAATAAGGAAATTGGTGCTTAGGCTTCTGTTCATGAAAATACTTACCCTAGGAGGGTTAAATAAGGGAATAGAGTTTGCATTGAGGTTAGTCATTTCTGAAGTTAGAAATATGGAGATTGGTGCTTAGGTTTCTGGTCATAAATAAAAGTCAGTTGTATCAGCGTTTTAGAATATTCATCCTCTAAGAGGGAGGGAGGGAGGGAGGGAGGAAGAGAGAGAGATAGATAGATAATGCGTCGACTCAAATTAAGCATACCTAACAATGCCGCGAGCGAAGCTCCGAGAATAACGCTAGTTGTCCATAAGTTATGATGATGCTAAAGCCTCCAGAATCCAGAATATTGTGGAGAATAACAATAAATAAAGACGAAATGGTGTACCGTTGGCGTATTGCTCACCAACGTTATTATTGTAGGTAATACTCGTATATTGTTAATAAGGATACATTTCTCTGTTATGGTAGCGTTTTCAGAAAAAAACCCAACAAAAATCAGGTTTTGACATTAAAAATGTCTTTTCGATCGCTTCAGTATAGTCTCCGATTTCCAGTGAGAGTGCGGATTCGTCCTGGTGTCGTGAGTTTTAAGGCTAAAAAAATGTAAAATGTTTGAGAGTTTTAGAGAAAATCGTCGTTTTTAGGGGGTTTAAAAAGGGCACTTTTCAACATATTTATAAATACATGTATATTTTGAACGTTTATATTTTTATATTGATTGACTCAATGTCTTGGGGGTTTTTTTTTTATTAAAAAGAAGTAATTTTCAATGTGCCCGAAGGTCATGTAATGCCTGTGAATTTTTTGAAAAGTACTTGAAAATAATGCATCAATCACCGTGCACATAGAAGGCGACTAAGTGATAAGGACAAGATGCCGTGCTAAAGGGCGACATGATAGCAAGCTCTCGCCTTGGCACGCTCCTTCCAGTCGTTCAGGATGTATACCCATCAACATATGCACAATCCCAAACATGACTGATTTACTGCTTTTTACCCGACTACGGCGAAGCCAGAAGGAGGGTAATGTGTTTAGCCTGAATGTATGTATGTGTGTTATTGCCTCTCTAGCGCGTAAAGGAAGCGTTGAATCTCAATGAAATATATACCAAAATGTTCTAGAAAATCCTAGGAGTGACATTGGATAGGTTAGTACTCAATCTTCATTACGAATTTGTAAAAATCTGCTATAAATCATCACGTCCATAGGTAATGCGTAAGTGCGAGTGAGCTAGACGTCCGTCAATCAGTATATTTGCCCTGTCTCCCTCCCTCCCTCGGTGTTCCGTTCGAAAAGGGTAAACCAGTAACACTCTGACACTAATATCTCATCAGCTATGCTCTGGCTTTTGAAAATGTTGATGACTCCGACTCTGGTTGTATTGTGAATATTGTGTTCGAGTGACCTATCGTTCATATTATCAAAGCAGAGATGACTATGTTCCAGTATATAATTATGAGCGATACATAATGCTATATTTTCAGAACCAAATATCTGACTGCCGAAGTTTTGCTAGTATTCTAAACTGCACTTTGCCCAAATATATTGTAAAAGTAACTTGTTTTGTTCTTTTTTGTTTTCCGTAGTCGGGTTTTTTGTTTTTAATAATAGTTTTTTTTAGGTATGCATACGGAAGCCTACGCCGCCTGTCTGTCCTTCCGTCCGAGAGCTGTATCTTTTGAACCGTAATAGGTACGACCGAAGGGAAGCACTGACGTGGCACCTAGTTCACCAACGTGTTATGGGCTGACATCACGGATGTTGTATAGATAGGTGAAGTAGCCAACCGTGTCAGTTTCCATAAAAAAAAAAGGTTATTATGGATTTGGTAAAGGTCTAGCCCGACGGAAACAGTCATGATGACGTTAGTGTGCAAGTATGAATAAAATTGTGCAAATTTTGTATGCACACCGTACACGTACGCATGAATATGATAGGTTAGCACGTGCGGGAAAGCAGCGCACTGCTCGCCTCCAATTACACGCATTGTCGTGTTTTTACTCGTTTAGTTCCTTAGAAAATATCGACGTTTTTTTATTACAAATAGGTAGGATTACGCTTCGCGCTTGCGCCTTGTCATCTTTGGGCAGAGACAACGAATCTCCACGTGCCACGAGCCTGGCGCGGCGCCTTTTGAAAACAAATCATGGGGTCCCCATACGAGAAACGTGTTTTTAGGGTTCCGTATCCGTCGTACGGGACCCTATTACTAAGCCTACGCCGTCTGCCTGTCTGTCTGTCCGTCTGTCCGAGGGCTGTATCCAGGGGCGCCGACTTTTAGAAATCCTCGTGGGTGCTCATGCACATGTTTTTTTACTTTAACCACTTGTTTTACAACGATAAAGAAGAGAGAAAAAAAGATAAGTATAAAATCCTAGATAGAACAATCATCATCATCATCAGCGTGTTGCCGTCCACTGCTGGACATCCGCTACGCTTCTCCAATTTCTCTAATTCTCCCGGCACCTGGCAGCATGGATATTCTTTTGCATGCATGGTATACACGAGTCAGTAAGCCTGGAGGCGCTATACATAGGAGGACAGGGGTAGCCGCGCGTCGGCGCACACGCGCCAGCGCGTCAGTCTAGCGCCGGCGACCGATCTTAGTCTCCGTCCGCCGCTCAGGCGGAGCGAACGTGCGCGTCTGTCACAAAATGCCTCATTGTGCAGTGCTTTGGTGCAAAAAGTCGTCGAAAAATTCAAACTTGAACACAGATGGAGTCACCTTTCACGAGTAAGTACTTTCATTCAATTTGATAGCATTTTTCGCTTGAATTTCAGTAACAAACATCGGCGTAAATATGTATGGAGAGCTCTTTTCTGCTTACCCACCATAGGTCGACTATCGTGTTGGATGCAGTTAGCTCTTGCAATTTTTTTTGTTTATTGATAAATATGTATGTTAAATGTATACAGATATTTCATGCATTCTGCCTTATTGCCAAAGGACATTTCTTCTAGTCAACCTCAGCAGGTTTCCTCGTTCAATATTCGTTTATCGCGCTTTTTTCATTCAACCAGTACCTACCGGTTTTTACTTTTGAGCGACTCTAAAGGAATTAATTTCTTTAGGTCATGCGTCTACCGGGAATTAGTCTTGTTATGCTTAGCATTAACAAAATTAATTCATAATGAATACCCCGTTAGCATTTAGCACTGCTAAGCGCCCTGATGAATAAAAATTAATGCTAAATGCTAAGCAATAATCACATTTAATTTTAATTAGCATTGCTGTTTCGTTCGTAAAACTTTGTTGGTTCGTTTGTTTTGGAACGCACAAAGCAATGAAGTATGTGCTATTTATCTGTGGTACTGCTAAATGCTAAATGCTATATAGCGCCTGCGCTCCGCTGCTAGCTAGCTAGCTAGCATCTAAATGCGAAATGCGATGCGATCGTGCGAGTGAGGGGTCGGAATTATCATCTGTCACGTGATCATTAGTTTTGGTCATATCTACAGAACCACTGGACTTAGACCCATCGTGTTGGTACTCAATCTGAACGTCTCGATGAGATCTATCCATCTGTCACATTAACTATTGTTTTGGTCATAACTCGAGAACCACTGGTGCTAGACCCATCGTGTTGGTACTCAAACTTCAGATCTCGGTGAGATCTATCCATCTGTCACATGAACTTTTGTTTTGGTCATAACTCGAGAACCACTGGTGCTAGATCCATCGTGTTGGTACTGAAACTTTAGGTCTCGGTGAGATCTATCCATCTGTCACATGAACTTTTGTTTTGGTCATAACTCGAGAACCACTGGCGCTAGACCCATCGTGTTGGTACTCAAACTTCAGGTCTCGGTGAGATCTATCCATCTGTCACATGAACTTTTGTTTTGGTCATAACTCGAGAAACACTGGTGCTAGACCCATCGTGTTGGTACTCAAACTTTAGGTCTCGGTGAGATCTATCCATCTGTTGCGCGACCATCTCTCGAGACACATGTTAGTTCTTTAGTTCTTTAGTTCAACAATAACAATGTAAATGTCAACAATGTAAAGAGTAACAATGTAAATGTCGTAAATTGTGCTTTTAAATTTAATTCAATTGTTCAAAAGTTACCAAATGAAAATTTTAATATAGATACCGATCTATAAATAAACAATTAAGTAAATTATTGTTCTGTTTCAAATATATGTTTCTATTACAGACTACACAGCCTTTCATTTGTTATTTTATTAACCATTATATAACAAATTCACACCGTCAAACTGACAGAGACGCATGGTACATTTTATAAGGCTCTAGCTGCATGGCTGGTTAGTTTGTTAAAAAAGGCAAAGCCTGGAAAACCTCATTTTACCCTAAAAAAATTAAATATCCAGGTGGGTACTCATAAATTTTTTATGGTAGGGTAGATTTTCGCGAATTTTTCGCGAAGTCATGTTGCAATATAATTTGTCATATCGTTGGCTAAGTAATTAGCAAATAGTTGTTAATAATATAATAATTTTTTTTTTTTGGTTACAAAACTTTTCGACTTTCTAACATTATTTTTTTAATTTTGGAAAATTCCAATAACAAATACTCCAATAAGATAATACCAATGTACGAGGTCTTACATATCATTGTTTTGGAAATTTGATGCAGATTTATAATAAAGTATCCGAGGTATTTCAGAACTTAGAACTATTATCGTGTTTATGCGAAAATCTGCAAATTCGCAAAATTGTGAAAGGGGCGTTGCCTTTGTTCATTTAAGAGAAAGTTATATTATTCCCTTGATGTAAAGAAGGGTTAAATATTGTTAAATCCGTTTCATCTTTTCATCGCGAATCGACACAATGTGCGACTTATTGTATGAATCCCTACGTATGGAAGACTGGCGTCACGTGGCTACCTACTCGCTCGGCCAATCACGGCGTTCCATGCGCCGCTCCCGCCTCAGACTTCACACCCCTTTGGCGGCTACCTCGGTTCTCATACAAACGATGCCGTATTTCGTATCCAGGCTTACTGACTCGTGATGGTATACAATAATACAGGAGTACTATAACGTTCTTTATTCGCCGTGGTACTCGTGCGAATGTGTAAATGCGGCCGCTAAAAGGCTTGTAGGAAGGAAATAAAGCTCTTTTATCGTAGCTCAAATCCTATTACTGATCAGTTTTTATATCTATCGTCGTGGGTGCTCCGCACCCACTACTCACCGCTCGTGGGTGCTGGAGCCCCCGAGCACCCACAGAGTCGGCGCCTATGGCTGTATCTCTCGAACCGTAATAGGTAGCCCGTTGAAATTTTTACAGAATATTTGTTATTTATTATGGCCGATATAACAACAAATAATAAAAATAGGTGAGTTTGTAATATAATTTATCAGCATATTATACCCGGCGCATTAAGGCGCATATCCTACTTAGCTTTTATCCATTCCTGACCAGATACTGACTTCCACACGTGGCGCGTAACGAAGTAGGTTAACTGCACTATATCCTCGTAAGTAAAATAAATACTTAATTAAGGGGAAAAGGGCGAGAGAAATGCGATTTCCTCATTAGGCTAATGCCGAACAAACGTTGAAATGGTTAGAATGGTCATTAAATGACTTGAGTAGGTGAAGAACGGTTAATGATGTGTACCTACTAATTTCTCTTATTAGGGTCCCGTATCTGTCGTACGGGACCCTATTAATAAGCCTACGCCGTCTGTCTGTCTGTATGCCTGTCTGTCCGTCTGTCTGTCCGTTAAAAAAAGCATATGTACTCGCTTTTTAGGTTTCCGTATCCCGTACGGAAGCCTATTACTAAGCCTCCGCCGCGCCGTCTGTCTGTCTGTCTGTCCGTCCGTCTGTCCGTCCGTCTGTCCGAGGGCTGTATCTCTTGAACCGTAATTAAATAGGTAGCCTTTTGAAACTTTCACAGAATATGCGTTACTATGGCGGATATAACAACAAATAAGAAAAAAATAAGAAAATGTTAAAAATTAAGGGGGCTGCCATACAAGAAACACACCGAAAAATCGATTAGTCACACTATTGAATATTAGATGGCGCCACAGGCTTTTATTCATTGCATTGTTAGGTGCTGTCATTTTCCCACCGTAAAGTGCGATTGACCTCATAGCGGCTTCTCTCCGATTGAGCGGTTATTGATAGAGGATAGATACGGAAACCTCCGTGCGCGAGTAAAACTCGCACTTAACATACTTTTTTATATCTATTCATTAGATAGATGCAAAGCCGAAAATGAAGAGAAATACGTCCCGACCAGGACTCGAACCCGGAACTCCGGCTTGAGCTGCCAGCGCGTTATCAATTCCGCCACCGGGTCGATGACGTAACTCTCTCAAATTTCGAACCGTTGATTGCATGTTCTCTAGTAGGTATGACGCAATATCCCGCGTTCAGTCAATTTGTACGAATCAATATTGAATATTATGCTGTCGTCACCAAACACCAGTTTTTTTAGGGTTCAGTATCCAGTACGGGACCCTATTACAAAGTCTGTCTGTCTGTCCGTCCGTCTGTCCGAGGACTGTATCTCTTGAAACGAAAATTTCAACGGGCTACCCGTTGAAATTTTCACAGAATATGTGTTGTTATGGCCGATATAACACCAAATAATAAAAATAAGAAAAGTGAAAAATTCACCGGGTTTCCCATAGAAGAAACTAAAAAATGTATGCGCGCGCGCTGACTACCGAAAAGAGTATGAAGCATTTTAACTAATCGTGAATTTTAACTAATATGAAGCATTTCATAAACACGCCATAGATGGCGTGAGTGGCGCTGACCATGACAATATGGCGATACGGAACCCTCGGTGTGCGAGTGCGACTCGCACTTGGCCGGTTTTTTAGGGTTCCGTATCCGGCGTACGGGACCCTATTATTAAGTCTACGCCGCCGTCTGTCCGTCTGTCCGAAGGCTGTATCTCTTGAACCCTAATAGGTAGCCCGTTGAAATTTTCATAGAATACGTGTTATTATGGCCGATATAACAACAAATAATAAAGATAAGAAAAGGTAAGAAATTCACGGGGCTCGCCATACAAGAAACTAAAAAGTGTATGTGCGCCATCTACCGAAAAGAGTATGAAGCATTTTAACTAATATATAGATGGCGTGAGTGGCGCTGACCATGACATGGTGATACGGAACACTCGGCGCGCGAGTTCGACTCGCACTTGGCCGGTTTTTTGCAATGCAGACAACTTTTGTTTCATACCTGGATGGACAAGTATGTATGTATGTATATTTATTTGTATATAATATTCTATATATTTAGTAATTTATATGTATTAACACATGTATGGCTTATATTTTACTATATAGCATGTACTTAAATGTATTGTTAATAAGTATTCTTATTATTATTTTATCTTCAATTCTCACGCTCAACTCTTTTGCTACTACCTACTTACATTCCACTATATTATCAAATCTCAAACATCCCAAGGTTGACTGTAAGAAATCTCTGTAAGGGATAAGTCCGCCTTTGCACCTTATTTAAATTTTCCAATGTATTTGTTACTGTTTAATGTTTACTGGAGCAATAAAGAATTTTCTATCTATCTACCTATCTATCCAACATACATACATACATATCACACACGCTGAATCCCGACAATCGGGGTAAGCAGAGTAATCGGTGTTGTGCTGCAAGAACTTTGGTAAATTACAGCACAACACCGACCACCACGTTTCGCAAATTATTCGAACAAGATTCAATCGATCAAGCAGCAAGTAAGGCACGAAGACCCACCTGCTGCATGACTCGGTGGAAGTACCGCGCCAAGGTGAGAGGTGGCGAGCCTGTCGCCCTTTAGCACGGCATCTTGTCCTTATCCCTTAGTCGCCTTTTACGCCATGCACGGGGAGAGATGCAGTTAGGCTATTCTTTTTAAGTACCGGCCCCGCACGGTACTATCCAACATATGTTGGTATATCTATCCAACATCAGTTCTAAACTTTTTAACTCTCTGTTCTGTGCGCTGTGTATCCCGTTACAGTAAGTTCTCATTTTGCAGTCATTATTATTGTGAGGGGAAATGAGGACGTTCTCCGGAGAACTGTGAAGTCGAGACGAGCAGCTCTCGTGATCAAGCCTTTTGGGCCTCGCTAGGTTCACGAGGCAGCGGATTCGAGGCCCGCTGACATGCGCCAATTTCATTCTCACTTCAAAATCGATAAGTGCATTTGAAGGATACACAAGCGGGCCGGTGGCCGAGTGGTTTGGGCATCGGCTTCTCGTGCGAGAGGCCCGAGGTTCGAATCCCTTCGGCGTGTACCAATGAGTTTTTTCTGACTAAAAAATTTACGTGCATACCTACACCTGCTGCTTCACCGTTCGGAACCGGTGTTAAAACTGCAGGGCCCTTGCCTTGCCCCTTACTAGGTGGAAGGCTCAAATTGTAGCCGACTGGGTTGGTACCACGGTACTGGATGTAAGATGGCCGCATAGCAGCCTCGGCTGTGTTCTCCTCTAGTCCAGTATAGCCAGCAATCCAGGGAAGTCTCCGGTATGGCACCTACCTTCTCGGAGGCGATATTGGCTGGTCTGAGCATGCGCTTTGGCCCCTCCGACTCAGCCACCCATACCGGATTACATTAAAAAAACATCATTCGTACTTTGGACCGTCGACCGTTGAGTCTAGCCGTGGTGACTTTTGGACTTTTGGAATTTGGTGCGGTTTCCACGTAAAGCCGGTTTTCTCACACTCATGTCTTTTGCCGCTATCTACTTACATTTCAAACATCCAAAGGTCGACTGGAAAAAATCTCTGTAAGGCCGAGCCACCCATAAGGTGTCTAACGACGCCCACGGACATTCGGCCGTATGTGGGGTTTGCGAATGCCATGCCGGCCTGACAGGTGCCCATTCACGCACCTCTTGAAGGACCCGAGACTATACTTGGGGAGGGGGGGGGGGGGGGGGGGATATGTGTTTCTTTAGTAATAGTACAAAGCGTTCGTAGTGAGTTTTCTCGCGTTTTCCCACTTAGAAAACGCTCCAATAATTATCCGAACTGCCACTTAAGTCAGCAATCAAGAAGAAATAATGTTTTGTTCGGCTATTAGCTCTAATATGCCATTTAGTATGCGGCGAAGGACCGAAGGGAACTGTTTCGGTCGGAGCAAAATAAAGGAACATCTTCAATTCTGCAAGGGCCGCCGGCATCCCATAACGCCTGTTTCGCATTGGGGTAGGCGGAGACAGAGTTCGGATCGGTTGTGCCGGCTACTCTGAAGTCTGAACTTAACATATATTTTCCCCCAAGTAGTCTCGGGTCCTTCAAGAGGGGCGTGAATGGGCACCTGTCAGGCCGGCATGGCTTTCGCAACTCCCGCATACGACCGTATGCCCATGGGCGTCGTTAGACACCTCATAGGTGGCTCGGCGCCATAGGACGCGCTGTCAATAAATAAAAAAAAAATGTGTACAACAATAAAACTCCAAAAATTTACGCCAACAATAAAAAAGCAAAACGTAAAATAATAAGGGGTCCCCATACAAGAAACGGCGGATCAGCGTTCACGTAAACGAGCCCAAATATGGTGGATTTATCATGTGTAGTTTTAAGAGTTACTATGGCTTCCTTCCGGCTCCAAAAAAAAAATTATTGTCTGTAAAGTCGGTTTACGGACGATAGTTTTACGTGATGACGTGGAATAATCGTAGTACATAGATCAAAGATCAGTAATTTCTATTTCCAGTAGAAAGATTAATCATCTTGTGACTGGCCATCAAAACTTCTGTTGTCTGATCTTGACAGTTTTACTTCTTAAGACGTTCCCATGGTAACTTTGAATATCAACGTGACACGCTTTCGTACGTGCAGCCGGTGCTCATCAATTTATAAGACGTGACGTCATCACGTCAAAATATATGATTATGATACTTGAAGTATCAAGTTGTCAATAACCAGATTACATTTAAAATCTCTTTGTCTATGGCATTTGAGTCAAATGGCGCAAGTCATAATTATAACACACGTAACTCAGAGCGTTTAAAATCTGTTGCGCATAAATCGGCGATGGCTGAAAAAGACCCTGACGTGATTGGACCCAAATTGTACGAAAATGTTCCTGATACAATAAAATCAATAAATAGTGACAATGTGTTCCAGAGTCAACTGAAAATATTTCTCTTAGACAATCCATATTATAAGTTAAGTGAATTTTTTTCATACTGTAAATAAAAATTCTGCTGACTTTGATAATTCAAATTGTTTATATGCATAAACACAAATTTTAATAATTACTTGACTGAACCCTATGTTCTTTGTTTTGTATTTTATTGTCTTTTTTTAATGGGTATATTTTTGACTTAGTATTTTAAATTTTTTGCTTAGATATAGTATGTTATATTTAACATAAAGAAAACTTAGTATGTAAGTTATATTTAAAAAAAGCTCTGTAAGGTTTCTTAGCCGGTTCTTCCTTATAGATTGCACTACTGAACGGGACATCATAAAAAATGATGACGAACCATACTGAATATGCATATGTCTCAATGTAATATTGTTATTGTTTTGTGTTCTTTATGGCGAAATAAATATCTGAATCTGAATCTGAATCTGAATCTATTATTCAAGGCTTTGTTCGGCCGCCCACTAACCGTGCAGAGAGTTCCTAGTTACAAAATTGCCGTCTATATTTTTATTAAATGTTTTTCCTTCAAAGCCTTCCTGCCTAAGGCTTCTTTCTTTACAACAAGTACTGAAATATTGCTTGAAAGTTTATAACTCGCTTCGCCTTCAGTTCAACATAGAGTTAAACATTATTAGTACCGACCTGCTTGCCGACATTTATTTATTAGTTTATTTTTTATTTTTTCTAGTAAGCGCGACATGTGGCGCCGAGCCACCCATAAGGTCTCTAGCGAAGCCCATGGACATTCGGTCGCATGAGAGGGTACCGTGTGGTGCCGGTACTTAAAAAGAATAGCCTCACTGCATCTCTCCCCGTGCATGTCGTAAAAGGCGACTAAGGGATAAGGACAAGATGCCGTGCTAAAGGGCGACAGGCTCGCCACCTCTCACCTTGGCACGGTACTTCCACCGAGTCATGCAGCAGGTGGGTCTACGTGCCTTACTTGCTGCTTGATCGATTGAATCTTGTTCGAATAATTTGCGAAACGTGGTGGTCGGTGTGGTGCTGTAATTTACCAGAGTTCTTGCAGCACAACACCGATTACTCTGCTCACCCCGATTGTCGGGATTCAGCGTGTGATATGTATGTATGTATGAGAGGGCTGCGAATGCCATGCCGGCCTGACAGGTGCCCATTCACGCCTCTCTTGCAGGACCCGAGACTTATACTTGGGGGGAAATATGTGGGCTGGGAGAGCGTTCCAGAGTTTACCAGTTCTGTGGTGGAAGGATCTGCAGAACTCGCAGAACTGCAACATACATTGTTATGCGGATGACAGTACAGCACACGGATCCTATACCAGTCACCCTTCAGCCAGACGAGAAGTTGTGGATGAAAAGAGGCGAAGACTTGTGTCTGAACTCGAACAAACGCTTCGGTCTATTTCCGAATGGGGCCGTAGCAATTTGGTCGAGTTCAACGCTTCAAAAACACAAGTTTGCGCGTTCAGTGCGAAGAGGGCGGCGTTCACACCAGCTCCTTCCTTCCAAGGCACGTCGCTTAAATTAAGCGACCACCTCGGGGTCCTCGGAGTCGAACTGTCGCACGACCTAAATTACCGGCGCCATATCGAGGGCAAGGCCAAGCTGGCCTCAAAAAAGCTAGGCGTACTCAATAAGGTTCGACGGTACTTCACGCCGGGCCAAAGGCTGCTTCTGTATAAATCGCAGATTAGGTCCTGCTTGGAGTACTGCTCGCACCTGTGGGATGGCTCAGCCAAATACCAGCTTGCGCCTTTGGACTCGATCCAGCGTCGAGCCGTGCGACTTGTGGATGACCCCGACGTGTCCCGCGATCTAGAACCGCTGCAACTTCGTAGGGATGTCGGCGCCCTAAGCGTGTTCTATCGCTTATTCCACGGGGAGTGCTCGGAGGAGCTGTTTAACGCGATTCCGGCGTCCCCTTTCCACCTCCGTACAACACGCACTGGGCAGGGATTGCATCCCTATACGCTGGATTTACCGCGGATGCGTACAAATCGGTTCTGCAGATCCTTTCTCCACAGAACCGGCAAACTCTGGAACGCTCTACCTGCCCACATATTTCCCCCCAAGTATAGTCTCGGGTCCTTCAAGAGAGGCGTGAATGGGCACCTGTCAGGCCGGCATGGCATTCGCAGCCCCCGCCTGCGTCCGAATGTCCATGGGCGTCGCTAGACACCTTATGGGTGACTCGGCGCCACATGCCGCGCTTAGTATAAAAAAAAAAAAAAAAAAAAAAAAAAACTCGGATTGGTACGCATCCGCGGTAAGTCCAGCGCGTAGTTATTATTATTTTATTCTAGATAAACATAAATATAAATATATTCTATGACAATCGAGATATATGCACTTTTTACTAGAACTAGTGCAGGCAATAGTGGTGAAAAAACATGTACATCATACGAAATAAACAAATTAAATTTTTTTACATATTTTATTTTCTTCAGGTTACCAACAATCGACCAATACATAAATTACCTTAATTACAATTACTTACGTAAATTACTTATTGTTTGTTTATGTAAAATGTTTTTGGGAGCAATAAAGTATTTCTATCTATCTATCTACGTTTTTTTTTATGTAATCCGGTATGGGTGGCTGAGTCAGAGGGGCCAAAGCACATGCTCTGACTAGCCAATATCACCTCCGAGAAGGTAGGTGCCATACCGGGGACTTCCCTGGATTGTTGGCTATACTGGACTAGAGGAGAACACAACCGAGGTTGCTATGCGGCCATCTTACATCCAGTACGGTGGTACCAACCCAGTCGGCTACAATTTGAGCCTACCACCTAGTAAGGGGCAAGGGAAGGGACCTACAGTTTTACACCGGTTCCGAACGGTGAAGCAGCAGGTGTAGGTATGCACGTAAATTTTTTCGTCAGAAAAAACTCATTGGTACACGCCGACCGGATTCGAACCTCGAACCTCCCGCATGAGAAGCCGATGCTCAAACCACTCGGCCACCAGCCGCTTAGATTCTAGTTTAAGAGGTGGCACTTCTGCCGTTCGCTTTAGTCTATGGTTCTAACCTTACTAATTGGGCTTCTTGTGAAGCCCCCGTCATGTCAACCTTATTTTATTCCTGCTAAGCATACTTTTACCCGACTACGGCGAAGCCAAAATGAAGTTTACGATTGTGGTATTGTATGTATGTATGTTCGTTTGATCCCTCACAGAACGGTGTAAGACTGGTAGGTCCCTTCTCTTGTCCCTTGCTAAAGTGGTAGCTCAAATTGTAGCCGACTGAGTTGGTACCACCGTTACTGGATGTAAACTGGCCGCATGTGTTTTCTTGTTTCCCTCGGCTGTGTTCTCCTCTAGTCAAGTATAGCCAGCAATCCAAAGGAAAGTCTCCGATATGTCACCTACCTTCTCGGAGGTGATATTGGCTGGTCGGTCGGAGCATGCGCTTTGGCTCCTCTGACTCAGCAATAGAATAGAATAGAATAGAATAGAATAGAATAGAATAGAATATCCTTTATTGTACTTCAATATAAATTTTACAAAAGGCGTACTTATTACCTATGGCAATCTCTGCCAATCAACCTTCCTAATTGAAAACATAATATAAAGGTAGCAACAAAAGAAGAGAAAATTTAAGAAACTTAATACTAACGAAAGTTAATTAATAAAAGTATACAAGCAGACGCCAGGCATAATATATACAGTTACAGTAATAAAATATATTACATAAATATAGGGCATATTAACATACTAAATAAGAATACATAGACACATACTTATATATGTATTATGTACTAACAATAGATACTCGTCCATACGGGATAAAAATAAATCAACGTAATATGAAGTATTGTTGGATTCGTCTCGAGACTCGACGATCCGCGTGTCAAAGGCATAGAAAAATTGAAATTTCAGATTTTTTTTCGATTTCAAATATATAAATAATATACTAATTGATGGTTTAGATTAGAATGAAGAGGGATGAGAGAAAACCCTAAATATATTTTTTTATAAATCCCGACTACGAAACGGAAGAAATAACCAGGAAAGTTGATCATGTTGTTTTCAAAAGGGTCGTGAAAAGGCTCCTGTCAGGCCGGCATGGCATTCACAATCCCCGTGCATCACAGAATGTCCATGGGCATCGTTAGACACCTACTTGTAGGTGAAACGATGCCACATGTCGCGCTAACACTAAAAAAAAAACAAAATCATGAGCTGTAGTGGGTGGGGCAAGTAAGAATAATTCGAATAGACAGGGAGATAGACTTTAACATTTTATACTAATATTAAATCTAATTAATCTTCAAAATCACGTCAGTGCTTCCCTTCGGTCGTGCCGGCTACACTGAACTGGACGGAAAACACAAACTATTTACATAGCCGTTTCGACCGACGTTTCGTTCAGTGCGGAGGTACCGTCTCGGGCGGGTTGAACCCTACCACCTAGTAATATATGAAGGGAGTCATATCCCTTAGTCGCCTTTTACGACATACACGGGGAGAGATGCAATGGGGCTATTCTTGTAAAGTACCACACGGTAATCACGGTACGAGCACTGACGTGGAACCAAGTTCACCCGGTGTTATGGGCTGACATCACGGATGATGTAGGGGTGATGTAGGCAACCGTGGCAGTTTCCATAAAAAAAATTTAACTATTGATAATTTTTTTTTTATTGTTATTTCATTCGTTAGGTTTCCTGCTTGTCGGATTCGTGCTTGATAGTTATCTTGTACGAATACTTTGCTAAACGTGGTGTTCGGGGGTAATTTACAAGAGTCCTTGCATCACAACACCGATTACTCTGTTCACCCCCATTTTCTGGATACAGCGTGTGCAATACATACTTATGTAATTTCTTTCGTTTTTCCTTGTCGGGTGTTATAAAATTATACCAAAGGATAAATAGGTTATTAAAAACTTTAAAATGTTGTCCTATACGGGCTGATATTATCTAAGGAGCCTAAGCGGGTTAGGGCTGTGCCTCAAATTGTAACTTTAGCGAATAACCACATTGTTTTTAGTTTAATTTAGCTTTTTAAGTCTTTATTATCGATTCATTTATTAATTTATTCTTCATTTATTTAATTAGTTCTATTATAAATATTTTGTAACCGGGGGCCGGTACTGAAAAAAGAATAGCCTCACTGCATTTCTCCCCGTCGCATGTCGTAAAAGTCGACTAAGGGATATGAAATTTATTTCTATATCTATATTTCTTAACATAGACTAAATATGCCTAACATTTACATAAATATTTCTCACTTTGAACATAAGAAGCGGCGTGTGGCCGAGTGTTTTGGGGATTTGGGCATCGGCTTCTCATGCCAGAGGTCCGAGGTTCGAATCCGGTCGGCGGCGTGTACCAATGAGTTTTTTCTGACGAAAAAATTTACGTGCATACCTACACCTGCTGCTTCACCGTTCGGAACCGATGTAAAACTGTAGGTCCCTTCCCTTGCCCCTTACTAGGTGGTAGGGTCAAATTGTAGCCGATTGGGTTGGTACCTCCGTACTGGATGTAAGATGGCCGCATAGCAGCCTCGGCTGTGTTCTCCTCTAGTCCAGTATAGCCAGCAATCCAGGGAAGTATCCGGTATGGCACCTAACTTCTCAGAGGTGATATTGGCTGGTCGGGGCATGCGCTTTGGTCCTTCCGACTCAGCCACCCATACCGGATTACATAAAAAAAACATCGTTTAATTAAATGACCATGTTAATAAAATTAATAAAATAAAAAAAACTCCTTATAGTTCAGAATCTTTCGCCCGAGCCCTAGATTGCCGCGGGCGGAGCCGGCCACCGCCAGCATATAATATTTCGTCTGATCACAGTGACCTATAAAATACCCTTATGGGCCGTTTCTTCGAATACGTTATGGGTCTGATGGAACGATAGATAGGCGACATAAATCATGATAATATCACCAATAATTCCATGGGGAGTCCCTTTTGCTGCCACAGGCGGATCCAGGAAGAAGCAGAGGGGGGCCGATGAACTTAATCAAATATGAATATAATATGACATTAATTTAATGGCAATTTCATTTTTAACCGACTTAAAAAAAAGGAGAAGGTTCTCAATTCGACTGTATTTTTTTTTATGTTTGTCCCCTCAATACTTTCGACTGGGTGAACCGATTTTGATGATTTGATGATAAAAAAAACTGTGAAATAAAAAACTATATTTAAAAAAATATAAAATCCGCCTTCAAAAACGTGCTAAAGCAAGCAAAAATAACCGACCGCCTTCAACTCTAGGGTTCGATTTTTTTTATTTCATACATTTTTGAAGGCGGTTTTTATATTTTTTTCCGCTATGATTTTCATATAAGTAGGTACCTATATAATTAGAACTTTGACTAGAACTAAGTTCGAGCAAGAACTAGAATAGTTTAGAATAGTTTAGAACTAGAATATTTTAGAGTTAGTTACCTACTTGTCTTCATTTCTATGTGTCTGTTTGTCTGTTCGTCTGTTTTAGGAATATTTATAAGATTATCTAACCTTGTATGTATATTGTACCTACAATAATATACTTATACTTATATGTAACCGCATAAACGTACCAATCTCTATAATATATAAAACGTTCTTTGAGATCATTATAGATTCTTTAAACCGATTTATTGTTCACATATATATATCACATATATATACACATATATACCACACGCTGTATCCCGACAATCAGGTTGAGCAGAGTAATCGGTGTTCTGCCGCAAGGACTCTTGTAAATTACAGCACAACACCTGCGACCACGATTACACAGAGTATTCGGACAAAATAAGAATCAAGCAGCAAGTAAGGCACGAAGACCCACCTGCTGCATGACTCGATGGAAGGACCGTGCTAAGGTGAAAGTTGGCTATTATGTCGCCCTTGAGCACGCTATCTTTGTCCTCATCCCTTAGTCGCCTTGTCCTTATCCCTTACAACATTCACGGGGAGAGATGCAGTGGGGCTATTATTTTTAAGTACCGGCCCCACGCAGTACTCGACAGCGACTCGTGTTCAAGAATTGCACTTAACGAAGACGGAAATAGTAAGAAAGTGGTGAAAGCCAACGGGGCTCGAACCGACGACATTTCGCTTAAGAATAAAAGTAAGAAGTAAAGAAATAAAGAAAGAAAGAATAAAATATATATGTATGTATGAGTCGCCCAATTGTTCAGTTCCATGCAAAACTGTTTGTTCTTTCTCATTCCCTACTAGCCCCGGTTCACTAATTTTCAAAGGAGTAGTGATAGTTAGTGACAATCCTCGACTAGGTCTTCGAAGAAAGTAAATAAATAGAAGCGGAGGTTATGGTGTCAAAATATCTGTCACACGAAAGTGTTGCAAAGACAATGAGTTGCCGCCCCTTCTCAGGAATTAATGTCTGTTATTATAATTTCATAACATCAAAGGGAAGATGGTAGCATTGGAGGAGGAGCAAATTGCACAAAGGTTTCCGGAACAACGCTTGCGTGTTAGCACATCTAACTACAGCACCCGGCAGTAAGTGCTGAAGATCCAGCTTTAGAAAGAGACAATCCGGTTGTAGAGCGTCGTCCCTGTCGCACAAACTCGCACGTCTCTGTGCGACAGAGACGACGCTCTACAACCGGATGTGTAGGACACGGTTACTCCAACTGTCGTCGTCTCTTCTGCTGACGTGCCCAGCCCACTGCCACTTGAGCTTAGCCACCCGGTATCCAATATCGACTACTTTGGTGCGTCGGTGGATTGCCTCGTTACGCATTATATCACGTAGCGATATTCCCAGCATGGCTCGCTCCATTGCTCGCTGGGCAACTGGACGGAAAACACGAACTATTTGAATAGCGGTTTCAACGGTAGTGCGGTGGTATCAACCCAGGCGGGTTAAACCCTGCCACCTAGTAAGGTAAGAAGGGAAGGGACCTACAGTTTTACTTTTATAATAGGTATTATGTTTGTTATGTATGTTTATGTTTTTTTGTGTATGTTTTTACATGTATCATCAATATATATACTAATAATAAATCTGTAAGGGATGGTCATGGAGTAAGTTACTTTGTTTTAGGAAATATTGAGTTTGTAGCCTCTATGTATGATACTAATGCTAAATTGACGATTTTTAGAAATCTTTTCTGTATGTATGTATGTATGTATGTATGTATGTTCCTCCATAACTCTTAAAGCCATAATCCGAATTTGATGAAACTTAGTACAAGCCCATTTTACTATACGGGACACAGGATAGGCTTACTAAAATTCACTTCCGGCTACGCTAAGATGTGGCTCCCATACAAATCGAATTGTTCCAAGCGCCGAAATAATGGGCGGCGCGGCGCGGCGGGGGTTAGTAGCGCGTCTCGCGGAGACTGGCAGCCCGGCGGCGGCGAAGGCGCAGGACGCGGCGCGGGGTGCGGTCTGGCCGAGCGCGGTGTGTGTGTGTATGCATTGTCTCGGCAGAGTTTCTTATATTTTAATTCGATTCATAATATTATGTAGGTTAACTTCGTTAGGTATCTATTTGATTAATTTTAGGTGCAAACCTATGTAAAAGTGTTATTGCGAGTCGATGTTAGCGGATATTTATTTAACTGAAGTTCCTATTTGATTTAAGTTAATTGATCGTATGTTTATTATATTGTACGTAGTGTAGTATGCGCGGTATATTAGCGAAGAGATTCTTATTTTCACCCGATTACGGCGAAGCGAAAAGGAGAGTTATGTTTTTGACCGGTATGTATGTATGTTCAACTGTTCCCTCATAATAACTTCGAAACTACTTATCATAATTTGACAAATGAGGTATCGTTGGATGCGTCTTGACCGTACGCTGGTCGTCAAGACGCATCCAACGTCTATAGGCTATAGGATATGGCGCCCTCTAGAGGACATAAGTAATGATAAAAAATTGCCCGCGGCTTCGCTCGCGTGAAATTCGTATTTCAAAGGAAGAAAGTAAGTAACTAAAGGCGAGCTGGGTTCAGGTAAACGATAAACCGTCTCGAAGAAAGTGAGTAACTTTTTGAGGCCGAAGGCGAAGTTGCGTTCAGGAAGACGATAAACCTTCTCGAAGACAGTAAGTAACTATGGGCGAGGCCGAAGGCCGAGCTGCGTTCAGGAAGAGGATAAACCATCTTTAAGAAATAACAAAGGGCGAGGCCGAAGGCCGAGCTGCGTTCAGGAAGAGGATAACCTTTTCGAAGAAAGTAAGTAATTATGGGCGAGGCCGAAGGCCGAGCTGCGTTCAGGATAAGGGTAAACTTTTCGAAGAAAGTAAGTAACATAGGGCGCGGCTGATGGCGGAGCTGCGTTCAGGAAAACGATAAACCTTCTCGAAGACAGTAAGTAACTATGGGCGAGGCCGAAGGCCGAGCTGCGTTCAGGAAGAGGATAACCTTTTCGAAGAAAGTAAGTAACTATGGGCGAGGCCGAAGGCCGAGCTGAATTCAGCATGCGGGTAAACTTTTCGAAGAAAGTAAGTAACAGAGGGCGAGGCCGAAGGCCGAGCTGCGTTCAGGAAAACGATAAACCTTCTCGAAGACAGTAAGTAACTATGGGCGAGGCCGAAGGCCGAGCTGCGTTCAGGAAGAGGATGACCTGTTCGAAGAAAGTAAGTAACAGAGGGCGAGGCCGAAGGCCGAGCTTTCTTCAGGAAGACGATAAACCTTTTCGAAGACAGTAAGTAACTATAGGCGAGGCCGAAGGCCGAGCTGCATTCGGGAAGACGATAAATTCTCGAAGACAGTAAGTAACTATGGGCAAGGCCGAAGGCCGAGATGGGTTCAGGAAGAGGATAAACCTTTTCGAAGAAAGTAAGTAACAAAGAAGTTACTTTCTTCGAGAAGATTTATGGTCTTCCTGAACGCAGCTCGGCCTTCGGACTCGCCCTCGGTTACTTACATTCTTCGAAAAGGTTATCCTCTTCCTGAACGCAGCTCGGCCTTCGGCCTCGCCCTTTGTTACTTACTTCTTAAAGATGGTTTATCCTCTTCCTGAACGCAGCTCGGCCTTCGGCCTCGCCCATAGTTACTTACTGTCTTCGAAAAGGTTTATCGTCTTCCTGAACGCAGCTCGGCCTTCGGCCTCGCCCTCTGTTACTTACTTTCTTAGAAAATGTTATCCTCTTCCTGAACGCAGCTCGGCCTTCGGCCTCGCCCATAGTCACTTACTGTCTTCGAGAAGATTCAGTTTTCCTGAACGCAGCTCGGCCTTCGGCCTCGCCCTCTGTTACTTTCTTTCTTCGAAAAGTTTACCCTCGTCCTGAACGAAGCTCGGCCTTCGGCGTCGCCCATAGTTACTTACTTTCTTCGAAAAATTTATCCTCTTCCTGAACGCAGCTCGGCCTTCGGCCTCGCCCTTTGTTACTTACTTTCTTATAGATGGTTTGTCCTCTTCCTGAACGCAGCTCGGCCTTCGGCCTCGCCCATAGTTACTTACTGCCTTCGAGAAAGTTTATCGTCTTCCTGAACGCAATTCCGCCTTCGGCCTCAAAAAGTTACTCACTTTCTTCTAGACGGTTTATCGTTTACCTGAACCCAGCTCGCCCTTTGTTACTTACTTTCTTCCTTTGAAATACAAATTTCACGCGAGCGAAGCCGCGGGCAAAAGCTAGTTTATCATAAATTGTATGGGACCAAGTGCCTGAATACAGAAGATTAGATTTTTTATTGTTATTTTTATATTTATTTAAGTCGAATCCGAACCGCGGTCAGCCTCAAACGGTCGAGCGGTCACCCATCCAAGAACTGACCGCGCCCGGCGTTGCTTAACAATCAATTAGCAACAGTCGACTGTCTGCACGGATGTTCGACAGAGCAGCTATGGGGCCTCGATCTGGCATACATGATCACTGTACTCGCAAGAGTGCAGGTTGTAGACGTCTGGATTTTGTAGCCGGAAGGCTGGTATCTCTGGACGTCTATAAACAAAACGTAAATCAAATAAATGATAGTTAAAGGTGTGTCTGCACCACTGAGCACGATGCACTGAGCTATCGAGGCTGACATATTGCCTCTTTCTTAAAGTTCGATGTTCATGTTTATATTATTAACGTATTTACTGTCGTGTACTCATATTCATATTTTTATTGATTCCTTTGGTACCACGGTACACTTGAATAAGTCAGGCATAACATTTACACACACATTGAATAGAAAACATATAAATTATTATTAGCTAGGTAATTATAAGTCAAATGTTTGGGTTCGAGCAAAAAATAGCCTTCGTCAATACTTTAAAACTTAATAATAACACAATACCATTTGAGTAAAAAGGCGTAGGAAAAAAATCACAACATAAAAATATATAATCAAGATTTTTAGGTTACATCTAAAATGTCACGAATACAATAAAAGAAGGTACTTACAATAAATTAGATAAGACTTGCTTGAAAAAAAAAATCCACAGTTAAATTTCATTTGTCAAAAATAAAAACATAAAAAAATCATGTCAAATAATAAAATGATAAAGACATGTTAAAAATAAAATTCAATATGAATTTGTCAATTGATATAAAAGGATAAAAAGGATAAAAGGACAAAACTACTAACAGGATAAAGGTACTGCACGCAGTTTGTAACAGGTGTGTATCTATAGGGGGGAACTACGAGTCCGATACTTTTCTACGGTGCAGAAAGCAGACTCCTTGCAAAAATAAATTTAATTCAGTGAATATTGAATTGAACGATAAATTATTTTTTAGTGTTGTCTTCTTATTTGGACTGTACATGTGGCTCCGCTTGCGTTAGTTTAAGATATGGTAAAATTTTATAGCTTATGTATGCCCATCCGGTGAAAACCGGATTCATTGCTGAAAACCGTATCATAATCATTTGAACCTTTCTTGAGTCATAAGCGAACAGACATGCACACAGACTGCAGACGTTCAGTTTTATAATATGTAGAGAAGAAAAGATTATAGAAGAGGAGAAAATAAGATAAGATAAGAGAAGAAGATTAGTGAATAGGAGAGAAGAAGAAGAGAAGAGGAAAGAAGAAGATAAGACAAAATGAGAGAAGAAGATAACAGAATATGAGAGAAGAAGATAAGCGAAGAGGAGATAGAAGATAAGAGAAGAGATGAGAATAGAAGTACGTCGCCTTTTCCCCGAAGCAAATGGTTGGCGTAGTTAAATTATTTTTTGGTGAAGGGATCTTTCGAAGTATGTATATAATGAATGAATATAATATAATTTCATTTAATTTTGGACTATCCTACGCATACTTTATCCATAATCCCAAGCATGACTGTCAGAGAATGCTTTTAGGATTTAAGATCGCCTTTTGTAATTTTTTATAGTGTAATATACTTTTTTCTTCATTTTCATTTCCTTATCCCCCCTTTCTGAAGGTTGAGAAATTTTTCCTCCACTTTAGTCCCCTTAAGGGCAAGACTGCCTTCTTTCGCCCTTCCTAAGATGTGTGCGAGATTTCGCCTTTTCGATCCACCCTAGCATGGGACTTTCCCTATTTCGCTCCCCCTCTGTTGGGGGCGAATTTTTCCCTCATTCGCCCCTCCTAAGTCCGTCTCGGTTGGATACGTACACTTTCATGGAACCATCTCGTAAGTGTTGTCCTGGAAGATCATGAGACATTTGCTCCCCTTTGGATGTCTAAAACATCTTCCTCCTAACTCCTTTCTCGGAATGTTATGAAAGAGGAAAAATACTTACCTATTAAACTGTAGTTCAAGAAAAGAAGGGCAGTTATGTATGATGAACTATCTCCTATGGCAAGGGGCGGCTGCCCGAGTAGTTTGGGCTTCTCATGCGGAAGGGCCGAGGTTCGAATCCGGTCGGTGTGTACCAATGATTTTTTTCTGACGAAAAAATTTACGTGCATATCTACACCTGCTGCTTTACTATTCCGAACCAGTGTAAAACTGTATGTCCCTTACCTTGCCCCTTACTAGGTGGTAGGCTCAAATTGTAGCCGACTGGGTTGCTACCGTCGTACTGGATGTAAGATGGCCGCATAGCAGCCTCGGTAGTGTTCTCCTCTAGTCCAGTATAGATAGCAATACAGGGAAGTCTCCGGTACGGCACTTACCTTCTCGGAGGTGATATCGGATGGTCGGAGTATGTGCTTTGGCCCCTCCGACTCAGCCACCCATATCGGAATACGTAAAAAAAGCAAGGACGTTGGAATTCCACGGGTGCAAGCAGGATAGCGACACGTCGCTTTTTAGGGTTCCGTATCCGTGTACGGGACCCTATTACTAAGCCTACGCCGTCTGTCTGTTTGTCTGTCTGTCTGTCTGTCCGAAGGCTGTATGTCTTGAACCGTAATAGGTAGCCCGTTGAAATTTTCACAGAATATGTGTTATTTATTATGGTCGATATGGGCGCTGACCTTGGGATACGGAACCATCGTTGCGCGATTTCCATCCGTACCACATTTTATTGTTATTGCTTCCGAACTGGGTGGCTGTGCCCGAGGTCGAAGCCTCAGGCGCAGCCAATTTCACCCTCGAGGAGGTGCCAGTCCGGCTTGGAGGCGGACTAATCTGAGGAAAAGCTATTAATTGGCAATTTGAAGATCCGTGGATTGTATGTGTGGGGGAAAGATATTCCCCTGAAGCCCGTTCCACACCTTTGCAGTGCGGCACAAGAACGATTTAAAGAAGAGAGAAGACAACAAAAACATTTAAGCGAATGGAAAACACGAACACTTTTGATAGCCGGTTAGACGAACCTTCACCTACAACATCCATGATGTCAGCCCATAACACCGGGTGAACTAGGTGCCATGCCAGTGCTTCCCTTCGGTCGTACCGGGTACACTGAACTGGTCGGAAAACACTAAATATTTACATAGCCGTTTCGACCGACGCTCCATCCGCTCCAGTGCGGTGGTACCAACCCGGGCGGGTTGAGCCTTACCACCTAGTAAGGTAAGAAGGGAAGGGACCTACAGTTTTAAGTGGAATCCGAACCACGGTCAGCCTCCAACGGTCGAGCGGTCACCCATCCAAAGACTGACCGCGCCCAGCATTGCTTAACAATCAATAGCAACAGTCGACTGTCTGCGCACCACTGTGCTATCGAGGCTGACGAAATGTCGGTATGCTGTCGCCCTTTAGCACGGCATCTTGTCCTTATCGCTCAGCCGCCTTTTACAACATGGACGGGGAGAGATGCAGTGGGGCTGTTACTATTATTATTTTTTCAACTTGATAATCTACTTATTTTCAAAGCCACCTAGATAACTGAAAACAATAACGCCGGCGAATTTATGATTGTTTCGCGGAGGAAAAAAACAATAAAAGAATATGCCGGAAGTCGTAAAAGGAGAAAAATCGCGAAAAAGATGTAATATATGAGATATTGCGGGACCCCGCCCCCACCTCCGCCCCCGCCTCCGCCCCCGCCTCCGCCCCCGCCTCCGCCCCCGCCTCCGCCCCCGCCTCCGCCTCCGCCCTCGTCCCCGCCTCTGCCGCGGTCGCGCCGCCGCAGCCACCGAAACGTATTACGCACGTCAAGATTTATCTTATTTTATTAACCCACGACGCAAAAGGACGGGTGTTACAAGTTTGATGCCTCCGTCTGTCTGTCTTTTTAGGGTTCCGTATCCGGTACGGGACCCTATTACTAAGCCTACGCCGTCTGTCTGTCTGTCTGTCCGTCCGTCCGTCTGTCTGTCTGTCCGACGGCTGTATCTCTTGAACCGTAATAGGTAGCCCGTTGAAATTTTCACAGAATATGTGTTATTATGGCCGATATAACAACAAATAATAATAAAAATAGAGGTGTGTCAGGATCGTGGCACGTGGAGATCCGTTGTCTCTGCCTACCCCACCGGGAAACAGGCGTGACGCTATGTATGTATATATGTATAATAAAAATAAGAAAAAGTAGAAAATTCACGGCGGTTCCTATAGAAGAAACCAAAAAGTGTATGCGCGCGCGCCATCTACCGAATAGATTATGAAGCATTTTAACTAATCATGACATTTAACTAATATGAAGCATTTCATAACACGCCACAGATGGCGTAAGTGGTGCTAACCATTACATGGCGATAAGGAACCCTCGATGCGCGAGTTCGACTCGCACTTGGGCAGACAGACGGACAGACAGACAGACTGACAGACGGCGTAGGGTTAGCAATAGGGTCGCGCACGACGGATACGGCACCCTAAAAATAGCGCACCAAGATATCAGTAATTTTATCTAGTGAACCTTTTCGAAGTCAATCTTGATGGAAGCTCTCCAGAATTTAGCTCTATAAAGCGAACGAAGAAATCAAGCTTAAATCAGAAATTCTATCCTAATACCTATTTTCCAGCATTTCGCTCATAAAACCGGCGAAGAAATCATGTCTGAACTAAAAGTCTAGACTGAATGCTAGATCCGATAACTGCGGGCGAATTCAGTACCTACACCACAACCCAAATCTTAAATCGTATGATAAATTTGTAAATATATAAAAATCCATGGTAGATTAAAAGTATTATTAAAATATGTACCTACTTCTACCTAGTAATAATTACATCTCACCACACAACTCATTCACCTACTCCGATCAGTTTTTTTTTATGTGTAGGTAGGCAGTTAGGTTGTGTTACATTTAAATGTACTCGTATAAATGTTTAATTCTAAATTCAAATTTGGAATTAAACATTTATAAGCTAATAAACATTAAAAAAAAATGTTTATTAGCATTTCTTATAGAAACTTCAATCTGCGACAGCAAGCTCAAAACACCCAAGCATTGCCACGCAAAAATGTTTAGGACCCGTTCTATGGTTGATAATATGGGGTACATTACATATACTTACTTATGTATAAAAAATGGGCACAGAGCAGCGATCGGCGGCCGTATTTCTACATACCTTGCTCTGAGACCTGATTGCTCTGTGACCTGAGTAGTGAGTAATGCCCCTGTATCGAGTCTGGCATTGTATGTATCGATATACTCGATTCAGATTCTCGATTCCGCGCTACCGAATACGCCAACTGAGTCAGGTGTTCAGCATTGCTCGCACGTATAGCTACAAAAGTATGGATTAAAAGGATTGTGAGTCTCGTAGATTCCTTTCAAGTGGAATCTCATCCTCACCTTATGCGGGACTGCGGTAAGATTGAATGGAGAAGGCTTCACTTGTGTTGTAGTTTCTTTTTATGTAAACCAACCAGCTGTAAGCCAGACCAGGTAATGTCACCTCCGAGCGGTGCTATACCGGAAACTTCTCTATGCATTTCTTTCTGTAGTGGACTAGAAATACAACCTAAGCTGCTATGCGATCATTTTACGTCCAATGCGGTGGTATCAACCCAGTCGGCCACAATCTTGTGTTGTAGTGTTCGTTTTTTGTTGGCTTTTACTTGCGCTAATTTCGCAAGGTCGGAACGTCATTTTTTTTATGAAAACCAGCATGGGTGGCCGTGCCGAGGGACTAATGGTGCAGTCGATAGAGACAAATTCATATCTCCTCGCGAAAGCAGGCTCAGTGAGATGCCATGTTGCTGGACTGTCTAGACTATTGATCCGATCAAATATTTTGGAAGAAGAGAAGATGTGCCATGAACTCGTATCGGGACCACTGACGTCAGTTTCCGAACGCACACAATCACAATTCACACACACGAACGCACGTACACACTCGCAGCAGCGATTTTTGGCCAATCCAAAGTGTTGCATCCACATGCGCTCACGAACACATCGATTGTTAATTTGGGAAAATCTTCCCATATTACGGTGGCACGGGCACGCCTCCTTCGCATATCTGCTCTCCTTCCAAAATCTTTGGATACGACGTTTGAAGACGCCCTAATTCCTATGTCGCTGATATTGCGATGAGCCCTCTCCATACATTTATCTCGTGTGTGTAAGACTACTGGTGGCTGGTGATTTTCCGTATCTCTATTAATTTTACTTATCTTTAGAGAGCTGAAATATTAGCGGACTTTTATATACTTATCTTCTTTATCTCAACACATAGTCAGCCTCGATAGCTCAGTGGTGCAAGACAGCCGACTGACGCTATTGATGGTTAAGAAACGCTGGGCCGGTCAGTACTTGGATGGGTGACCGCTCGACCGTTGGAGGCTGATCGGATTCCACGTAAAACTGTAGGTCTCTTCCCTTCTTACCTTACTAGGTAGGTGGTAGGGTTCAACCCGCCCGGGTTGGTACCACCGTACTGAATGAAACGTCGGTCGAAACGGCTATGTAAATAGTTTGTGTTTTCAGTCCAGTTCAGTGTAGCCGGCACGACCGAAGGGAAGCAATGACATGGCACCTAGTTCATCCGGTGTTATGGGCTGACATCACGGATGTTGTAGGTGATGTAGCCAATTGTGTCAGGTTCCATAAAGGTCAGTCAGTTTTTAGGACTCCATACCCTTTTTTTTATGGAAACTGGCACGGATGGCTACATCACCTACAACATCCGTGATGTCAGCCCATAACACCGGGTGAACTTGGTGCCATGTCAGTGCTTACCTTCATTTCATGCCGGCTACACTGAACTGGACGGAAAACGCGAACTATTTACATAGCCGTTTCGACCGACGTTTCATTCAGTGCGGTGGTACCAACCCGGCCGGGATAAACCCTACCACCTAGTAAGGTAAGAAGGCGAGGGACCTACAGTTTATCGTGGAATCCGAACCACGGTCAGCCTCCAACGGTCGATACCTACGGGAGGGTAACAATAACAACCATAAGAAACCACTAGATAAATTTACGCCTTAAAATTAATTTACAATTCACAAATAAAATAACGTAATAATTGCTAATTTTTTTTATCTAATCCGGTATGGGCGGTTGAGTCAGAGCGGCCAAAGCACATGCTCCGACCAGCCAACACCTCCGAGAAGGTAGGTGCCATACCGGAGACTTCCCTTTAGACCCACCTGCTGCATGCATCGGTGGAATGACCGTGCCAAGGTGAGAGGTGGCTACACAGTCGCCCTTTAGCACTTTAGCACGTCATCGCGCCCTCATCCGCCTAGGCATAGGCGGACTTTAGGCGCTTTTTACGACATGCACGGGGAGAGATGCAGTGGGATCTATTCTTTTTAAGTACCGGCCCCACGCTGTTACGTCTAAATTTACCTGTCTTTTTTTTATGGAAACTGACACGTTTTGCTACATCACCTACAACATTGATTTCGTGATGTCAGCCTATTACACCGTGTGAACTTGGTGCCACGTCAGTGCTTCCCTTCGGTCGTGCAGGCTACACTGAACTGGACGGAAAACACAAACTATTTACATAGCCGTTTCGACCAACCTTTCATTCAGTGCGGTAGTACCAACCCGGGCGGTTTAATAAACCCTACCACCTAGTAATATAAGAAGGGAGTCATATCCCTTAGTCGCCTTTTACGCCAACACGGGGAGAGATGCAGTGGGGCTAAAGTACCGGCCCCACACGGTACCTGTCTTATAATAAAGATTTAAGCAAAGCTTTAGAATGTTCATAGTTCCTGAGAGATCAAAGTTAGCCAGTTAGTACGTACTACGGAAGTATTGTTCAACAGATAACAATGTTCCATAGCTTCCGGATAATTACCTGTAGGATATTGCACGGTGTGCAATCTCCTTCATATTGATTTAATCCTAGTAAAGACATTGCGTGGACGCGACATTTCGACAAGAGATGTTTTGCCGGAGGGAAAATATTTTCCGGTATTTTGACATTGGAAATGTCTGTTCGGTCGCTACAGTATAGTCCCCGATTTCCAGCGAGAGTGCGAATTCGCCCTGGTGTCGTGAGTTTTAAGGCTACATACATATTTAGGGTGTCAAATGACGCGTATCAACGAAGGCTAAAAGATGGTAAAAAAAACACAATTAAAAAGTTGGAGAGTTTTTGAGAAAATCGCAAAAAACCGCTTCAAATTGCCGTTTTCAGGGGGTTTAAAAAGGGCACTTTTAAACATATTTCGAAATATATATTTTAAACTTTTATATTTTTATAATGTAGATTGTAGATTGACTCGATATCTGCAATCTGCTCCATGTTGTTTTTTGGATGTTTATTTTTTTATTTTTTTTAATGTGTTAAATTAAAAACAGCAACACCAAAACCTAACATGAAATATTATGTAGCGGCGGGTGGCCGAGTGGTCTGGGGGTCGTCGGCTTCTCGTGGTCCGAGGTCCGAGGTTCGATTCCGGTCGGCGTGCACCAATGAGTTTTTTCTGACGAAAAAAATTGCGTGCATACTTACACTTGATGCTTCACCGTTCGGAACCGGTGTAAATCTGTAGGTCCCTTCCCTTGCCCCTTACTAGGTGGTAGGCTCAAATTGTAGTCGACTGGGTTGGCACCACCGTACTGGATGTAAGATGGCCGCATAGCAACCTCGGCTGTGTTCTCTTCTAGTCCAGTATATGCAGCAATTGATAGGGAAGTCTCCGATATAGCACCTACATTTTCGGAGGTGATATTGGCTGGTCGGAGCATTTGCTTTGGCCCCTCTGATTCAGACATCCATACCGGATTGCATATAAAAAAATTCACAGATCTCGTGCATTACACGACCTTCGAGGTACATTGAAAATGAACTCAACAAAATAAAAGAAAAGTATTACATTTATATATTTTTTATTATTCACCATCTTATTCACCATCTTAGCCGATACGCGTCCTTTGAGCCCTCAACCACTCGCGTAGCCCCAAAACTCGCGACACCAGGACGATTTCACACTCTCAGCGAAAATGGGGGGCTACATTGAAGCGATCGAAAAATTTCAATGTTAAAACTGGCGGCGAAATATCCCGTGTCGAATTGCCCCTGTTGAACTGTTCAACGCTGTCTCTGCCTGCACGGTGTCGGAAGCTCTTCAGAACGGAACGCTCTATCTGTATGAGAAGTCACTATTGATTTTACATTAATTAAGCTCTCTACAACGTGAACGCCTGATAGTTTGCGCTGAAGCCGCGTTCCGGAAACTGGGAATATATTATGACTAGAGTTTTGTGCGGCGAAACTGGAAAATTTGAAACCATCCACACGTTTGGTAGGAAGTTGTTAGAAAAAAGTGTTTTTGACGGAAATCTGTGCAATATCTTGTTTTATATGATCGCTTTGATTTATTTACATATTTATTTATTTATTCTATTCGGGAAATAGATAGCCTAGCCAAAACATTATATAAAAAAACCGGCCAAGTGCGAGTTGAACTCGCGCAACGAGGGTTCCGTATCGCCATGCCATGGCTAGCGCCACTCACGCCACCTAGGTGGCGTGTTATGAAATGATCATATTAGTTAAATGTCATCATTAGTTAAAATGCTTCATAATCTATTCGGTAGATGGCGCGCGCGCATACACTTTTTGGTTTCTTCTATGGGAATCCCCGTGATTTTTTGAAGTTTATTTTATTTTATTATTTGTTGTTATATCGGCCATAATAAATAACACATATTTTTCTGTGTGTAATTTCAACGGGCTACCTACTGCGGTTCAATAGATACAGCCCTCGGACAGACAGACGGACGGACGGACAGACAGACAGACGGCGTAGGCTCAGTAATAGGGTCCCGTACCGAATACGGAACCCTAAAAACACAAGTCAAATTTTGTACCGTGTGGGGTCGGTACTTAAAAAGAATAGTCCCACTGCATCTCTCCCCGTCGCATGTCGTAAAAGTCGACTAAGGGATCGTCAGCCTCGGCAGCTTAATGGTGCGGTCAGTTATTGGATGGATGACTGCCCGACTGTTGGAGGCTGACCGTGGTTCGGATACCACGTTAAACTGTAGGTCCCTTCCCTTCTTACCTTACTAGGTGGTAGGGTTTATCCCGGCCGGGTTGGTACCACCGCACTGAGCGAAACGACGGTCGAAACGGCTATGTAAATAGTTCGTGTTTTCCGTCCAGTTTAGTGTAGCCGGCGCGAAATGAAGGGAAGCACTGACATGGCACCTAGTTCACCCGGTGTTATGGTCTGACATCACGGATGTTGTAGGTGATGTAGCCAACCGTGTCAAGTTTCCATAAAAAAAAAAAAAAAAAAATTACGAATATAGACATATTTCCACTAAAAATCTGTAAATTATAGCGTTGAATAATTTACAGATTATTATTATAGGTAGTTTAAAAGTGGTGAGGATAGGGCGGGGGGAAGTGAGGAGGGGGGGGGGGGGGAGAGGGGAGGGGGATTATGTGATTTGTTATGTATGTGTGAGGGTTTGTGTGCGTGTGAGGTTGTGTGTATTTATAATTAGCTTATACATACATACATACCACACGCTTTACCCCGACAATCAGGGTAAGCAGAGCAATCGCAGTTGTGCTACAGGTACCCTTGTAAATTACAGCACAACATTGACCACCACATTGTATTTTTTTTTTTAAATCAATGTTTTAGAATTTATCATTCAATGCTTCAGACAAAATTTCACATCAAAGAGGGTAAAGCTATTTTTGATTATTTTCCACACATGGGTGGTATCCGCACAGTCTGAATGACGGGAAAATTGATGGTTCATTTTCAGGAAAATTGTTTCCTTTGAGCGCTAAATGGGCCGTAGTTCGCGAAAAGCACTCAGCAAATAAGCACTTTACCAGCACGTGTTGTCCCATTCTAGTGCCGCTCTAAGAGAATTATATTTTTAGAATAAGCATACATATGTAATCTAATAAGCATTCATATGTAATCTAATAAGCATACATATGTAATCTAATAAGCATACATATGTAATCTAATAAGCATACATATGTAATCTAATAAGCATACATATGTAATCTAATAAGCATACATATGTAATCTAATAAGCATACATATGTAATCTAATAAGCATACATATGTAATCTAATAAGCATACATATGTAATCTAATAAGCATACATATGTAATCTAATAAGCATACATATGTAATCTAATAAGCATACATATGTAATCTAATAAGCATACATATTATTTAGGTCAACGAATGTTATTCTTTACTAAGCCATCTAACATACATACATACATATCACACACGCTGAATCCCGACAATCGGGGTAAGCAGAGTAATCGGTGTTGTGCTGCAAGAACTCTGGTAAATTACAGCACACCACGTTTCGCAAAGTATTCGAACAAGATTCAATCGATCAAGCAGCAAGTAAGGCACGAAGACCCACCTGCTGCATGACTCGGTGGAAGTACCATGCCAAGGTGAGAGGTGGCGAGCCCGTCGCCCTTTAGCACGGCATCTTGTCCTTATCCCTTAGTCACCTTTTACGACATGCACAGGGAGAGATGCAGTGGGGCTATTCTTTTTAAGTACCGGCCCCACACGGTACTAAGCCATCTAAATATTTAATATATATAATATTTTTTATGATTAAGTACCTTAACTAGGTGGTAGGTTCAAATTGCAGCCGACTGGGTTGATACCACCCCACTGGATGTAAGATGGCCGCATAGCAGCCTCGGTTGTGTTCTCCTCTAGTCAAGTATAGGCAGCAATCCAGGGAAGTCTCCGGTATGGCATCTACCTTCTCTCTCGGAGGTGATATTGACTGGTCGGAGCATGCGCTTTGGCCCCTCCAACTCAGCCACCCATACACTATTATATATAAAAAAAAGGGAAACGGAACCACTGCAACTCCGTAGGGATGTCGGCGCCCTAAGTGTGTAAGTGTAAGTCTATCGCTTATTCCATGGGGAATGCTCGGAGGAGCTGTTTAACGCGATCCCGCCGTCCCCTTTCCACCTCAGCACAACGCGCAGTGGGCAGGGAATGCATCCCTATACGCTGGACTTACCACGGATGCGTACCAATCGGTTCTGCAGATCTTTCCTCCACAGAACTGGTAAACTCTGGAGCGCTCTCCCTGCCCACATATTTCCCCCCAAGTATAGTCTCGGGTCCTTCAAGAGAGGCGTGAATAGGCACCTGTCAGGCCGGCATGGCATTCGCAACCCCCGCGTACGACCAAATGCCCATGGGCGTCGTTAGACACCTTATGGGTGGCTCGGCGCCACATGTCGCACTTAGTATAAAAAAACCGCCTTAAAAATGTATGAAATAAAAAAAAATCGAACCCTAGAGTTGAAGGCTATACAAATCACCAAGGAATCATCCACTCATGTTTTCTTTCATGCATCATTTTTGCTTGCTTGCTAAAAACGGCTATTTTAAGCGTTTTTTTTTTCCGATTTTCTCAAAAACTCTCATTCTTTTTAACCATTTTTTTACCATAATACTTTTTTCACCATCTTGCCCTTGTCGATACGCGTCATTTGACACCCTAAATATTAGCATAGCCTTAAAACTGACGATACCAGGGCGAATTCGCACTCTCGCTGGAAATCGGGGACTATATTGAAGCGAGCGGAAAGACATTGTAAATGCAAAAAAAAAAAATCCAGGATGGTCTAAAGTTAATATGGCCATTTCTCAGATAAGTAGACGTTTTAGATTCAATAATGTACTGTGTTATATTTTCAAAATATTAGGTATTTCAGTGAAGTATCTCGAAAAATGCAAATACGCTCTGACCTTATCTCTCGAGACGTGACATTCAGCTCATACACAGCGAAAATATCGACCATAATGTATAGAGTGGACATTGCTATTTAAAATGGTCTGAGAGATATTATAAAATATTAGATAGATACAGATGTTTTTTCTCACGAGCGCGGGTGAGCCATACGTGTAGTTGTAATGCGTATAGACACGCGCTCCTGCGTGTGTGTGTGAATTTGCTAACGCTACCTGTACTTACGCACACAGGAGCGCGTGTCTATACGCATTACAACTACAAGTATGGCTCACCCGCGCTCGTGAGATAAAACATCTGTAGATAGTTAGAAATTGTTTATTGCTCCAAAATTTTTACATTAACAAACTATACTGAATTTAATTTACATGAGGGGCAAACGCGAACAAACTGCAGGCGGCCAGTAGTGTACTTACGGTACAGTGTACCCGTAATTTTGTTCGCCTGATTTTAATTGACGCTTATTTGAATAGAGGTGTACAGTCCACTGGCCACTGTACTCTATCGGCGACTGCATATTACTATAAGGATCATAACATAATTAGCGCGGCGGGTGGCCGAGTGGTTTGGGCATCGGCTTCTCATGCGAGAGGTCCGCGGTTCGAATCCCGTCAGCGTATACCAATGAGTTTTTTCTGACGAAAAAAATTTACGTGCACACCTGCTGCTTCACCGTTCGGAACCGGTGTAAAACTGTAGGTCCCTTCCCTTGCCCCTTACTAGGTGGTAGGCTCAAATTGTAGCCGACTGGGTTGGTACCACCATACTGGATGTAAGATGGCCGCATAGCAGCCTCGGTTGCCCATACCGGATAACATAAAAAAAAATTTAGACCAAACTTGTATGAATTGTGACCTTTAATGGTAGTGGCCAGTAAACTGGCCACTTGTTCTAGCCGTCCTATAAATTAAAAACAAATCAGTCTTCAGAGCTCTTAACAAAGTAAATAAAAAAATAAATCTAAAGTTGATGGAAATCTCTACCTAAAAATGGTTGGTAAATAAATTTACACATATGTTGATCTAGGCAAAACATGGAAAGCTTTGAAATACTTAGCCTACTAATGTGTTATTTTATTTTATTTTTAATATTTATTTTTTAAATTGTATACGTGAAAGCGAAAGGTTTTTACAATTGATTCACATTTTTATGTTCAATAATTTATCATATTTACTAACACAATTTGCAACCTCAATAAACTCCATACCAAAAGTAACCACAAAGTCATCAAGAGGACAGTCTATACTTACTGTTCACATACATCTTCATCACATACGGTTGACGTCTAGAATTCATTAAACAAAATTAACATATTAATATGTTCACGGCCTTGATCGGGACTCAGAACTTTGCCGATAATCGAACCACCCCTGAGGCGCTCTAGGGTTGGCCAATCGGGAATTGTTCGGTCCAAAAACGGGACGATTTTAAACTGAAAATTTTAATGTGCGCAGATCAAAACTTTAGTATAAACGACTTTAAAGTTCGTTTTACACCGTCACTGTTCAAATACATTTTGAATTTGCCCGTTTTCATCATCGAGCTATATATTACTAGAGGTTGTGCTATGAAGAAATTTGCCAGGAAATCAATTCGCAATGGTTGACGTATGAGGGAAGGAAGCGGGCCGCAGAAGCGCTCGCTCTGAGTCGCGGCAGCCCACTGTTTATTTCATTATTCGAATACTCGCGAACAGGTAGGCATTTATCGCGCGACCTTGAGCGAGTGACGGAGCACTGGAACGGAGCCTAGGAAGGGGCGGCGCTGGCGCGAAGAGCGAGCGGAAGTGATAAGAATATATATTTTAACAAAGTATCGCTGTCTCCATTGGTACTGGTACCTTACCTGAACGTGTAATAGGGACAGCTGCTCGTTCTTAGCTAATATACCTAAAAAATTTGTAAAAAATTGTCTTTCGGGGTTTATGTTTTGTCGACTGCTAAACCTTATCAGATTTTTTACAATTATTTATTTGTTTGTTGTAATAAGGACAGAAGAATCTACGTTCCTGTATTTTTTATTTCTATTTGTTTTATATTCAAAGTAATATTTCTAGAAAGCTTAATGGACTTCATGACATCAAAAATTAAAAATTCCATTTATTTCGTTTGATAAACCAATTTTTAACTCGAGTCTCGTAGATTTAAACCAAAAAAAAAAAATCACAGGTACGTAGATTTGACTGTTGTTATTACAAGAAAAAATTGTTAAGGTCAAGTTTTAGGGGTTGGGAAAACATAAATCCCAAAATTCGATTTTGTGTTCGATTCTCTTTCTTGGCGGGTCGTCAGTTTGTTCATTGTCGTTATGTTCGGTCCCGATTTTTCGGCCGACGTGCCAGCCCTATCCATCACGTTGAGATCAATCAATCAACATGCGCGACGAATATTCGATACAGCTGTTGCTACCAAGTTCGGCATAATGTCGTAACATAAGTTATTCGCACATACGACTATGGTAATTATGTTCACGCTAGTTCAATCAGCACAGCCACGAAAGCTGCCATGTTTCTGTCAATCCATTAGTTTGGACTAATATTACGATTTTTAAGCAAGCCCTACCGTGGTGGGGTCGGTACTTAAAAAGAATAGCCCCACTGCATCTCTCCCCGTGCATATAGTAAAAGGCGACTAAGGGATAAGGACAAGATGCCGTGCTAAAGGGCGATAGGCCCGCCACCTCTCACCTTGGCACTGTACTTCCACCGAGTCACGCAGCAGGTGGGTCTTCGTGCCTTACTTGCTGCTTGATCGATTTAATCTTGTTCGAATACTTTGCGAAGCGTGGCGTTCAGTGTTGTGCTGGAACTTACCAGAGTTCTTGCAGCACAATACCGATTACTCTGCTTACCCCGATTGTTGTAATGTAACTTGTTTCATCGCGTTTTGTCTGTTCTATTATTTAGTTCGGTGGTGACAGGTCTCTTTCTTGGCGGGTCGTCAGTTTGTTCATTGTCGTTATGTTCGGTCCCGATTTTTGCGCCGACGTGCCAGCCCTATCAACCACGTTGAGATCAATCAATCAACATGCGCGGGACGAATATTCGATACAGCTGTTGCTACCAAGTTCGGCATTACGTCGTAACATAAGTTATTCGCACATACGACTATGGTAATTATGTTCAAGCTAGCTCAATCAGCACAACCACGAAAGCTGCCATGTTTCTGTCTGTCAATCCATTCATTTCGACTAATATTACGAGCCCCACTGCATTACTCCCCGCGCATGTCGTGCATGTTCGCCTTCGTCAAACCCGCCATACTCTCGCGGAACACCCCTTTATAGTCGACAGAAGAGTTCTTCGAACTGCACGATTCTCTAAATCGTTCTTGTGCCGCACTGCAAAGATGTGGAACGTGCTCCCAGGACATATCTTTCCCACTCCTACAATCCACGGATCTTCAAATCGCGGGTTAATAGCCTTTCCCCAGGAACATTTAGTCCACCTCCAAGCCGGACCGGCGGCGAAATTGGCTGCGCCTGAGGCTTCGACCTCGGGCAGAGCCACCCAGTTCGGAAGCAATAAAAAAACATAAAACCGACTTCCTAAAAAAAGTAAAACTAAAAAACTATTTAAAATAAAAATATAAAAACCGCCTTCAAAAATATATGAAATAAAAACCTAAAAAAAAAACGAACCCTAGAGTTGAAGGCGGTGCTAAAAAGGCTACACAAATCACAAAGGATATTATCATCCACTCATGTTTTCTTTCATGCATCATTTTTGCTTGCTTTAGCACCGCCTTCAACTCTAGGGTTCGTTTTTTTTTTTAAGTTTTTATTTCATATATTTTTGAAGGCGGTTTTTATATTTTTATTTTAAATAGTTTTTTAGTTTTACTTTTTTCAGGAAGTCGGTTTTATGTTTTTTAAAACTTTTTTTTTATTTCACAGTTTTTTTTAGTAATTTTTTGCTATTAATGTACTCGGCGGAATCGCTCGGCCTTCGGCCTCGCGATTCCGCCTCGCTTTCCAATCCGATCTTGACCCAATTAAAATAGGACCACGTCAGCTTCGATAGCTCAGTGGTGCAGACAGTCAACTGTCGCTATTGAATTTTAAGCAACGCTGGGTGCGGTCAGTCTTAGATGGGTGACCGCTGACCGTTGGAGGCTGACCAAGGTTCGGATTCCTCGTAAAACTGTAAGTCCCTTCCCTCGTAATCTTACTTGGTGGTAGGGTTTAACCTTCCTGGGTTGGTACCACCGCACTCCGGGAGTGCCGGCAGATCCCGTGCCACTCTAACTTAACCCTTAACGCAATGACTTAAGGTTTCATTTTAAAAATGACGCTGACGCGATGTCGCGAGTTATACATTTTTACCCACCTAAAAAAGTGCCAAGAGCCGCTAAAGAAGTTTTCACTTCAAAAACCTCAGGGTTATCCCCTTTCAAATAAAAAAAAAAAGAATTTTCAAAATCGGCCCACAATTGACGGAGTAATCGCGTAACAAACATCCAAAAAAAGAAAACATACCGTCGAATTGAGAATCTCTTAGGTCTTAAGTAAATTTCTCGTGAAGACAAATGCAACGAGCCCAAACACGATGGGTTTATCATGTGTAGTTTAGGAGTTCCTATGGCCACCTTCTGTCTCCATCATCAAACCAGCTCGATGGTACTCGGTACAGTAGGTACCGGCCAGCAGTGGCGGGCCTAGGGTCAGATCGTAGAGCAAGCCGAAGCCAAATATTTCATACAAAATATAATATATGACTGTTCTGTCAGTCAGTAAATGAAATAAACATGCTTGTATCCCAATTTAAATTATTATTATTTAAATCGAAATAACCGGTAGTATTCCATACATTTTTTTCGTTTGAAAAAAGCACACAACACCAGCAAAACAACTTGTTGATGTGAGAACAACCTGCTATGTATTTGTTTTGTTTGTTGTTGTAAACAGAACTCGAGAAGTATCTCTTGTGATTTGATTTACCTTTCTCATAAATAATGTTCAAATCGGGAGTTGGATGCGGCGATGAGACGAGTTCATGTTTCTGACTAAAAGTTAAGGTACGCAGTTTACCTTTGTTGATGAGTTCGTCGATGCAACGTAACTCATTACACGGTACGCCATTCGACGATGCATTCGATGAAGCAACCACTAACGCCATAACTTCATTCATTCACACACTTTGCAAAAAAACACGCAATCAATCACACACAACGCTTAATCAACCATCAACCCGCTTCGTAGTGTTTACCTAAATATCCAAATAGCGGCTATCTACAATATAGCCATCTATCGCGTTAAGTTACCGAACATTGTCTCTATTGTTATTTGAGTAATTAACTATCACAGTCACAACACTGGCGATTTAGCATGCCAGAGAGAGAACGAAGAGAGAGCCGACGTCACAGAATAGAAAAGAGCCGACGCGACGTTCCGCTCGCCGCGCCGCCGCCCCCGCCGCCACCCGCCATGGATAATAGAAATATAACTAACCAAAGATTATTATTTCTTTAGTAACGAACATCCTCGCGAACGTCCGACCGATCCATCACTTCAAACTTCTACGCCTACATTAGACATCAGTCAGTAGACACGTCTTTGTCGTTCTTCTATTGAAAAACTGAGATAGCACTAATACTGAGTACGCTTTCGCCTACGGAACGAATGATTCTTAGCATATTTCCCCATACTAATCGCTATACATACTCATATATTATTATACCACTATGGGTGTCTCTAGGCTAAAAATTGTATGGTACTCGAGAACGAGAAGGCAATAAAATGATGCTAGAATAACAGCGGGAACAAGCGAGATGACTAATGTACGCTCGTATATTGACTGATTCATCCATCGCATCGAGGCGAGAGTTCACGAGCAATTCCGTATGATACGAGCGAACGAACGAGTCGCCGCGTCGTCGCGTCGTCGACTCAATGACCTCGTGCGCGCGCGAATGGCACGTGGCGCGATATTTAAAATTAAATTGAAGTACTATCGACTGTTTTCGTTTTCGATTTGCTTTCGAGCTTTGCTTGATTGACCTAGGGCAAGCCGGGCTTTTTGGCTTGTATGACGGGCCCGCTACTGCCGGCCAGGTACCATAATAAATTAAGCGCCGGTCGGAAAAGATAAAAAATTTCAAATTTAGAATATTCATGAAACAAGGGTCCGAATATGTATCACTAGTATATCGATTCATGTATTTCAACAGGACAGAGAAAATTTCAAAATATTAGGTATTTAATACTTTTTAGTTTTTTTTTTTTGTTTTTTGGAAATCGGTTTAATATTTTTTAAAACAGTTTTTATTTCATTCTTTTTAGTAATATTACATAAAAAAGAATAATCGAAATCGAATAATCGAAATCGATTGAAGTGGTACAGAATTATTCGCCATATGTGTCAGACTTCAAATTGCTGAATAAGTCCACATCACAAATGTTTTGCTGAAGGTAACCACACACCATACTAATTTATCAAACTGAAAATTGCCGAAAACGACCACATCACAAGTTTTGCTGAAGGTAACCACACACCATAGTATTATGCTGATTTTTCGAAAACCACTGAACCAATTTCGATAAAATTGAAATGGGACTACCTCGGAAGTATGACCTAACTAACAAAAAAAGAATTTTCTAAATCGGCCCTCAATTGACGGAGAAATCGTGTTACAAACATACAAAAAAAAAATAAAAAAAATAAAAAAAAAAAAACATACAGACGAATTGAGAACCTCCTCCTTTTTTGGAAGTCGGTTAAAAAAAGGCGACTAAGGGTTAAGGTCAAGGTGCCGTGCTAAAGGGTGACAGGTTGCCACCTATCACTTTGGCGTGGTCCTTCCACCGAGTTATACACCAGGTGGGTATTCGTGCCTTACTTGCTGCTTGATAGTTATCTTGTCCTAATACATTGCTAAATATGGTGGTTGGTGTTGTGCTGTAATTTACAAGAGCACTTGCAGCACAACACCGATTACTCTGCTTACCCCGATTGGCGGGATACAGCGTGTGATATGTAGGTATGCTTTTTTTATAATTTTTTTAGAATATCCTCCATAATAACACAATACTCGTATTCTGTGAAAATTTCGACCGGCTACCTATTACGGGTCCAAAGATACAGCTGTAGGACAGCCCTCGGACAAACAGACAGACAGACGGGCGGCGGCGTAGGCTCAGTAATAGGCTTCCATACGGGGTACGGAAACCTAAAAAGGAAAAACCCAAACAATTTTTCAGGCAGCTTCTAAAACCCGTCTGCCTACTGGCTGAAAAACAATTTCCTAGAAGGCCGTGGTCGGATCCAATTTAAAGTGAAATAAAATGTAGCCATTTGTTTGGCCTGTAAATAGGAGCCAAAGGGCTCGGCTTAAAGAATGTTCAGTAATACAGAATTTGGACCCACTAACTAGTCGCTACTTTTAGTCTACCATGGATATTAATATATGTAATTTCTTTGTGTGGGTTCGGTACTTAAAAGTAATTACCCCACTGCATCTCTCCCCATGCATGTCGTAAAAGGCGACTAAGGGATAAGAACAAGATGCCATGCTAAAGGGCGACAGGCTCGCCACCTCTCACCTTGGCACGGTACTTCCACCGAGTCATGCAGCAGGTGGGTCTTCGTGCCTTACTTGCTGCTTGATCGATTTAATCTTGTTCGAATACTTTGCGAAACGTGGTGGTCGGTGTTGTGCTGTAATTTAACAGAGTTCTTGCAGCACAACACCGATAACTCTGCTTACCCCGATTGTCGGGATTCAGCGTGTGTGATATGTATGTAATTTCTTTGTCGCACCGCTAGGGTGTGGGTGGGACTGTCTTCCGGCGAGTGTGTTTCCCGGATCCCTTAATCTGGGTGTCTTCAAACGTCGTATCAACGGGCTAGACAGCCTAGCAACAGTCCGCAAATCTGCTGGCATGACGCGTGACCGTGGTTTCGCGAGGAGAGGGGTTTTTGGCTCTGTCGACTATACCATTGGTTCCTGGACAGAGCCACCCATGTTGGTTTAAATAAAAAAAATACACCGTCCGCTTTCCACCTCTGCACAACGCGCACTGGGAAGGGATTGCATCCCTACACGCTGGACTTATACCGCGGATACGTACCAATCTGTTTTGCAGATGTTTTAACTGGTAAATTGAGGAACACTCTCCCTGACCACATATTTCTGCCTAAATTCAGTCTCGGGCCCTTCAAGAGAGGCGTGAATAGGCACCTGTCAGGCCCGCACGGCATTCGCAACCCCCGCGTACGACCGAATGTCCATGGGCGTCGCTAAACACCCTATGGGTGGCTCGACGCCACATGTCGCCCTTTCTATAAAAATATTGGTTAAATTAGTGCCTGCGCTTGGCATGTATTATTCTGTTAAACGCGGTTATGGTTAAAAGATTATGAATTTTCCACAGAGCATCAAATACCTACCGCGCGCGCCCCCTACTAGAGACGCCCTAAGCGATAATATTTGAAACCCAAAAACTACACGCAGTGCTGCTAGCGCTTCGTATGTGTGTGTGTGTGCTAGTATCGACACTACACACAAAGAGGAGCAAGTTAGGCACACGCACAAAACAAATGCACACGCACAACACACATATGTAAGTCATAGGCCACGCCCACAGGCTTCAACGCCGTTGTAGAGAAATCGCGCTTAGGGCGCCTCTAGGAGGGGCGCGCGCATTTGATGCTGTGGAATTTTCAAAGATTTTTTAAAAATTCATAACCTAAAGGTGTTGAATAGGGGTTGAAAGTTTGCATGGTAGTTCGTCAAGTTTGGAGTTAGAAATATGGAAATGTATGTTCAGGCTGTTTATAAATAAAAGTCAGTTGTATCAGCGTTTTAGGAAATTCATTCTCTAAGAGTGTGAGATAGAGGGTGGGACGGAGGGACGGAGAGAGAGAGAGAAAGAGAGAGATAATATATTGTCAGCCTCGGTAGCTCAGTGGTGAAGACAGTCAACTGTCGCTATTGATTGTTAAGCACCGCTACCACCGCACTGAATGAAAGGTCGGTTGAAACGGCTATGTAAATAGTTTGTGTATTCCGTCCAGTTCAGTGTAGCCGGCACGACCTAAGGGAGGCACTGGCGTGGCACCAAGTTCACCCGGTATTATGGGCTGACATCACGGATGTTGTGTCAGCAGGTGATGTAGCCAACCGTGTCAGTTTACATAAAAAAAATGGAAATGTATGTCTTCTGTTTATAAATAAAAGTCAATTGTATCAGCGTTTTGGGAAAACGCTGATACAATTCACACTCTAAGAGTGTGAGATGGTGGGAGGGAGGGAGGGACGGAGAGAGCGAAAGAGAGAGATAATATATTGCGTCGACTCAAATAAAGCAAAACCTACAATGCCGCCAGCGAAGCCGCGGGCAAAAGGCTAGTTTATATATTATACATTCTAATGTGTAGCTCCTATTTCTGTCTTCAGAACCTTAATGTTCATGAAACGTGGAGTGTTACTTAATGGAACATAGCGCGTGAGGGAAATATATGCAGAAAAAAACATTTCCGTAAGGTTGTTTCTAAGTTTAAGCCTTCAAATAAAAAATAATAATACCAATAAGAATGAAGTATATTTTAATATTTTATTATATACAAGCTCTTACCCACAGCTTCGCTCGCGTGAAATTCGTATTTAAAAAGAAGAAAGTAAGTAAGCCCGCTCCGGTAATTTTAACTATAAGGGAAGTGTATGAAAATATGGCCGATAGAAATAGTCCACAAGCATTAATGCAACAATATACTATAGACAGACTATGTGGGCACTCCATCGGCACCGGATGTACAATATTATGGGCACATGTGATGCGAACGGGAGCCTCACCACGTGATGTATGTGTCCCGTGCCACAGATCTCCGGTTAAAACTGGCCCGAGCCGCTTTTATTATCCTCAATGTACATGGAACCATGAATATGCCGAAACGTTCCACTTTTGAACCGGCGGCGAGACTTTTGTCAGCCTCGGTAGCTACGTCCGTGAAGCTGGAGTAGATTAACATGATAATTAGTTGAAAGTGGTCTTAAAATTTTGTACTCATTTTGTACTTTTCTGTGCAATTGAAACAAAATTCTGTGCAGCTATAGTTTAGCCGTAATATCAAAATGAAATTAGCTACTCCAGGTTCACTCTGGAGTAGTACTTACACTCTCAGAGCTGGGAGCGGTGTCAAATTTTGTACAAAATTGTGTACTATTCTGTGCTCTAAATAACTTTTTTTGTGCAAGCACAGTTTTCCCGTAAAACCTGAAAAACACTTAGAACCATGTAATTCTAGTTGTGAGATTATAATACACACGTTCCGGTGAAGTTTCATAGATTTGTAACTGCGACAGGGTTCTACAAGCAAAGCAATTTCAAGCTTGGTCGTCCAGATAATTAATTTTCAACCATACGGCTAATGTATTAGAGATGAAGACGTGGAAGACTACCAAATGCATATTAGATCCTTTACTTACACGTCCCGAGAGAGAAAGATGGCGCATTCAAACGGCGAGTTAGAAAAGGAAAGAAAGTAACTTTTTATGCCCGCTGCGGCACTTCACTGGCTTCTAGCGGCCGCCCCCCATAGCGCTATTGCGGTGAACATAAACAAAAAATCAAGGCTACGTACCCTTCTAGTTGCAATAGATTGAAATTAAAAAAATCAAAATAATGTTGGTAGAAAGTAGACTGTGCTTAGTTGGATGATTCCATATTTATTTTAATATGTTTATGTCGCAGGGATTTTGTAAGACACGGCTTTTTATGAAAATACTAGGTATATTAAAAAAATAGTCAGTCCGTCCGTCCGTCCGTCCGATGCGCGATGGCTGTATCTTTGGAAAGGTAATAGCTAGCCGGTTGAAATGTTCACATAATATGTGTTATTTGGCATATATGTATAAAAATTATACATATCCAATAAAAAAGTCAAAATTAAGCAGGTTTTAAGCCTAGCTCAAGCAGGGCGATAGCAAATTCGAAGTTTGCTTTGCGCTTATTTAGTCATTTATTAGTCTGCAGTGGAAACCGTCAAGGGATGTGTGCAGGTGTATGTCACTGAATATTCAGTGGTGTATGCCATGTAAGAGTACATAAACATAGAATAGCACAAAATCAAAGTAGGTACTGATAACAAGTAGATGAAGTAAGTACATCTGACTTGTGTGAAGGGTTAGGTTGGCTATTAATTATTTTTTTTATGGAAACTGACACGGTTGGCTACATCACCTACAACATCCGTGATGTCAGCCCATAACACCGGGTGACTTAGGTGACTGACATGGCGTCAGTGCTTCCCTTCGGTTATAGCGAAAAAAAAATTACGATTACAAATTATTATTATAAGTTAAAAAAAATTACTCAATGGGACAATGCTACTTATGTCTCAACATACTTAAAGAATGCAAGTTTAGTTTCAACAAGCTGATTTGACATAATATTATCATAGGATTTGACGAGTTTTGGCCAAAAGTAGTGGGCTTATTTCTTTTAAAACATAATGAACAGAATGAAATATAACCAACTACATTTTGAACAAAGATTCATAGGTGAGTTTTGTTTTAATTCAAACTCTTCGAATTGTCCCAACCACGATTTAATCATTGTCTCATTCATGAGGTTGATATGTATGTTAAAAATCTGCCAAGTGCGAGTCTTACTCGCGCGCGAAGGTTTCCGTATCTATCCGCTATCAATATTATCCGCATATCCGCTCAGGTGGCATGGTCTTCGAATTTGAATTATCATTATCAGATATATGTTTATGTTATGTAATGTATGACAGGTCTCCGTGTTTGCCCACTGCCAACAGCTGTTACCATAGTAACGTCACTTTATTTTTTTAAAGTGATCTGTCAAACGTCAAGCTTCTGAAAATTATTTTTTTTGGAACGACCAAAGATTAAGAAGCGGCTATCTTTTAGAGACGCCTCAATGAGGTGGATAGCACCTTACGGTGACTAATTTATTTAAAAAAAATGTTTCTTGTATGGGGGCCCCCCTTAATTTTTAACTTTTTCTTATTTTTCGTATTTGTTGTTTTATCCGCCATAGTAACGCATATTCTGTGAAAGTTTCAACGGGCTACCTATCACGGTTCAAGAGATACAGCCCGCGGACAGACAGGCAGACGGACGGACGGACGACGGAGTTTTAGTAATAGGCTTCCGTCTGGGATACGGAAACCTAAAAAAGGATGAAGTAAATAAAGAGAGTTTCGGAAGTAGAGGTTTTTATTATTGAATGATACATAATCTCACATAATCTCATCTACCCAATTAAAGTTCCACTTATTAAACATTACAGTTTTATTTCACTTTTGTTACGTATACCATACTCAACAATGTGTAAAAATAAAATATTTTTAGACTACGAAAAACAAAGGAAATAACAAGGAAAGGTTAGTGGAAAATGCTGAAGTCGGGCTGCGGTCTATACGAATCCTTCCTTCTACACGGCCGACTAAAGAATTTTCATTCAACTTTCTATAGGAATTTCTTCTTATAGAAATGAGCACGTAGGCGCACATAATACATGAAGAGGTATTTGTCAATTCTATAAAAGACTACAAAATTACAATTATTTACATAATATAAATCACAGCAATACATAATTTATGAATAATACGACTTAATTACACTTTCATTCACAAGCAGGTAAGTACCTATTTAACAGTCATATATTTACAAATGCCGATATGTAGGTACCTATCTAAGTAATCATACCTAAACATGTATTTGTCTAATTCTTCCGTATAACATATAATTATAAAAATCACAACACAATATTATACAGGATGTTCGGCACATCGACCGAAAAAAATTTTTTGTTGGTAAGTGGGGTCATTTGCTACGTTTTGAGTTTTGTCAGATGACACGTGGTATTGAGATACGATATTTTTTCTATATTATTAAAAATTACCAAAATGCCAGCTTTATTTAAACCCTTGTAACTTTTTTGTTTATGTATGATTGTATCAGCACGAAATAAAATTTATTGAATTTTACGATGTATCCTTGTTCTAGAAAAAATGTTATTTGATTAAATTAATACCATGAAAAGGTCTTATGACCTCCCAAAGTCCCGAGAACGAGTAAACATATGACAAAATGTTAATTTCTTAATTCATAAAAAAAAAACTGACAGCAATTGATAGCTTCATTTTCTTTTAAAAAGTTCGCTAGTTAACGCCCTTTCCAACGGTACCTATACCACATGTCATACAAATAATTCACTATGTGGTCTATCAAATAATATTTTGACATTGGAAATGTCTTTTCGATCGCTTCAGTATAGTCCTCTCACATAATCTCATCTTCTCAATTAAAGTACAGTTTTATTTCACTTTTGTTACGTATTATGAATACTTCAGCAATGTGTAAAAATAAAATATATTTTTAGACTACGAAAACAAAGGGAAAACAAGGAAAGGTTAGTAGAAAATGCTGAAGTCGGGCTGCGGTCTATACGAATCCTTCCTTCTACACGGCCGACTAAAGAATTTTCATTCAACTTTCTATAGGAATTTCTTCTTATAGAAATGAGCACGTAGGCGCACATAATACATGAAGAGGTATTTGTCAATTCTACAAAATGCTACAAAATTACTATTATTTACGTAATATAAATCACAGCAATACATAATTTATGAATAATACGACTTAATTACACTTTCATTCACAAGCAGGTAAGTACCTATTTAACAGTCACATATTTACAAATGCCGATATGTAGGTACCTATCTAAGTAATTATACCTAAACATGTATTTGTCTAATTCTTCCGTATAACATATAATTATAAAAATCACAACACAATAATAATTATACAGGTTGTTCGGCACATCGACTGAAAAAAAAATTTTGTTGGTAAGTGGGGTCATTTGTTACGTTTTGAGTTTTGTCAGATTTCACGTGGTATTGTTCTGTATAATTCACATGCCACCTAGTTCACCCGGTGTTATGGGCTGACATCACGGATGTTGTAGGTGATGCAATCAACCGTGTCAGTTACCATTGGTCAAAACCGGCCAAGTGCAAGTCGGATTAGCGCACTGAGGATTCCGCACCACAAAAAAAAAACAGTGAAAAAAAACAAGTTTCTTGTATGGGAACCCCCCTTAATTTAATTTTTTTTCTATTTTTTATTATTTGTTGTTATATCCGCTATAATATAATAACACAATATTCTGTGAAAATTTCAACGGGGTACCTATTACGGTTCAAGAGATACAGCCCTCGCTCGGACAGACGGACGGACGGACGGACAGACAGACGGCGTAGGCTTAGTGTTTAGTCTTCGCATGTTTAGTTTTATTTGTTAGATGTATCATTGTTTCTTTGTTACTAGCCACAATAAATCATTCTCTATTTAGCTTGTTTTCGTTCATCGACAAGGAAATCTCAGGTCTCATGGGCGGAAGAAGTATCGATGCATTGTTTATAGGTGATGTAGCCAACCGTGTAAGTCAGTCAGTCAGTGTGTAAGCGTCCACTACTGGACATACGCCTCTCCAATTTTCCTCCAGTCCTTCCGACCTTCAGCGGTACGGAACCACTGCTTTCCGCCGACGTACTTGATGTCGTCGTCCCACCTGGCGGGTGGTCTTCCCACACTCCGTTTTCCTGTCCACGGCCGCCAGTGTAGGACACGGTTACTCCAACGGTCGCCGTCTCTTCGGCTGACGTGCCCAGCCCATTGCCACTTGAGCTTAGCCACCCGGTATCCAATATCGACTACCGTGTCAGTTTCCATAAAAAAAATCTCGTTTTTGTATCATCATCAGTTAGCATGTTTTTAGTCGATTAGGGTTAGGTTAGGTTAGTTTTATACTTAACTTGATTTAATAATTGCACATAAAAATAACTATTTGAATTGTAAGCGCTTTGAACCGCACTCCTTATAACTAAATATATTGTATCTGTATTGTCTCATAAAATATTGAGATATTTCGGTAAAGATAAACGCAAAGGAAATACTGTTATAAGTAACACATTTTTGTATTATAAATTTATAAACGATACCTTACAGATGCGAACCTAAACAGTAATCCACAAACTCGTCACTAATTGCATGTTTATAGGATTATTTGTTTGTTTTCTAAAATATGGGTGAATAATAAATCTTCTTTTTTTTCTTTCTTCCAAAACCCGCAAATCGTAAATAAAACATGCCTCAATTCAGTTGATCTTTCACCGACATGACGCGAAACTAATTGCATGTTTCTAATAAATAACTTCACCACCGGTATAAAAAAATGCCCTTTCATTTATTTTAGAATAATAGCCCAGCATGCCTATACCATAATTCTCTGAAGAGTATTGCTCATTCTTTCTAACTCACGTATGAATGCGTCATCTTTCTCTCTCGGGACGTGTAAGTAAAGGATCTAATATGCATTTGGTAGTCTTCCACGTCTTCATCTCTAATACATTAGCCATAAGGTTGAAAATTAATTATCTGGACGACCAAGCTTGAAATTGCTTTGCTTGTAGAACCCTGTCGCAGTTACAAATCTATGAAACTTCACCGGAACGTGTGTATTATAATCTCACAACTAGAATTACATGGTTCTAAGTGTTTTTCAGGTTTTACGGGAAAACTGTGCTTGCACAAAAAAAGTTATTTAGCGCACAGAATAGTACACAATTTTGTACAAAATTTGACACCGCTCCCAGCTCTGAGAGTGTAAGTACTACTCCAGAGTGAACCTGGAGTAGCTAATTTCATTTTGATATTACGGCTAAACTATAGCTGCACAGAATTTTGTTTCAATTGCACAGAAAAGTACAAAATGAGTACAAAATTTTAAGACCACTTTCAACTAATTATCATGTTAATCTACTCCAGCTTCACGGACGTTCGGTAGCTCAGTGGTGCGGTCGGTCGACTGTTGTTAAGCAAACCTGAGCGCGATCAGTGCTTGCATGGGTGACCGCTCGACCGTTCGAGGCTGACCGTGGTTCGGATTTCACGTTAAACTGTAGGTCCTTCCCTTCTTACCTTACTAGGTGATTAATAAAAAAAAAATTAAACATAAGAAAAATATATTCTGCAAGTCTTTTCGCAGTCTTGCAGAATTACTATGTTATCGAGATATATGAGTTTTGCTTTAACAGTAGCTTTAACCAGTTGTCGTACTGTGCCAACATAAACTTATCAATCAAAATTCAAAATCAAAATGTTTATTGTTTTTTTGCAGTTTTTTAGGGTTTTCTGCACATGCAAAATTCATGAATGGGCGTACAATACAGCCTTCACATTAAACGCTCGTAGTAATAGAGCCATGCAAGGCTAGCTTTATAAATTTAATTTTTTTGAGTTTGTCCATAAAAAAATAAAACAGAAAAAACAATACTCAATCACTTTTCGAAAATTTGCACAAATTCGTTCACTTTACAAAAGCATTTGTCTAATAACTATTTAAATAGAGCATTTTAAGCTTATTCTATTTCTTTTGGAACATTATTATACATTTTACTTTAACTAAGACTGTCTACCGGCGGCGGCAGCGGCCACGAATGTCTCGGCCAAGAACGTTACAAGAGGTAGGGACGTCGGACTGTCCAATGCTTGCATAAGAACCAGCGTCACCGAGCTCAGCTGGTAGCGGAGGGGACGGCGCGCGCTCTGATTGGGTGGTATCGGGTGGGGGAAGGTTGACGCTATGTGGCCAGCGGGCGACCGAAGAATATTTATTTATTTATTTAGGAAACAGACAGCCCTTATTTACAAAGAAAGAGTACACAAAAGAGTTTATACTTTAAACAGAGCCACAAAAGTGTTTCCATGAACGGAACATATTTTGATATAATCTGGGATGATGTGATGTACAAGAGTACAGTGCTCTCACTAAATTATACAATATTATTGGTACGTTTTTACTAATGTCGTGTTACGCTGGCGCGGGGAAGGTCCGAAGTCCCTACTTCTTCTAACGTTATTGGTCTCGGCTTTCTCACTTAGCAGTTGTGGACACAAAATATTTGTGTGGTTTGACTTTGTGAAATCCTAACTCCACGTTTTCCTATTTTACAGCGCCCCAAGGGAGGTCTCGCTTCGTCCAAATTGAGCTCCGACAATTTATCCCTTAATCTATTTAAACTATAATATTGCACACGAGGATTTATAACCAAACTATAGATCTGCATGTACCGATTCTACGATCCAACCGATCATACGTTAGTATTTTAGTTCCAGGAAAGTATCCGGTATTGCACCTACCTTCTCGGAGGTGATGTTGGCTGGTTGCCAACCACCGACTCAGCCACCCGTACCGGATTACATAAAAAAAGTGTTATTTTATTCCATGCGTACGAGTGTATTTTATGGAACTTGACATCCACCCAGTTCAAGATGTACGGCATTATCCAAACAGTTTAACAACAAAAGTGTGAACTTTCACCGGTAGATGACGATACGTGCGAGGGCGACTCTAAAGTAAAACAAAACAATAATAATAAAAACCAACCATTTACGGGGTGGTTTTTTTTTTAATGGAAACTGACACTGTTGGCTATATCACCTACTACATTTCGTGATGTCAAGCCCATAACACCGGGTGAACTAGGTGCCATGTCAGAGCTTCCCTTCATTTCATGTTAGCTACACGGAGCTAGACGGAAAACACGCACTATTTACATAGCCGTTTCGACCGACGTTTCATTCAGTGCGGTGGTGCCAACCCGGGCGGGATAAACCCTACCACCTAGTAAGGTAAGAAGGTAAGGGACCTACAGTTTTACGTGGAATCCGAACCACGGTTAGCCTAGTACTGGCCGCGCTCAGGGTTGCATAACAACCAGTCGACCGACTACACCACTGAGCTACCGAGGCTGACATACGAAAACCTCGGTGCGCGAGTCCGACTCGCACTTGGCGGCTTTTTCTGAATATCTGAACTCACTCGTCACTTCACTACATAATATGCTTAGACTTCCACCGCATCGCAACTCGCTCTCGACGCTAGCTCTCGTACAATTGGGTAACTCAATATGAAAGCTACAGTCTGCAACCATATTACATACAACGACGAGCCGTGACGGCAGAAAGACTAGCACTTCCAAAAAAAAATGAAAAAAAAAATAATACTTTTATTTATACAAATGAAACCAAATCAAACTACATACATAGCGTCATGCCTGTTTCCCGGTGGGGTAGGCAGAGACAACGGATCTCCACGCGCCACGATCCTGCCTGACACACCTCTGCCGCCTCTTCCACTCTCATCATGTTCTTCATACAAGCTTGTCGGTCATGGGTACTACGCACTTGACCGTCTCTCTCCCTCTCTTTCTATCTCCCCCCCCCCCCCCCCCCCACACTCTCTCTCTCTCTGTCTCTCTCTCCCGTGTGTGGTGTGTGCGTGCGTGCGTGTGTGTGCGTAGACACGTCGGCAGGTCGCTATATCTCGATCTTACTAATTTGCGCATTACCTACCTGAATACATATACAGGAATATACCTGAAACCACTTTTATGATTATGTATCGTAAAACTCAAAACGTTAAAAATAAAGGGCGGGCTCCCCTACACACTCTTCATACTTCCCTTGCCCATTACTAGGTGGCAGGCTCATATTGTAGCCGACTGGTTGGTACCACCGTACTGGATGTAAGATGGCCGTATAGCAGCCTCGGTTGTGTTCTCCTCTAGTCCATAGCAAGCAATCCAGGGAAGTCTCCGGTATATCACCTACCTCCTCGGATATTGGCTGGTCGAAGCATGTGCTTTGGCCCCTCTGACTCAGGCACCCATACCGGATTACCCCCAAAAAAAATTCATAAAGTGTCTTTTTCAAAGTGTTTTGTTTTGTCTCGATCGGAAAAACGTAATAACGGTAAAACATACAAGCGTAATATTTGGTGTGACTGTGCAAGCTCTAAAGTAAAACAACAAATTTTCAAACCTGGTCAATTACATAGTAAAAGGACTGTACGAAACCCTTGGTGCGCGAGCAAAGATTACTTAATGCGCGAGTCCCACTCTCACTTTGCTAATAATCTGGGAGTACTCGGATGGGTAACCGCTCGACCGTTGGAGGTCCCTTCCCCTCTTACCTTACTTTCAAAACAGTAAAAAATTTAGAAAATGGCTTTTTTCCAACCGGAACACATTTATTTTTAACTTCTTACTTAATTTTTATCAATGAAAAAAATTGGTTGTCTGTAAAGTCGGTTTACGGACGATAGTTTTACGTGATGACGTCATAAAGTATATAAAGTGCGAAGTCAGATACAAAATCAGTTTATAATACTTTAACATGCTTAGAAGTTTAATTCTTAAATCGCAAATGTGAGTACTTTAAAAACTAATAATATTAAGAAGAAAAGCTGTCAGACTGACAGGGGGTAAAACATTTTTCTGAAAATTTGAAAAAATGAAAATTTGAAAAAATGTAAATTTTATAAAACCGGTTACCCGACAGCCTCGGCAGTGGATTACCGGCGACACCGCCTCAGCACCTCACCACCCCGCCTCAGCGCCTCACCACCCCGCTGTGTCAGAGGAGGGACAAGTGACGTCGCGCGTCCCAGTCAACACGCCTTGCCCTCCTCGCGGTGTGGCCGGGTCCAGTGACAAGACCTGCTGCTTCTTTCGCAACCAGCGCACCCAATCCACCACGGTTCGCTGATCCATCGCCCGCGTCTGCCGGTGAGGATGACGAACCAGGGACACGCCCCGCCACACCAGCTACGACGGGACGAAGTCCGCCGCCACCGGTTAGCTTGGGGCTATCGCGGCCCTGTGTCGCGCTTGCAGCCTCCGCTACCGGTACGGCGCCGTGCGCAACAGCGACGCACGCAAGAGGGCCAACAAAGATAGAAGAGCTGTGTGACGTCGCCCCGCAGTCCGACGGATACGGAGCTCTCCGGGATGGGGGTGGTGGTGGCCTACGTGTCTAGTACCACCACTTATCGCTCGTAGCTTCGTCCCGGAGAGCTCCGTAGCCACGGCCTGCACCCACCGGCGTGCTTGGAGGCCTGCCTCCCGCCGCCGGCGGATATTTACCGTTTTTATTTAGATTTTTATTAATTTTGTGTATTTTTATAAGTTTTTGTAGAATATAAAATATGTAAAATTAATTTAAGTACATGATAAAAATGTGAAAATAAAGATTAATTATCAATATAAACTTTTAATTTACGCCATCTACGTATCAAAGCGCATACTACAACGTTGCAACATCTACCTAACTGCGAATCTCACCTAGCTATCCTAGCACCTACTCTACTGGTGACAATTCGGCGAAATCAAGTAAATACCGCTGAAGTATTTCATTTACTATTGACGCTAGATGTGGACGATAGATGTCGCTCCATGAAATCTTCACATACTGTTGAGCAAATTTGCTGCGATAGGTACATGGTCGATTAGCCCGCGTGGTTAAGACGTCTGGTCGGTGATGGTGGCAGGGACCGCGGGTTCGAGGCTCGCAAAAGACGGAGAAATATATTTTGTATTTCCTACTATTGTATATGCCTCTCTATCGCGCTCTCGCTTGCACACGCAGGTCTCTATCGCGCTCTCGCTTGCACACACAGGTTTAGATGGAACGTGACACTTCTTCGTGCGTGCAGCCGGTGTTCATCAATTTATAAGACGTGACGTCATCACGTCAAAAGCTACTGATCAGCGATATTACAGTTGCTTTCACGAGTCATGAGCACATATGAACTATACGGTGGATTAACGTTGCACGCAAGTGGAACGACGCGCGTGATCCCGCCAAACTGACCAATGAAAAGTGTGCTCATGACTCGTGAAAGCATCTATAATATCGTTGATCAGTATATCTATCGGTTGTATGGTATCGTCGCCTCTGGTACTCAGGACAACCACATTGAGTAGGTAAGCACTGAACGCAATAAAATGGAAGTTGGTCGCCTGGAAACACTTCAATTTTATTCTTCACATATTTTCATACAGCTCCGCTAACTTCGTTTAGTGCGGTGTCTTTCTTATTGTTGCGGGTTCTAATATTGTGGTTATTCAGTCGTTTCATTTCAGTGATATTTTGATAAAGTAGGTAAAGTTTATCCTTCTGAAGGAAATACATTTATATTACGTACATATAAAATATCTTAAGAAGGGAGAAGCATCTTCTTTCTCTTGTCATTCAGCCGATTATGTAAAACAATATTATCTCCGCCAATGTGAAGTGAAAACCTAAAATCCAAAAAACCGGCCAAGTGCGCGTCGAACTCGCGCACCGAGGGTTCCGTATCGCCATGTCATGGCTAGCGCCACTCACGCCATCTGTGGCGTGTTATGAAATGCTTCATATTAGTTAAATGTCAGGATTAGTTAAAATGCTTCATAATCTATTCGGTAGATGGCGCGCGCGCATACGCTTTTTGGCTTCTTCTATGGGAAACGCCGTGATTTTTTTACTTTTTCTTATTTTTATTATTTGTTGTTATATCGGCCATAATAACACATATTCTGTGAAAATTTCAACGGGCTACCTATTAAGGTTCAAGAGATACAGCCCTCCAACAGACAGACGGACGGGCGGACAGACAGACAGACAGACGGCGTAGGCTTAGTAATACTTACCCTTACGCCGGATACGGAACCCTAAAAAACAAAAACACTTTTGGTTTCTTACCTGGGTGAACAAGTAGGTATGTATGTTAATTGACACATTTGTTTTTATAGCAATTTAACATTTTTAAAAACTAAAAATTCAAATCTAAAATAAAACTAAAACCAAATAGAGTTTCCACCACTACCGGCGGTGGTGGCGGGGCGAACCCAGGCTACCGATGGTCGGTCCCTAGGGAGAGAAACCTCTGGACGATGCGTGCAGTGCAGGGCTGCCTTCTGGATCTGGCCATTGACCCAACCACTCAGCGAGAGCCTCTCAAGGTGATCGTCGAGGCTCTTCGCTAATATTATTAACTAGCTTTTGCCCGCGGCTTCGCCCGCATAGCATATGTCCATCCTGAAGGTTCATTCTAAATATTGATCAAATAATTTTTTAAATCGGATGTGCATTTTCGGTGATTACCTCCAACATCCAAACATACAAATTTACAAATTTTACCTCTTTATAATATTAGTGTAGATATCATCTTCGAGAAGGTGGGTGCCATACCGGAGACTTTCCTTTGAATTGCTGGCCACACTTGCCTAACACCTAGTGAGGGGCAAGGGAAGGGACCTACAGTTTTACACCGGTTCCGAACGGTGAAGCAGCAGGTGTAGGAATGCACGTTAATTTTTCGTCAGAAAAAAATCATTAGTACACGCCGACCGGATTCGAACCTCGGACCTCTTGCAAGAGAAGCTGACGTCCAGACCACTCCATCACCTGCCGCTGTTGTGCATCGAGCAAAAAATAATATTCGTCCAATACAGAAATTGAAATAAAATTTGAATAAAAATATAACCTTTATTAAATGAATAAAATTATAAGCTTGTGCCTTCATAAGCTTCTCTCCTAAGGCTGATCCGTTTCCTCTCCAAGCCACTTTTCAGGGCAGCCAAGTCCCCAACGATGGTAGTCTGGGTATCCTGGGTATGGAGGGGTTTCGATCGTTCATAGAGTCCAAGGCGAAACTAGCGTCTCGAAAATTAGGGATCCTTTACCGATGTCGGCGATTTTTCACGCCGGTCCAACTGCTTACACTCTGCAAAGCACAAGTAAGACCGGTGATGGAATATTGCAGTCATCTTTGGGAGGGTTCCCCTGAGTACCTTCTTTCAGCCTTGGATTCTATTCAGCGACTCTGTACTCACAAAGGACCTTCAACCTCTAAAGCACAGATGTATCGTTGGGTCATTGAGCCTGTTTTATCGGTACTACTATGGCCGCTGCTCTGACGAACTTGCTTCCCTTAACCCTCCTCCTCCTGTTCGCATTCGTCAAACCCGCCATACTCTCGCGGAACACCCCTTTGTAGTCGCCAGAAGAGTTCTTCGAACTGCACGATTCTATAAATCGTTCTTGTGCCGCACTGCAATGGTGTGGAACGGGCTCCCAGGGAATATCTTCCCCCCACTCCTACAATCCACGGATCTTCAAATCGCGTGTTAATAGCCTTTCCCCAGCAACATTAGTCCACCTCCAAGCCGGACTGGCACCTCCTCGGGGGTGAAATTGGCTGCGCCTGAGGTTGCGACCTCGGGCAGAGCCACCCAGTTCAGTAGCAATAAAAAAAACCTTGTAACTGATTTAATACCCAAAAGATTTTTGTTCCATTCGAGCTGTGGTTTTTAGTGCCACATGTCACCAATCAATAATATAATAGATAATTTACCTACAATGGAGAGTAGCAGAGGAGAGGAGAGACCAGACCCACACGAACACCGACGATGCTGCTAAAATCCTTCCACTAGGTACTACCTACTTATGAAATAGCTTCAGGCAAGAGATTAGCAAGAGCTAGGTGCAAAAGAAATACATAGACAGACGACGTTGCAGGCAAAGGAGGTAGTTTTTACGAACCAAGTGCAAGAGCATTATTTATTCATACTCTGGCACGGAATTCCTAGCACTGTGTAGAATTTATAAGATACTAGAACTTTACGTGTCTGTGAGATGAAATTAAACAAAATGTACATTTAAAATTTTATCTATAATCATTTTCAGTACTTACCCATAATCTGCATGCTACGATGAATTTAGCTTCCCTCATCCCTCCTGGCCCCATCCATCTTAGCCACACCCGCCGGACTCGCTCGAAACATCCATTTTATGTTGTTGAGACCCGATTTTGGGAGCGCATCGCTTTTCAAAATTGTTCCTGTTTCATACGACGAAAATTGCTATGTATAAGGTCGTCGTATGTATGGCTACAAAGCTACAGCTATAGGGTGGTATTAATGGGTTAATTATTTGTAAATAACTACTATAATACTTATAACGTATTAACAAAATATTATAACTTAAGAAGTTTGTTTGTTAGTTCTGTTTCGCATTGAAATTTCGACGTACCTTCAATGCAATAATTTTATTATACAATAAACGATAAACGATAAACAATAAACGATAAACGATAAGCTATAGATAACCGACCAACGATAAACAATAAACATTGAATCCAAACGTTTCAAAATAAGAACCCTGCCCATCGTCTCTCACGCATAGTTAATTGTGTAAGAAGCGACTCAATGCTTATCATCGTACTGGAAGTTAGAAAGAGAGAGACGGGAACAAACGAGGTCATACAGGTGACCCTTGAGTTCTGGCGCAAAATTCGGTAAAAACAATTCATAAAACGAATGTCGGTTCTAGCATATTATAAACTCTTCAAATTCATTACTTTTTCACACTCGCCACTACGCCTCGGCTCTCTCGCTCGCTCTTCAAAAAAACCAGTCAAGGTGAACTATTTCACGTTTCTAGGGTTCAGTCGCGGCAGCTTTGCTCTCATCTAATTATATCTTCTACTAAGGACTTTGGATGGGTGGCCGTTCGACCGTTTAGGTTGACCGTGGTTCAAATTTCACGTGCAACTGTTGGTATTCTTGTGCCGAACTGGCCGGTCATAATAATATTTAGTCGATATTTTTTATAAAATTCACACATAAATACATTCTTTGGCACTCTTGCCATAAAATTCGAAAGGAAAAGCAGGTTTTCATTTCGTCGCTAATAATTCTTTTTCGAGAAATTTGACAGCGTATTTATAGACATATTCTGCACAATTAAAACGTGCCCCTAGAAAACAAACTAAAAAAATGTACATAATATATCACATTACGCGCAACTATCAAAGGCATTGAAAATAAAGCACACGATAAAATTTGACAAATCTGGCGATAAAGTGAACGTAGCGCAGACTGATCTCGCGCGTAAGGGACCTGCTACCGCGTATGGTTTTTTTCTGCCCGCCTCCTAAGACGGCTCAAACTGTAGCGTAATTCAATCCCGATATTCAATTTTTTTTCGTTTATTAAGGCTCTGTCATATCGGCCGCAGTAGGTATTCGAGGGGGTGAAGCAGGGGTAGAGAATGCGAGGGGAAGGGAAGAGACTCCGCCCACAGTGGGGCGCTTCGCGCGCGCGGCCACGTGGCGCCGCTGCTAGTAGCGCAGCAGGTGATACTTCAACTATTACCAACATTTGTTTTTCCAAAACAAGTGAATGTCGCGCATCGATCGATAAATTGCCGCAACGGCTCAAAACTATGGAGGTGGCTTTTTACTTGTTATTATTAATTTTTTATTATCCATTTATTCACACGTTTCGTTTTATATAAATTTTACATTTAAAACATTAAAACCTAAAATTAGTATAAAAATAAACGGAGTTTCCACCACCGGAAATTAATTTCTTAATGTTTTTATTAATTTCTTTATTAAAAACATTTATTGCAATTTTTTTCCTTTATTTGTGAAATAAAACCTATGGACGATGAGTGAATTATTTTATAAAAATTTAAAGCGCATTTGTCAATTTTTGTCGAGTTCAGACGTGTCATATCACTTGCAACTAACATCACCTAAAATTTGTGTGTTTAAAATTAAGATTCTTAAATAATTCGTTCACTCTGTCTTTCTTTCTCAAAATGACAACAATGACAGGAATAACTAAATTTTAGCTTTAGTAGTGTCTACTAGAAATAAAATCAATAGGTTTTTTTTTTTTTTTTTTATGGAAACTGACACGGTTGGCTACATCACCTACAACGTCCGTGATGCCAGCCCATAACACCGGGTGAACTAGGTGCCATGTCAGTACTTCCCCCTTTGATCGTGCCGGCTACACTGAACTGGTCGGAAAACACAAACTATTTTACATAGCCGTTTTGACCGACGTTTCATTCAGTGAGGTGGTACCAACCCGGGCGGGTTAAACCCTACCACCAAGTAAGATTAGGAGGGAAGGGACCTACAGTTTTACGAGGAATCCGAACCTCGGTCAGCCTCCAACGGTCAGCGGTCACCCATCCAAGTACTGACCGCACCCAGCGTCGCAATTCAATAGCGATAGTTGACTGTCTGCAGGTTACTAACATTAAAAAAAAAACACAGACCAAGTAGAGTCGAACCCGCCAACCGAGGGTTCCGCACAAATACGATGGGGGGCGTGGCTTTGCAGTGGGGAGGTTTGATACCAAATTGCTAGTAAGCTTATTGCCTAGACCAAGTTAAAATAGGAATTTTAGTGTTTTGCTGTACGCGTAGTTTATTTAGTTTACTTTAAAAAAATAAAGGAACAGATTTTCCATACAACATTTAATTTTTAAATTTTCATGCAAAATGGAAACTTAACTTTTTTTTAACCACAAAAACATTGATTTTGATTATACATGTATGCAAAAACGACACGGGCTGCCTCGACATGGTCCCTATTAAGTTACGGTTAATTTATAGAAGGTGCGGAGCGTAGTGACGAATCTTCTATAAATTAACCCTTATAATTTTTTAAACCACCAAACTGGTTATAATAATAATTAACATTCCTCACCCCCGGCCATCACCTCCCACTTCAAAGCCACACACACAATGTAAATTAAGTTCATCTCAAGATTAATTTTATGATACATAAATATATTACAAACAAACTTAATTTTGCGGTCAACCTAAGTAATAATTTCTCACTAACTATTTAAACGAGACCAGTTTTTCATATTTTCGTATTCCTCTCTTTAAAGTTTTTGAACCACTTTGTCATAAAAGCAAGTCAAAATCTGTAAGAAGCAAACAAGAACCAACCAAGAAAGAATCACATAAATTTCTTGTGCACGTAAAGTCCTTTTGCACAAATCGCAGATCAAGTCATCCTTGGAGTACGGCTTGCACCTGTGGGATGGCTCTGCCAAATATGCAAGGCAATGATATGTAAAAGAAAGGAGCAAAAAAAATATTTAAATTTTTTTTTAAATCTCGTCGAGGCCTATCATTTTCTCCAGCGGATGAGTAGTCGTGGAAGTCGTGGATCAGTAGTTTCCGAAATATGCCCTCTCAAACACTTCTCCTTTTTTATTCTGAAACGGCTGAACCAATTTTGAAAAAAAATACAACTATTTCAAAAAGAGCAATTTTTTTCTATGTAAAGAATCAATTTGCAAGTCGATCTGACCAGTAGTTCAGGAGTTATAAGCATTTATTGATTTTCTAAGCCTATTTTCTAAGGGCCATATTTATAGAAGGGCTTGATGTACGACTCTCGGGTATGTCAACTTAGCAAGTCGGATATGCCTCACCTTCCTGTAACTCTTATAGTTTCGAGATATAAGTCGGCAAAAGTACATAATTTTCGTGACGCAACTTTTTTGTAAAAAACCGGCTGCAAGATAAAGACGTTTCATCAAATTCACATCAAAAACAAAGAAAACACAAAAATAAATCTATAAATAAAAATCATGTTTAGGGGTTCTGGTATTTTGTTGAATTTATTGTAGCTTTTTCAAATTGCCATCTAATATGCAACAATAAAAATATATTATTATAAAATAATTCTTTTGGGAATCCATCGTGTTTGTGTTTCCGTTTTCAAAGATGTGACGTAAAAAAATATAATTTTAAAGAAGCCATCTCCACTTTATCCTAATCGCACGCACGCATTTGGCCCTACACTGTGTATTAATTGTCAGAATTAGGCGGAAAAAAATATGGAATGAAACAATGGATTGTCCACAGTGCCTATCGGCATTTTGCCTTTGTCAAATCCAGTAAAACCTACCAATTATTGTTTGTCTAAATAGGACGAATAAAACCATAATATATTTATTGAAGAACATTCAGGTTGATACCGCTTTTCTCGCCATAGTAGGGGGGAGGCAATGCCCGTTCAATACACAATTAAATATCAACTTTCCATATAGGCAAATTGACGTAAAAGATGAAAAGTAAGAGTAACCCAAAAACTTACTTTGAAATAAAAAAAACTATTCCATATATTTTATTATGATAGGCACTGACATTTTTTATAAAAAAAATCGGATTTATTCTCGATTTCGAGAGTGGCGTCATAGTAATAGTTGTTAAATGACTATGTATAAAGAAAGTACTCAGTTATATAATTGGAATATTGGAACGAAGTTCCTTATAGTGGCTTGCGCGGTAATGCGAACTGTCAGAAAACGCGGCTGTTACGACCATCTGATCCTGTGGAAGGCGAGAAAACGACATGCTTTGCAAACAAAGGAAACTGTACTTTCTTTCCAACGTGTAAGAGCTATCTTAATGTCCCGGCTGTTACGACGATATATATAAAAGGCGAGAAAATGACATTGCTTTGAAAAAATTTAATTTAGAACAAATCATCAAATCAAATCAAATGAAGTAAAGAAACTGTTAGCTGACGTCGCACCAATGCAATTGGAGAAAACAGACAGACAAACACTTCCAAAAAATGCTTGCAGATGATATCTCAGTTGTACTGAAAAGCAATGACATAGGTAAAAAAATTTAAATGAGTCAGCATGATGCCTCCATCTAAAAAATTTTTTTGGACCACTATAACTGGGCCACCCTGTATAACTGGCGCGCCTTAATTGAATGAAAAGAAAAAGATAAGCCCAGGAATGAATAGGTGAGATGCCGGGAAACATCAACATTTGTAACCTGTTTTTCGTTACGCATAATTTAGTTGCGATTTTGACGCGACATTGAAAGCATCTCAGTTGAAGTGTAGTTATTATTGAAAGGTATTCTTTTGTGATTCTGCAACCTGTGGTATATAAGGTCTTTCAAAATTAGTTAATAGTACGCTAAAGGCGGGGGGGCGAATTTTGTTTTTATGTAATATGTAAAAAAAAATATTTCCTAATGGTTTCATTTTCATTCCAGGAACAAAAAAGATAGAATAAAAAGAATTAGATTTTTTTACCTACTTACACGTGTTACATCATAATGGTAATGAAGACCTTTTTGTTACTGTTATGAAACTGAATCGATTAGGCTATAAAAATCAACCACCAATTTTTTTATTTAAATACATAATTTTTTTTTTACATAAAACAAGCCCTAGGTCCAAAATTTTTTATATACGTTTTACTCCCTATATGATACAGAACCCCCCCTTAGCGTACTATTAACTAATTTTGAAAGAAATTTTAAAAAAATTTTAAAAATATTTTGCTTTGTTTTTTGTAGCTTGTTTAAGTAACAATAATCATGCAAATTAGAACTTTACCAAATATTGAAAAAAAAAAAAATTATGAATGTATAGCGGGATATTTGAATGCAATCTCCGCGAGGTGCCGCACAGTGGATCGAGATTGAAAAAAAGTGGACATAGGACCTACGACGTAAATACGATCCAAGTTTTGGGCTTAATGTGCATAGGCAATTGAATTATGACGTTGTGTGTCAGATGAATCCTAATATGTTACTATTACTTCGAGAAAAAAAATATTTATAATTTTTTTGTATGGAGAAAATTACATTTTATTGAATATCTCAAAAACATATCTTCGTATATTTCTATAACTTTGTACACGGAAAGAGGAGAAGGTGATCTATCATACATATAAGAAATAGCTGCTACCTTCTATAAAATCTGGAGAAAAAAATTATATGGTTAAAAAAATTATATATTTTTTTTCTCACATATACTAGTATAATATATCAGTATACATTTCAACTCAGAATACTAGAAGGTTAAGGAGGTGGTTTATAATATAAAAAAAATTTATCTCTGTGAACTCCATGATAATTTTGTTTTTATATTTTCATTAAAAATCACTTTAAAAATGTTTTAAAGTAACTTTGTTTGTACCTTTACAACATAGAATATTGGTAACGTAGAAGGTAGTTTAACATCATTCATCATCATCACACATAAAAAGATACTGACATCCACTGAAAATTTATGTTTCCCTTAGAGAATTTATAGTTATAGTTATTTAGATTTTAAAAATCTCATTGTTCTTTCTGTATACTTCAGTATACTTAAAGGTTGACCTTGTATAGTATGGATTTATAAAAAAAACACTGATATGTCTTGGAATTCTTAGAGCAAACATTTCATTGTAGTTTTCTAAAACGAAAATAAAATTAATTTTTGTTAAACTTCGTCGAATACACCATCATAATGTAATATATATAAATGTTAGAAGCGTGTTTATCATAATAGTATATGTTACAAAACAAACATAAACTAACATATAAGTATACAAATTAACTTCTAATTCTACTGGCTAAGTAGCTTAATAAAATTGACACTGAATATTCGTAAATCAGGTTAACTATAATGAAAGTTTGTCATGTGCCTGAAAATGTAACTTCTTGCGTCCTATTGAGCAAGTGGGGTCTAGACGGAGCATCTGGCCAAAGCATGTACAGCCAAGGGTTCGTAGGAACTTCCACTGAAGAAAACATCTCTGACTCGTCAGTTTTTATGACAAGTTTAGTTCCCTTGAAACTGGTTAATAATGACGACATACTTTGGGAAAATCCAAGGCCTTCTTCAACACACTACTGCAGACCTATAAAATTTCAATTTGTGAAAGAATCTGCAGAATTAATAAAAATGGAAACTAACAGAGTGGAAGAAGAAATAAGAAATATCAATCCAACAACGCACGAGGTTAAAACAATAAAACATGAACTAGTTATGACAATGATAGATGGAAAAGTGACAAGTACACTAACAGATACTTCAGTATCTACGTGCAACATTTGTGGCGCAACGCCAAGTCAAATGAATAAATTAGATATTCATTCAAACAGAGTACTAAAAACCGACTTTTACAAGTACGGGCTCTCCACGCTCCATCTGTGGATACGGTGTATGGAGTGTTTACTCCATATCTCGTACAATATATATGTATGTACAATATGAGTTCAAAGAATGGAGAGTGCGCCATGAAGAGCATAAAGATTTGAAGAAAGCAAGAAAAGATAAATTGATAACAGACTTTCGCGACAAAATGGGAATTTTACTGGATATAATAAAACAAGGATCAGGCTCTACTAATAATGGCAATACAGCGAGAACATTTTTCAGAAATTACACCTTATCTGCTGAAATCACTGGAATAAATGAAAACCTAATTCGGAGAATAGCGGTCTTACTGCAAGTTATAAACTCTGGAAAACAAGTCAATACAGCCAAATTTGAAGTGTACGCGAAAGAAACAGCCCACATTTATGTCTCGCTCTACGAATGGTACTACATGCCAGCAAGTTTGCATAAGCTTCTAATTCACGGGGCAGAAATAATCAAGCATTTCTCGCACACACCAATCGGAAAACTATCAGAAGAGGCATCTGAAGCTCCGAAATAAAGATTTCCGGTACATAAGGGAACATCACACCAGAAAATCGGCAAGAAGACACACCAATGAAGACATACTTCACAACTTTCTTCTTTCGTCTGATCCTGTCCTTTCACACATCCGACCACGATACACAAAACTCACAAAGTTGGATATGTTTCCTGAAGCATTAGGCATGCTTGTGTCAGAAGAAGAGGAAACGTGTTCTTTTGATGTTGACACAAGTATAGAGGTGGAAGAAGCCAACATCCAGGATCCTTTAGCATAAACTGATAAGTAAGTCACTACGAATTTAAAACACGAGTTGACATAATGATAATTATTTTCAATAATAGTATTGTTTTTTTTCCATACAGATCACACGCGTTTTGACAAGGTTTCATACGAAACCGCTCTTTGTATTTTTTGTTAGTATGTGTTCTATTTTAAATCCATACAACATACTTATATCTTGAGCGGTTCGTATTAAAGTAACCTGGAGTATCCTGCATTATGATGGTGTATTCGAAGAGACTTCTAAAAACAAATTATATTATTTTTGTTTTATAAACTACAATGAAATGTTTGCTCTCAGAATTCCAAGACATATCAGTGTTTTTTTATAAATCCATAATATACAAGGTCAACCTTTAAGTATACTAAAGTATACAGCGAAAAACTATGAGATTTTTAAAAATCTAAATAACGAATTATTTCTCATAAGAGAAACATTCAGTAGATCTCAGTATTTTTATATGTGTGATGGATGATAAACTAATAATAAATAACCGTTTATTGGATGAAATCATTACCTATGCTATGTTGGTACATTTTTTCAAATTAATTTACATAATTTAATTTCATCCAATAGGAGGGCATTTTACCTTAAGGTAATCTCCTCCTGTCCCCCTATTGGTGTTACATCAAAAGAATACTTTACAGTGTGGTAGCTAGCACATAGGAAAAATATAAGTTACAGAACAACCAGCATTGTTGAATTACAAATATGTATATAATATACGAATAACTATGAATGAATGAATGACAGATGACAACAACAAAAAGGTATAAAACCAAAACATTACCAGACAATATTAACAATTAGAAAACAATTTTTTTTATAATAATAATAAATAATAATGACATATTTATTTAGGTATGTTTAAGTAAGTAATATTCTTTCAGCTGCTTTTTGAAGATTGCCAGACTAGGACAATAGCGTAAGCTCTCAGGTAAGGCGTTCCACAAACGCGCTGCTTGTACAGTGAAGGAGCGAGACATATACTCTGTGTTATGCTTTGGTATTAACAGGAGACGGGAGCTGGTTGATCTGAGACATACGCCGTGACTTGAGAGAGGTTCGAACATTTCACGCAAGTATAAGGGTGCATTTGGATTATGCAGCGTTTTGTACAGTAGATGTAAGACGTGTGCATTACGTCTTTCTCTAATCTTTAACCACCCCAGTTCCCTGCGATAATGAGACACATGATCGTATTTCCTCAGGTTGTAGATGTAGCGTATACATGCATTTTGCATGCGTTCAAGTTTATCTACAAACTCACTTTTTAGGTCTAAATAGCAAGTGTCCGCATAGTCTAACAGCGGCAGAAAACTACCTTCTACGTTACCAATATTCTATGTTGTAAAGGTACAAACAAAGTTACTTCCAAACATTTTAAAAGTGATTTTTTAATGAAAATATAAAAACAAAATTATCATGGAGTTCATAGAGATAACTTTTTTTTAAATATTATAAACCACCTTCTTAACCTTCTAGTATTCTGAGTTATAAATGTGTACTGATATATTATACTAGTATATGTGAGAAAAAAATAATTATTTTTTTTTAGCATATAATTTTTTTCTCCTGATTTTATAAAAGGTAGCAGCTATTTCTTATATGTATGGTAGACCACCTTCTCATCTTTCCGTGTACAAAGTTATAGACATATACGAAGATATGTTTTTGAGATATTCAATAAAATGTAATTTTCTCCATACAAAAATTTTATAAATATTTTTTTTCTCGAAGTAATAGTAACATATTAGGACTCATCTGATACACAACGTCATAATTCAATTGCCTGTAGACATTAAGCCCAAAACTTGGATCGTATTTAGGTCGTAGGTCCTATGTCCACTTTTTTTCAATCTCGGGCCACTGTGTGCCGTCTACATTTTAATATGGGCTTATTGTGCAATTAATATTGTAAGCAAAAAATCAGCTGCCAAGTCTTACCAAAAACACCATTTCAATAGATTTTCTTCTCATAACTCATTCATCTGTAATCAATCATGATCAAATGAAGGAAATATAATTCCGTCATGGAAAAACAAATTATAGTAATTTTCAGTTGCTACGTTGGTTGACCCACTGTGCGCCGCACTGCTCCGTTGCGGCCGCGAGCCACCGCGCCGACCGCTGCTCCGCGCCCGAACCGCCGGCCGAGCCGCCGCGCCGCCCGCTCCGCGCCGCCGCCGCTCGGCTCAGGAGATTTTGACATTGAAAATGTCTTTTCGTTCGTTCCTATAGACCCCACGAAAAAGTGCGATCCCTTATTATTTTTTTTTATGTAATCCGGTATGGGTGGCTGAGTCGGAGGGGCCAAAGCGCTTGCTCCGACCAGCCAATATCACCTCCGAGAAGGTAGGTGCCATACCGGAGACTTCCCTGGATTGCTGGCTATACTGGACTAGAGGAGAACACAGTCGAGGCTGCTATGCGGCCATCTTACATCCAGTACGGTGGTACCAACCCAGTCGGCTACAATTTGAGCCTACCACCTAGTAAGGCGCAAGGGAAGGGACCGGTTCCGAACGGTGAAGCAGCAAGTGTAGGTATGCACGTAAATTTTTTCGTCAGAAAAAACTCATTGGTACACGCCGGCGGCTGGATTCGAACCTGGGACCTCTCGCATGAGAAGCCGATGCCCAAACCACTCGGCCACCCGCCGCTAATATATATATCTCGGAGAGTTGTGAAGATATGATATATCCAACGAGCCCAAATATGGTGGATTTATCATGTGTAGTTTAGGAGTTCCTATGGCTTCCTTCCGGCTCCATCATCAGGACCTTGGAAATAACATATGACTAGAGTACTTGCGAAGACAAATCCAACGAGCCCAAACACGGTCGATTTATCATGTGTGGTTTAGGAGTTCCTATGGCTTCATTCCGGCTCCATCATCAGAACCCAACTAACCTTTTCCTTATCCCGACTTTCTCGTGTCGCTCAGCGACAATATTTTTTCGAATTCCGTAGATTCATTTTCAGTGTGCTCGATAGTCGTGTAAGACACGAAATCTGTGAATTTTTTTGGAAAAAGGGGCTCGACTTCCGATGTGTTTCTTTCAGGGACAGTGCTCCCCCCCTCCCCCAACATATTCACTGCTCCCCCTCACCCGAAGAAAATGGATCAAAAAGTGGTACCTTGTCACATGAAGCAGTAGTAAGGGGGCGTATGTGTACAGCAAGCGAGTGAGTGTGACAAAGTTGCAGGAACAGATAAAAACATTTCTTTATAAAAAAAAAATATCCGAAAGTAGAAGTCTCCGTGGAAAATTAGTTTTTGCTAATAGCTCCTTAGACCCTCGCCAACCAGTACCAGCTACCAGAAATCTTCTAATAATGCCGCGCTATACTAAATCATACCCTAATTCGCTGACGTACCGTCTTGCTTTGTTTCTCATAGCTGTAGTGCTTTAGTAGGTACGATTTTGCGTAAATTATTTCGAGTGGATCGTCACGAGCGCGCGCGTCCTCTCACTTCGAGCTTCTGGGGGTGACTGGGGCGTGTCGGGCGACCGGCAACTCCGGCAAGATAGCGAGACGCCGCTTTCGTAGGTTGGAGTAGGATAAAGCGCAGTCACGATGCTCGGAATATTTAGCGTAAGCGACAATTTGATTTTTATTTTTTTATTCCAATACTACGAATCTAAACAAAAAAATAAAAAGCCTTCAATCTAGATATTCATTAAACGAATAAAATATATTTTTTCCAAAGCCCTGATTTCATCACGTTGCCTTAAATACGTTTTTAAAACGAAATTCAGAGCCATGTTCATGATTTATTTCTATCGAGCGAAGTTAATCAAATCGTGTTTTCAAAAAGCCTTCGATCTGCGCTGATAGATGAAGTTTTACATATATTAAAACTGAATCTGTCAGGTAAGGAATATTGCCGGCATTCTTCTTGAAATTCGAGTCAGACGCAGTCTAACATCACCTTAAATAGCGAGCTCAAAAAAAAGTTATTGGGAAATTCTCGATCCAAGTCGCCGATTTTATTTTTTTATTTTTGACAAATTTTGGAAAATCTCAAAAACTTACCGACCCATTTTGAGAATTGCACTTTAAAGCCCTCCGGCAGACGCACATTTTGACATATGTCCAATCCACATACCTCTCATATCTGCGAAACTACAGGCAAATGTCACAATTTCATAAATCGGGGCACTATACTCGATCACGAAAACAAACATTTTCAATGTTAAAACATAAACATTTTCAATGTTAAAAAACTGTTTAGATACCTAGTGGCACGTTGGGTATCCCATTTTTTTGTGTAGAACATAATAGACATGTTTTGTTGAATTTATCGAAAACTAATACGCTAAGAAGGTAATAAAGAAACACCCTATATAATAACATAATACAAGATTTGTTAAAAAAAAATTCGTAAACAGTTTTCAGTAGAAAATTTTTTTTTAATAAAAATAGACACTCTTTATTGCACACAATTTGAAAGGAAAACAGTAAACGAAAAGAAACAAGTAATGCAGGAGTGAGCAAAGACGGAGTTATCACTGCAAGTGATTTCTTCCAGCCAACCTTTGGATGATGAGGAATAAAATACAGAGTAAGAAGTATGGGTAGTGCAAGCGAAAGAGAGGAGGAATACGTATTTTTTTTAAATAAAACGTCAACATTAGTTTCATCAAAATATTTTTTTTTTGTGTAGGTTTTTTTTTATGGAAACTGACACAGTTGACTACATCACCTACAACATCAGTGATGTCACCCCATAATACCGGGTGAACTAGAAGCCATGTCAGTGCTACCCTTCATTTCATGTCGGCTACACTGAACTGAACGGAAAATACGAACTATTTACATAGCCGTTGCGACCAACGTTTCGCTCAGTGCGGTGGTAACAACCCGGCCGGGATAAACCCTACCACCTAGTAGTTCAGTAGATCCGGAGACATCTGCGTGTGACAGACGGACAGACAGACAGACGGACAGACACCATAGTGATTACATAAGGGTTCCTCTTTTTCGCATTTTGCGACGGGATCCTAAAATCTAGTAATTCGACGCCTGCCGCTGCGAGGTGCCATGGCGGGTCGCCCCGCCTCGCGTGCACCTGAATATTTCCATAGCTGCACTTGGCCCTTTTTCAGGAATACGAATTTTTTTAAGGCGCCCGCAATTCACGTATGCACGTGAGGTGTGAGGGGTTACATAAAGCAGGTGGAATTTTGGTTTTTACTTGAATAGTTTATATCTTTATAGAGGCTTGTGAGCCTCGGTAGCTCAGTGGTGCGGTCAGTCGACTGTAATTAAGCACGCCTGGGCGCGGTCAGTACTTGGATGAGTGACCGCACGACCGTTGGAGGCTGGCCGTGTTTCGAATTCCACGTAAAATTGTTAGGTCTCTTCTCTTCTTATACCTTACTAGGTGGTAGGGTTTATCCCGCCCGGGTTGATACCACTGCACTGAATGAATCGGCCATGTAAATAGTTCGTGTTTTCCGTCCAGTTCAGTGTGGCCGACATGAAATGAAGGGAAGCACTGACAAGGCACCCAGTTCACCCGTTGTTATGGGCTGACATCACGGATGTTTTAGGTGATGTAGCGAACAGTAAACGGTAAATAATGTTGTAAAAACGATAAACGATAAGGGATAAACGATAAACGTAAACGATAAACTATAAGCGATAAACGACAAGCTTTAACGATAAACGATAAACGTAAAACTAAAAACGATAAACTATAAACGATAAGGAATAAACAATGAACGTAAAACGATAAACCATAAACAATGAATCAAAATGTTTCAAAATAAGAACCCTGCCCTTCGTCTCTTACGGATAGTGAATTTATCTAAGAAGCCACTCAACGCTTTATCAGCGTAGGTACTGTAAGTTGGAAAATTGTTTCAAGCCATTTTCCAGCCAGGCCTGCCAACATCCGAGGCCCGTAGATCTTAGGGTATCCGGTACATGGTATAGCTTTTTAGCCCATTGTCTTGTGCCCGAAAAGAAGTGGATTTCGTGGAGTTAGGAAATTGTGAATATTCATTAGACATTAGATTATATGCAAAGCCGAAAATGAAGAGAAATACGTCTCGACCAGGATTCGAACCTGGAACTCCGGCTTGAGCCGCCAGCGCGTTACCAATTCCGCCACCGGGTCGATGACGTAACTCTCTAAATTTTGAAACCGTTGCTTCCATGTTCTCTAGTAGGTATGACGCAATCTCCTGCGTTCAGTCAATTTGCACTATTCAATATGGAATCTTATGCTGTCGTCACCAAAGTCGTATTTGGCATCGGACAATATTCAATTCAATTCAATTCAATTTATTATCTTTAGGTAACAAGGTTACACTTAGGTTTGTCAACATACAATAGTGCTAGGTACTTAAATCTTTATAGTTCTATCTATGTTAAGGTCCAAGCAAGAAATAGGCCATCGTCATGTTTGTTATCACAATTTAAATAACATAAAAAAACATATGCAATTAATTTTCAGAATAGAAATTCAACAAAAATAACAGAATAAAGTCAAAGTCTAAAATTATAAAAAATCTTTATCCTAATAATATTTTTTTGTCAAATAATAAAGACTAAAAGATAAAAAAATAAAATACAGGAAATAAAATTTGTCAAAATGATCTTGTTGACTAGAAGTTGACTTGGGATTCAAGGCCGCACGCCGCGCGCCGCCATGAGAATCAATGAGCTCAAATAATAAACTGATTAGGTACCTAGTGGCACGTTTTCATCATTAGAGCATAGACATGCTTTGTTAAATTTCTTGAAAACAAATGCTAAAACAATTTTTTTTTGCTTAAAATGTTTATCATGTTGGGTGTGTGTCCCTCCCAAAATATTTGCAGTTGGTATGGAAACAACTTATACATGGTGTTGTAACGGCCAGTACATTAATTTCGCCAGCGCAATCCTCATGTTTTTCCGAGACAAAAAATTAAATAAAGTTTTTTTATAAAGTGTCTAGTTTTCGAGTAATTTTTTTATAATATAATAGGTATAATCAACCCGGGCTGCAGCTTGCTATTTCTTTCGCTCAGTCTTACCCTTATATTGACTGCAAGAGGTATATTCAAATTGTTAAAATGTTTTTATTGGTAGGCTAAATAACTCTGCTATTGATCTGAATCCCTGTAGTTTTACCAAAAAAATATTCAGTAAATATTTTTTCTAAAAAAATTTATTACTCAGATTTTTTTTTATTATTTTTCCCTGGGTATTCATAAACTGGTCTACTCCCTGGTTCCCGCTTGACGTTGAGTTTTGGGACACGGTGTATATGTATTTGGTCTAAGTATTTCACTGAAAAGATCTCCATTACTATTCATGGAGCCGTGTTTATGTCTTGAAGTGCGCCAAGATTCGAAGTACCTTAAGAAATAACGGCCCTGTGGAGTAATTCGGTTAGCAGTAGGTACCCATTCTTAGTGACGTCGAGTTACTGAATTAAATTATTTTTAAATTCTATTCCACTTTTCAGTGACCACATTGTAGTCATTTAGTTTCATTATTTTACTTTGATAAAGATCCTATTTTACCAGCCTCGGCTAAAATAGAGCTGCCGCATAAAAGATAAAATAATAATAAAAGTTAAATTACACATTAAAAAAAACCCGACTCATCAACATTCCTTAAAAAAACCGGCCAAGTGCGAGTCGGACTCGCGCACCGAGGTTTCCGCATTGTTTCCGCACCACAAAAATAAAAAAACATTGAAAAAAACACGTTTCTTGTATGGGAACCCCTCTTCATTATTTACTTTTTCTATTTGTTGTTATATCCGCCATGATAACACACATTCTGCGAAAATTTCACCGGGCTACCTCTTACAGTCCAATAGATACAGCCCTCGGACAGACGGATGGACGGACAGACAGACAGACAGTACGTCCGTTCCGTACGGGATACAGAAACCTAAACAAGAATCGGGGGACCGCTAAGTAAAAAAAATTTACTCGGACAAGTTAACAGAAACCAGCATAGTATTATAATTAAACTAAATTTCTGCAGCAGGCATACATACATTCATAGCGTCACGCCTCTTTCCCCGTAGGATAGGCAGAGACAACGGATCTCCACGCGCCACGATCCTGCCTGACACACCTCTGTCGCCTCTACCACTCTCATTATGTTCTTCATACATGCTCGTCGGTTACGGGTACAACGGGTGCGCCTATGGACGCCTCGATCCAGCGTCGAGCCTTGCGACTAGTGGGTGACCCTGAAGTGTCCCGCGATTTAGAACCACTGCAACACCACCGTAGCCATGTCGGCTCCCTAAGTGTGTTCTATCGTTTATTCCATGGGGAGTACTCGGAGGAGCTGTTTAACGCCATCCCACCGTCCCCTTTCCACCTCCGCACCACGCGCACTGGGCAGGGATTGCATCCCTACACGCCGGACTTACCGCGGATGCGTACCAATCGATTCTGCAGATCTTTCCTCTACCGAGCCGGTAAACTCTGGAACGCTCTCCCTGCTCATAATATTTCCCCCAAAGTACAGTCTCGGATCCTTCGAGAGGGGCGTGAATGGGCACCTGTCAGGCCGGCATGGCATTCGCAACCCCCGCATACGACCGAATGTCCATGGGCGCCGTTAGACACCTCATGGGTGCCTCGGCGCCATATGTCGAGCTTACAATAAAAATCTGTCAAGGGCGAGTTTTACTCGCGCACGGAGGTTTCCGTATCTATCCGCTATCAATAATATCCGCCTATCCGCTCAGGTGGCATGGTCTTCGAATTTGAATTTCGAAGATATGTAGGACGATCGGAGAGAAGCATCAATGAGGTCGATGGAAATTGACGGTGGGAAAATGACAGCACCTCAATGAGATCGTTGGCAATTGAGCGGCTATCTTTTGTCTTTCAACAATGCAATGTATAAAAGCCTGTGGCGCCATCCTTTATTAAATAGTGTGACTAATCGATTTTTCGGACGTTTGTTGTATGGGAGCCCCCCTTAATTTTTAACATTTTCTCATTTTTCTTATTTGTTGTTTCCGCCATAGTGACACATATTCTGTGAAAATTTCAATGGGCTACCTATTACGGTTCAAGAGATACAGCCCTCGGACAGACGGATGGACGGACGGACAGACAGACGGCGGAGGCTTAGTAATAGGCTTCCGTACGGGATACGGAAACCTAAAAATAATATAAAAACTACTATAACATAATATGCATACAATATAATACAGTGGCATTACTGTTTATTTATTTTCCACGTCACGGGTCTGTCTGCCCTTATACAGCGTGGTCATAAAGTCGGGTCGTAAAAATAGTATTTCAATCAGAATAAGATCCCCAGTTGATCCGTAGTTCGGCGCGGGATTCACGTTAAATCTAGCGAGAGATGGTGTTCGATAGCGCGCAGAATATATCGTTCTAGAAGCCGGGAGATTCGATCTCTTATTTATTTATTTATTTATTCAAAAACCTTCTCTTTACAGATAATATATCCAATTCTTAGGTTAGGTTAATAATAATGGATAATAATGAATAAGTTAAATAAAGAGAACATAATATCTACGGTATCGGGGTCGGTACTTGTACCGTGTGGGGTCGGTACTTAAAAAGAATAGCCCCACTGCATCTCTCCCCGTCGCATGTCGTAAAAGTCGACTAAGGGATAAGAAAATTTGTCAGCCTCGATAGCTCAGTGGCGCGGTTGGTTAGTCAACTGTTATTAAGCAACGCTGAGCGCGGTCAGTGATTGGATGGGTGACCGCTCGACCGTTGGAGGCTGACCGTGGTTCGGATTCCACGTTAAACTGTAGGTCCCTTCCCTTCTTACCTTACTAGGTGGTAGGGTTTATCTCGGCCGGGTTGGTACCACCGCACTGAACGAAACGTCGGTCGAAACGGCTATGTAAATAGTTCGTGTTTTCCGTCCAGTTTAGTGTAGCCGACATGAAATGAAGGGAAGCACTGACATGGCACCTAGTTCACCCTGTGTTATGGGCTGACATCACGGATGTTGTAGGTGATGTAGCCAACCGTGTCAGGTTCCATAAAAACAAAAAAAAAATCTACAGTACCTAATTTATAAATTATCTCTGCATTATACACGGTGTTACATAATTTTCAGCTGTACACCCTACTGGATTGCAACGAAAACTGTACCTACTCTTTATGTGAAACTGAGACATTTTTATGTGGAAGTATTTTTTTTAATGTCTATACTTTCAATATTTTCGACACTTTTGTGTGAAGAAAGTGAAAAAATTTAAGTGAAAAAAGTCAAGAAAGTGAAAGGTGTAGGTCTTTTCCCTTGCCCCTTACTAGGTGGTAGGCTCAAATTGTAGCCGACTGGGTTGGTACCACCGTACTGGATGTAAGACGACCGCATAGCAGCCTCGGTTGTGTTCTCCTCTAGTCCAGTATATAACCAGCAATCCAGGGAATTCTCCGGTATGGCACCTACCTTCTCGGAGGTGATATTGGCTGGTCGGAGCATGCGTTTTGGCCCCTCAGACTCAGCCACCCATACCGGATTACATAAAAAAAGGTGTAGAATAATTCCCTTTAGGGGAATTCCCACACATTAATGTAACATGTGTGTGTGTTTTTTTTTGTATCTGACATTTTTGGCTACATCGTTTATTACACAAGTGATGTCAGCCCGTGACATCTTGCTCCCGTCGTATCTAGGTGCCTTGCGTGTCCGTGCTTGTCTTTGTTCGGGCCGGTTTTAGTTAAAGAAGTGAACAAGCAATAAGACAATATTTTCTCTTCGACCTACCTTTCTTCAGTGCGTCGGTATCAATCTGGGAGAATAAGTCTAACGCTTAGAATACATAGTAATAGAAGCGGGGAGGTTTCAAGTTCTATGAATGAATGAATAGATGAAAAAATAAAAAAATATAATTGTTGCGAAAGGAAGATAGGGATAGTCCTCTCACCAAACAGTCCCAAATATAATTTTTTTTTCTCCATTCAGAAGTCCAAAATAAAATTTAAATCATAATTAGGTACTACTCGGACTAATCAACAAAGGCTCGCGACAATTATACAGCCTCCAGGCACGTAGCAATTCCACAAAAACGTCCGGGTCGTTACCGCCGCGCCGGCCAGATGGCCGCACTAATACACTCCACTAGGGTGTCTCCTATTCCATATACTTACTTGCCCCTAATAGGTAATAACTTGTGTGATACGAAGTGGAAGACCCACCAATAAGTGGGACCACGAGTCCAGAATATTAGGTCGATAGTGGGACCATGAGTCAGGGTGGTACAAATTCAGTGGGTCCACGAGTCACACGCCTGTTTTCTAAATAATAAAAAAAAAATACTAACTTAAAAAACCCCCGAAACGTCATTTGTGATTTAATTTTATTTCAAACTATTCAAGAGACGTAATTTGAACTTGTAAAAGTTTTGTTAAGTTAGGTTAGGATAGCAAGGTTGTCGTTTATAAAGTGTAATACATTTTATGTGAGATCCCTTCACCAATTAGGAAGAATGTCGATGATCTTCGAATCGGCCGACCTGATATCCATCCCTGAGAACCATCCCGGTTAAACCAGCTTTCTAATAAAAAATACCCCATCCAAATCGGCACATCCGTTTGGGAGCTACGATGCCACAGACGAAGGGGTCAGACTTATATATTTATATGTATATACCTATGTATATCTAACGTATTTCATTAGCAGGTAACGATGTTTTTTTTTTTTTATGGAACCTGACACGGTTGGCTACATCACCTACAACATCCGTGATGTCAGCCCATAACACAGGGTGAACTAGGTGCCATGTCAATGCTTCCCTTCATTTCATGTCGGCTACACTAAACTGGACGGAAAACACGAACTATTTACATAGCCGTTTCGACCGACGTTTCGTTCAGTGCGGTGGTACCAACCCGGCCGGGATAAACCCTACCACCTGGTAAGGTAAGAAGGGAAGGGACCTACAGTTTAACGTGGAATCCGAACCACGGTCAGCCTCCAACGGTCGAGCGGTCACCCATCCAATCACTGACCGCCGACACTGATGCTCTAAGGGGTATATGTGTATTAGATACTGATTACGTTCCCATACCAATTTTTTGTACGATATAAAACACCCACTCACTACTCAAATTTAATACGTGAAGTGCACGTATTTCTTAAAAGTACGTTTTTTATATCGTAAAAAAAATTGGTATGGGAACGTGATCAGTATCTGATACACATACACCCCTTAGCGTATCGTTACCTACTATTGAAAGACCTTGTATACAATATTTCTTTGTAAATTATAAGGTTATTTCACGAATATGAAATAGGGTACTGGAGAGCTGCGAGCAAAACACTTATCTGCATGCGAACACTTAGCATTACTTCACGTTAGATCAACAGCAATAAGATCGACACACACTCGGTTGCCTGTGGGAAGGTCAACATTTGAGTGGTGTAAATTTTTTTTTTTTTTTTTTTTTTATGGAACCTGACACGGTTGGCTACATCACCTACAACATCCGTGATGTTAGCCCATAACACAGGGTGAACTAGGTGCCATGCCAGTGCTTCCCTTCATTTCATGTCGGCTACACTAAACTGGACGGAAAACACGAACTATTTACATAGCCGTTTCGACCGATGTTTCGTTCAGTGCGGTGGTACCAACCCGGCCGGGATAAACCCTACCACCTAGTAAGGTAAGAAGGGAAGGGACCTACAGTTTAACGTGGAATCCGAACCACGGTCAGCCTCCAACGGTCGAGCGGTCACCCATCCAATCACTGACCGCGCTCAGCGTTGCTTAATAACAGTTGACTAACCAACCGCGCCACTGAGCTACCGAGGCTGACGAATTTTCTTATCCCTTAGTCGACTTTTACGACATGCGACGGGGAGAGATGCAGTGGGGCTATTCTTTTTAAGTACCGACCCCACACGGTACAAATATACACTAATACACGAAAACATATTTGGACATAAGATTAATTTTTATTTTATTATATTTTATTGGATTTTGGAAGGTTGGATTGTTGAAAGGTTAGAATGTTGAAATGTTATAGTGGTCTCCCCAGAAAACAGTAGCTTCTTCTGTTCTCGGATTCGCGAAACCACTGACGACCACCGGACTGTTTCAGGACGTCTGAGGTCCTGGCGGGGGGCCTACCGACACTGCTACTCCCTGTCCATGGCCGCAAGAACGCTACCCGTTTACTAAAACGGTGGTCATTTCTGTGGCAGATGTGCCATTTGAGCTTTGCCAATGGTTCAGCAATATCAACTACGCTGGTCTATCGGATGGTTTCATATCGAATACAGTCGAATTATATCTCAACATAGTTCTGTGGCACTTTGGGTCACTTTCAGAACTTTTAACTTTCATGTACACATATGATTATAATTGCATAAAATGGTGTTCATTTTTTTATGGTAACTGACACGGTTGGCTACACCACCTACAACATCCGTCATGTCAACAACCCATAACACCGGGTGAAGTAGTTGCCATGTCAGCGCTTCCCTTCATTTTATGTCGGCTACACTGAACTGGACGGAAAACACGAACTATTTAAATAGCCGTTTCACTCAGTGCGGTGGTACCAACCCGGCCGGGACAAACCCTACCACCTAGTAAGGTAAGAAGGGAAGGGACCTACAGTTTTACGTGGAATCCGAACCACGGTCAGCCTCCAACGGTCGAGCGGTCACCCATCCCGCGCTCAGGGTTGCTTAACAACAGTCGACCTACCGCACCACTGAGCTACCGAGGCTGACAGATCTGAATCATAAAAAATTATATTAAAGGTTCAAAAGATTGGAGGAAGTGTGTCAGGATCGTGGCACGTGGAGATCCGTTGTCTCTGCCTACCCCACCGGGAAACAGGCGTGACGCTATGTATGTATGTATGTATGTAAGATTGGAGGAGTTTACGTACATCAGATTATTACTGAATAATAATCCTTAAGATGAACGATTTTTAATGTTTTTTTATTTAAATTATGGTTTGTTGGTCCTTAGAAGTTTTTATTCTTATTAAAGTTTCAAAATTTGTATTGAATTATTTAACATGTTGACTCCCGCGTTATAATATGCCCAAACCGCCTTAGTCCCGCATGGGCGTGGCCCGCGGACGGCGCGCGCGCACATGAGCGCCGACCTCGACATAAACGCAGATATTTCGGAAACTAATAAAGTTAGATCTATAAACTCTTCTGTCCTAGAAAGCCTAGAAAGAGACTGCACGTGTTCAGCATCATTTTCCTTACCGTGGTCTATAATTCACATCTTTGACACACAGCTATTAATTTGTAAGAAAATAAAAGAAACATTCTAACTATCATATGGACCCCCCACGACATGTACCTATTGCAAAGGAGGAAGAAAAAATTCGCAGCTACTATTAGTGATGAGCAATGTAGTCCGTTTCTATGGAGAGCGCGGGGAGATTCGTACTTTTGTGAAATTCAAATTTAGTTCTTCCGTCTGTTTGTTGCTCTGTAAAGTACCATTACGAGATTATGATTAAGGCTGAAATTACTAACTAAAAAATATAGGTGAATTTTTTTTATTTTTTTATGTTTTTAAGTAAACTGACACGGTTGGTTCAAATGTGCTTGTACTATGTTTCATAGAAATCGGTTGATCGGTTTAAGAGTTATGGAGGAACATATATACAGAAATTATTTATAAAAATCGTCAGTTTAGTTTTAGTATCATACATAGAGTTACTGATTTATTATTAGTATTGATTCATGATTAGTACTGATGATATAAAAGATAGATTGAGAAATAGTGTAGTGCGAGAGCGCTGTGGTATGAAAGAATATATACTGATAAGGATTGACAATGGAATACTTCGGTTCGTTCGGTGATGTTGGAAGAATGGACGATAGGAGATTAACGAAAGAAATTAATGGTGCGAATGTGAGTAGAAGAGTCGGGAAGGGTCGCCCTAGACGCACGTACCTGGACCAGATCGGGCATGTGCTCAAAAAGGGTCAAGTGCGCAGTACCCGTAACCGACGAGTTTGTATCAAGAACATGATGAAAGTGGAAGAGGCGGCAGAGGTGTGTCAGGAATTCAGGATCGTGGCATGTGGAGATCCGTTGTCACTGCCTACCCACCAGGAAACTGTATATTTTCATTAAAGTATATTTGTGCAAAGTATATTTTCATTAAATTTTAATAGAATAGAATAGAATATAAATACTTTATTGCACACAAAAACACAGAGATACACAAGACAGAAGATAACATACAGAAGAGCAATAGAAGTTAACAATAATTCGCACAGAAACATAAGAAAAGTAGCGTGCAAAGGCGGACTTATCACTTTAAGTGATTTCTTCCAGTCAACCTTTGGGTGATGAGAGTAAGTGAAGAAGAAATATGGCAAGGGTAGTGCAAACATTTGGACAGGAAAGTAATATATACATAATATATTCTTATACAAATATACATAACATAAACCAATAAATACATGCTTATAAATTTTATTAATTTCATTAATTCTAAATTTTATTAATTTCGAGAAAAAAAAAATATATCCAGATTTTCCCGCGCCCCACAAAAAATATTTTCAGAGGATACACCGTCACGCAATGCCCCGTTTGGGGGCGAGTGGAGACTCTTTAGATTCCGTTTCTAGTCTTCTGTGTAACTACTTCCTGGATCATCTTCCTGTTGGTCCTTAATGCGGCATTTGGCGGCGGGTGACCGAGTGATTTGGGCATCGGCTTCTCATGCGAGAGGTCCGAGGTTCGAATCCGGTCGGCGTGTATCAATGAGTTTTTTTCTGACGAAAATATTTACTTGCATACCTACACCAGCTGCTGCTTCACCGTTCAGAACCGGTGTAAAACTTTAGGTCCCTTCCCTTGCCCCTTACTAGGTGGTCGGCTCAAATTGTAGCCGACTGGGTTGGTACCACTGGCGGCCGGTCCTAAAGTGCGCTCGTGCGCCGCACTACCATACCACAAGAAGTCTTCACTTCACTCAAAATAAATAATATCTTACAACATACCTACATTAAAACCATAATGATCGTTCTCCAAATAAATATGAATGTGAATTCGACCTTATTTTATAGATCACAAGGCACTTTTTTGCGTTTAAGCGCACGCCCCGTGCGGAATCGAGTAACGCACGCGGGTCTCTCATACTGAATGTATGGGGATCGGCAAAACACCGCTGGCGCGTGAGACAAAAGATACTTCATAGAAACAGTATGGGCCGAAATGGAGTTCTGCGTGCGGCGAACGAGCGCCAAACAAGGACGCTATATCGTGAATAGCCGCGCGTGCGACACGTCGCGAGCGATTCGTTTTGCACGAGTCCGTCCGCCTAGAGTCAGCGCGCTGTCATGTGATGTCACATACCCGTTAGCGCGCGAATATTTAAAATGGGATATGGTTAGGTTTTGTGATTTCTGTCACGTGATACTGTGAATTAAGTGGTGCCGATATTTGCCTAAGCATTGGTTAAAGGTAAGGCTTTAAAATCAGGTGATCCCGGGTTCAATTCCTACTTTTCAAATGCTTTTATTTTTATATATTTGTTGAAGTATTTTTGGGACATTACTATTGTTTTCTTTTTGAGAGCTGCAGCAGTATATGGGTGTGTTCATAAAGGTACTAAAAATGAGTTAAAAAAACTTGTTTGGATTTTTTTTCTTGTTTTTTGCAATTCATTGAGTTTCTTGAGAATATTCATACTAGGTACGTACATAATAAAACGCAGGCGTTTAAAAAATTCGGAAGTCCCGATCTTAAAATTACATGACGGGAATGTGTTGGGAAATTTGGTATTTAAGTACCTATGTAGGTACTTAGCGCACTACCGGTCACTGTAGTCACCTGCCGCCACTGGTTGGTACCACCGTAATGGACGTAAGATGGCTGCATAGCAGCCTCGGTTCTGAGGTTCTCCTCTATTCCAGTATTGTATTGTATTGTATTGTTGTATAGATTATTGATCATTCATATGGCAGTTAGACTGCGCTCGAACTTGTCACAATTTGTTCTATCCGGTTGGTTTACACCCACAAAGAAGAACCGACAAGAAACTTCGCAGGGTATTTTTTTAAACATATTTTTACAAGTATTTAGTGACTAGCCACATAATAAAACCGCCCATAGTCTATCTAAAACACAGCTTGAGAGCAATATTAACAAATTTTGCTGAGAGTTCTGACTACAAAGACTTATTAATTAAGTGAATCAGGTGTAAAGAGTCTTTGTCAAACTTTGATACGTAATTTGTATCAACATAATTATATTTGTCAGCCTCGATAGCTCAGTGGTGCAGACAGTCAACTGTCGCTATTGAATGTTAATAAACGCTGGGTGCGGTCAGTACTTGAATGGGTGACCGCTGACCGTTGGAGGCTGACCGACGTTCGTTTTCCTCGTAAAACTGTAGGTCCCTTCCCTCCTAATCTTACTTGGTGGTAGGGTTTAACCCGCCCGGGTTGATACCACCGCACTGAATGAAACGTCGGTCTAAACGGATATGTAAATAGTTTGTGTTTTCCGACCAGTTCAGTGTAGCCGGCACGATCAAAGGGGGAAGCACTGACATGGCACCTAGTTCACCCGGTGTTATGGGCTGACATCACGGACGTTGTAGGTGATGTAGCCAACCGTGTCAGTTTCCATAAAAAAAAATGAAAAATTATGAACAACAGTATAGCCAGAAATCCAGGGAAGTCTCCGGTATGGCACCTACCTTCTCGGAGGTGATATTGGCTGATCGGAGCATGCCCTTTGGCCCCTGCGACTCAGCCACCCATACCGGATTACATTAAAACATGCAAATTGCTTAACAATGTTAATTTGGATATTCTGTACGGCTGCGAAAATGTATTTAGACGAAGACAAAATATTAAACTTTTTCTTGACAGATAACTAATTAGGGTGCAATCAAGCGTGGGAAGTTCTAGAAAATTTCTGTAATGATGGAAGTAAAGTAATAATGGAACTCAGGAATTCGCTCAAGTTGTAAGGGCCTGGTCACACGAGCGACATATGATTTGAGCTAAAGTGCTAAAGTTAAACGACCTTTCGGCCTGAGTAGTTCTGTAACGCAGGTACAAGCTAACTAAGCTGGTTTCAACAAGACGGGACAACATGTCACACATGCAAAGACTCTTTAGCGGCAGTTCGTGAAATTTTTGGCCATAAAGTTATGTCCAAAAGAGGTGACATTAACTGGCCAGCTCGCAGCCCAGATTTGTCCCCAATGGACTTTTTCCTTTGGGGCGATACCTTAAAGGTAAAGTTTACATAAACAACCCACAGTCTATTCAAGAATTGAAGGAACACATTTGCAATGAAACGCAAAACATTTCAACGAAAAATTTTCAGGCGGTTAGGGAAAATTTCAGGTCCAGGTTACAAGAGTGTAAAAATAATCAAGGTTCACACTTACATGATGTAATATTTAAAAAAGTGATCCTATAAGGGTTCCGTTTTTTTCCTCCTTTGAGGTACGGAACCCTAAAAATGAGACCCTATTTTATGTACTTTTATATGCAATAAACGTTTCTTGAAATAAACAGCTAGTTTATTTTTTATAGGAATTTATAATGTTAAGAGACTTTTGGCCCACTCTGTAAATCAAGTGCCAAACGAATGTCGCTCGTGTGTCTGTGCCCTGCATCTCAAGCGAGGCGAATTTTATAATATTTTCTCCAAGTTTAATTGGAAAATTTCGTTCCATTGAGTCTATAAAGAATTTAGTTTTTCATTAGTTAGCTATTTTTGATTCAGCTAAATCTATAGGTATCATCCGAAGGTTTATACCACAGAGCACGGAACGCCCCCCGCCCGCGCCCCCTTCTAGAGGCGCCCTGAGCGCGATTTCCCTACAACGGCGTTGAAGCCTGTGGGCGTGGCCTATGACTTTCATATGTGTGTTGTGCGTGTGCATTTGTTTTGTGCGTGTGCCTAACTTGCTCCTCTTTGTGCGTAGTGTCGATACTAACACACACACACATACGAAGCGCTAGTAGCACTGCGTCCAGTTATTGGGTTTCAAATATTATCGCCTAGGGCGCCTCTAGTAGGGGGCGCGGGCGGGGGGCGTTCCGTGCTCTGTGGTTTATACAGAAACTCCTTGTCACCAACATTTGATTAGCTGGCAGAAGATGCTCAGTAAACAAGTTTATTTTTATTTTTATGGAAACTGACACGGTTGGCTACATCACCTACAACATCCGTGATGTCAGTCCCATAACACCGGGTGAATAGAATAGAATAGAATAGAAACTCTTTATTGCACACAATGGAAAGAACTAGGTGCCATGTCAGTGCTCCCCTACATTTCATGTCGGCTACACAGAACTGGACGGAAAACACGAACTATTTACATAGCCGTTTCGACCGACGACGTTTCACTCAGTGCGGTGGTACCAATCCGGGCGGGATAAACCCTACCACTTAGTTAGGTAAGAAGGGATGGGACCGACAGTTTTACGTGGCATCCGAACCACGGTCAGTCTCCAACGGTCGAGCGGTCACCCATCCAAGTACTGACCACGCTCAGGGTTGCTTAACAACAGTCGACCGATCGCACCACTGAGCTACCGAGGGTGACATCTGTTCCTAGCTATTATTTACCATTTCGATTCGAACTTGGTTTGAATTTATTTTTATTTCGAAATTGACATGTCAGTCCAACACATCTTGGAGAACTAGGTGCCATGTCAGTTCCTCCCTTTGATCGTGCCGGCTGCACTGAACTGGACGGAAACCACGAACTATATTCAAAGCCGCTTCGACCGACCTTCATTCAGTGCGGTGGTATCAACGCGGATAAACTGGATTTGTATCACCGACATGTTAAACCGTACCTCGTAGCAATGCACAAATAAGTCATAATATCATACTTTGAATTTCTAAGGTGATAAAAAAATTGCATATTACATATAAATATAATTCAGTATTTAATAAAGATTTAAAAACACATCATCATCATCATCATCATCAGCCTGTATCGGTCCACTGCTGGACATAGGCCTCTCCCAAGGCACGCCACCACACGCGGTCTTCCGCTCTTCTCATCCATCCACTCCCACATATCAAATTAAAATTACCTAAAGCTTTTATTAAAATGTAAAACATAAGCATATGCAATTTCAAAACAAATACTATACCTACTAACGCCAAACTCTCAAACTCAAAAACTCATAAAACAAACGGTCACATCAAACAATATAATTTTAACATCTGCATAAAGCCCACATTATATTTACGGAAATACCACGTGAAAGTCAATATCGTCGCGACGAAATCGGCGATGCTCGGAAATACATAAAACTTTGACGTCAACGATGCTTCCGATGTAAAAAGGTCTCATACAAAATAATTCATAAATTTTTCATATGAAAGTGTTACTTAGATATAATTTCTTTTTTTTTTATGGAAACTAACACGGTTGGCTACATCACGTACAACGTCCGTGATGTCAGCCCATAACACCGGGTGAACTAGGTGCCATTTCAGTGCGTCCCCCTTTGTTCGTGCCGGCTACACTGAACTGGTCGGAAAACACAAACTATTTACATAGCCGTTTAGACCGACGTTTCATTCAGTGCGGTGGTACATACCCGGGCGGGTTAAGCCCTACCACCAAGTAAGATTAGGAGGGAAGGGACCTACAGTTTTACGACTACTGTACTACAGGTTTACACCGGTTCCGAACGGTGAAGCAGCAGGTGTAGGTATGCACGTAATTTTTTTCGTCAGAAAAAAACTCATTGGTACACGGCGACCTGATTCGAACCTCGGACCTCCCGCATGAGAAGCCGAAGCTCAAACCACTCGGCCACCCGCCGCTTAAGAAAATGTCTGCGCGAAAATAACGTCGCGACGATATTTTTGCGAGATATTTCATAAATGTAAGTTTGCATTGTTTTGTTTGCGGCGACCTATGCGCACTCAACAAAAGCACCCTATTTCAAAGTTAACAGCATTCAGCATTCGATCGAGCCATGTTTTTGTTAAGTTGAGTGTACTTGTGAAATGCTTGACAGTGTATTTTCTGGTGCTCGACTATTTCGACTATAAGTACTTGACTGATTTGATTTGGTAGTGAAATGAAATATTAAATACTTCCCACCCCAGGCACGGAATGCGGCCTAAATCAAGTGCGAGCCGAACTCGCGTGGAAAGGTGTCAGCTTCGATAGTTCAGTGGTGCAGACAGTCGACTGTCGCTATTGATGGTTAAGCAACGCTGGGCCGGTCAGTACTTGGATGGGTGACCGCCTCGACCGTTGGAGGCTGACCGTGGTCCGGATTCCACGTAAAACTTTAGGTCCCTTCCCTTCTTTCTAACCTTAGTAGGTGGTAGGGTTCAAACCGCCCGGGTTGGTACCACCGCCACTGAATGAAACGTCGGTCGAAACGGCTATGTATATAGTTTGAGTTTTCCGTCCAGTTCAGTGTAGCCGGCACGATCAAAGGGAAGCACTGACACGGCACCTAGTTCACCCGGTGTTATGGGCTGACATCACGGATGTTGTAGGTGATGTAGCCAAAAGTGTCAGTGTCCATAAAACAATAAAAAGGTTTCCGTACCATTCCGTTTTCCGTGAGAACTTTAAGACTTAGGTTTTTACATTTTTCCTTTTCCTGTAAACTGTAAGAGACGCCCATGGACATTCGGTCGTATGCGGGGGTTGCGAATGCGGCCTGACAGGAGCCTATTCACGCCCTTCTTGAAGGACCCGAGACTGTACTTGGGGAGAAATATATGGGCAGGGAGAGCGTTCCAGAGTATACCTACCGGTTCTGTAGAGGAAAGATCTGCGGAACCGGTTAGTACGCGACCGCGGTAAGCCCAGCGTGTAAGGATGCATATCCTGCCGGGTGCGAGTGGTGCGGTGGTGGAAAGGGGACGGCGGGATCGCGTTAAACAGCTCCTCGGAGCACTCCCCATGGAATAAGCGAAAGAACACACTTAGGGAGCCGCCATCCCTGCGAATGTTGGATAACTAGGTGCCATGTCAGTGCTTCCCTTTGGTCGTGCCGACTACACTGAACTGAACGGAAAACGTGAACTATTTATTTACGTAGCCTATTACGGACCTTTGTCCGGTGTTACGAACTCGGACGGGTTAAACCCTACCACCTAGTAAGGTAAGAAGGGACCTACAGTTTTACGTGGATACCCCGAACCACGCTCAGCCTCCAACCGGTCGAACGGTCACCTATCAAAGGTCTGACCGCGCTCATGTGTGCTTATGATCACGACTAACGGCGCAGTCGACCGATCGCACCATCGAGCTACTAAGGCTGACAAAAATTAATTTATTATTATTTTATATTTTGAATTTTTATCATAAACTATTACAAACGCGAGAGCTTCAAGAGGCCCAACTGTTCTGTCCTGTCCTGTCTAAGTGCCATAAACGGCAGCATACAGCATTCACAATTTAGTAACAAGTTGTAGCCGGGGCAGAGGCGCGCTCTCCTTGCATATTGCTAAACCCTGCGGTGTGCCCCGGAAGGCCCTTTCACATCGGCGAGAATTCGCCAGTGATCTGTAACAAAGAAAATCAAATTATAGAAATGTTTTCGGTTACGCGGTATACTGATAGCGACTCACTTATATTAGTCGACGTTTCGTCCCAAACTCTGGGGAAATCTTCAGGGCAAGCATTCTCTAACGTCCTACCGTCAACGTCGTCGGTGACACTGACATGCCCTGGACTCGCGGTACTTTTTAATTTTTTATGTAATCCGATATGAGTGGCTGAGTCTTCCTCGGATTGCTGGCTATACTGGACTAGAGGAGAACACAGCCGAGGCTGCTATGCGGTCATCTTACGTCCAGTACGGTTGTACCAACCCAGTCGGCTAAAATTTGAGCCTACGCTACCACCTAGTAAGGGGCAAGGGAAGGGACCTACAGTTTTACACCGGTTCCGAACGGTGAAGCAGCAGGTGTAGGTATGCACGTAAATTTTTTCGTCAGAAAAACTCATTGGTACACGCCGACCGGATTTGAACCGCGGACCTCTCGCATGAGAAACCGATGCCCAAACCACTCCGCCACCCGCAGCCTATATGAACGCAGCTTGGCGGCCGCTGCGAGCAGTCTCTCGGCGGTGGCACGATCACGCCATTTATATCGCGGTAATCCGGCCGGGGTTTAAAAGTGGCCGCCCAAAGTTAGGGGCCACCTCTGGATTCGTTTACACCGGACGTGCGGACTGGCGCGTTGTGTGATGAAAATTACTTTAAACGTGACATTGATAGAAGTGGCAGTTGCAGAAGTGACAGTGACAAAAGTCACAGTGATAGAGGTGGCGGTGTCAGAAATTGGCATACGCGATAGTGATAGAAGTGACAGTTACATAAGCTACTGTGACAGTAGAGACAGTGAATGAAATGATTGACATAATTGGTAAAATGACAGCGCCAGAAGTGAGAGTGACAAAAGTGAAAGTGATAGAAGTGACGGTGTCAGAATTGAACGACGCGACAGTGCTAGAAGTGACAGTGATAGAAGCGATAGTGACAGAAATAACAGTGAATATAGTGACAGTGACAGAATTAACAACGCGACACTGGCAGAAATGACCATACCAGAAGTGACGGTGACAAAAGTGGCAGTGATAGAAGTGACCCTGTCAGAATTGACAGAAGCGACAGCGATAGTAGTAGTTGATGTGTATTGTAAAAATATTGTGCATAAATCATAATTTCATTTATTCCATTCTAATGAAAATATCAATAATTAATTTATATTAAGTATAACGAAATTATATGAAAAATGATACAATTTAAGAGACGCAGAAGTGATAGAAGTCGATAGAAAGATAGAGGATAGAATAACGTGTCAAGTAAGTGATAAATGTAAACGAGGCATCATGTAGAAGTAGTATTTCGCAAGAAAGAGATGTTGCTAGTGTTTATTCGCAACATGCCAAGAAATTTCTAGACAAAAGAATACACTTTGCTTTAATACCTTAAAACCACGCGGCATGATGCGAAAAGTGCATTGCAGTTGGGATATTGTTTGGACGTATTATAGGTACCTATCTCAATAACTACGACAGATTATACCTGTATAATATGGCTATGGGCGGCATATACGAGATTCGAAAAACAGAAAAAAAGACAAATAGAAGGGCGAAGACAGAGACAATGACAATGAATTATATTCTATTCTAACCTCACCTACCCTGCCATATCCTACCCTACCCTACCCTACCCTATCCTGTCCTATCCTATCCGTCTTACATACATAGCACACACTGTATCCCGACAATCTATGTAAGCAGAGTAATCGGAGTTGTGCTGCAGGTCCTCTCGTAAATTACAGCACAACACCGACCACCACGTTTAGCAAAGTATTCATACAAGATAACTATAAAGCAGCAAGTAAGGTACGAAGACCCACCTTCTGCATGATTCGGTGGAAGGATCGTTCCAAAGTGAGAGGTGGCTAGCCGCCCTTTAGCACGAAATCTCATCCTTATTCCTTGGGCGCCTTTTACGAAAAAAAATTTATTGCTTCCGAACTGGGTGGCTCTGCCCGAGGTCGAAGTCTCAGGCGCAGCCAATTTCACCGCCGCCAAGGACACGTGCCAGTCCGGCTTGGAGATGGACTAATGTTGCTGAGAAAAGGCTATTAACCCGCGATTTGAAGATCCGTGGATTGTAGGAGTGGGGAAAGATGTTCCCTGGGAGCCCGTTCCACACCTTTGCAGTGCGGCACAAGAACGATTTAGAGAATCGTGCAGTACTTACGAAGAACTCTTCTGTCGACTACAAAGGGATGTTCCGCGAGAGTATGGCGGGTTTGGCGAAGGCGAACAGGAGGAGAAGGGATAAGGGAAACAAGTTCGTCAGAGCAGCCGGCCATAGTAGTACCAATAAAACAGGCTCAATGAACCAACGATACGTCTGTGTTTTAGACATGCACGGGGAGATATTCAGTGGGTCTATTATTTTTAGGTACCGCCCCCACACGGTACCTGGCCACAGTCACATCCATCTTCTATATCCTATTCTAATCCATTATATTATATTTTATTGAACCAGCTGCTTGTAGCAACGGATACAAGGACTCACTTGCCCGAGACCTCGAAACCTCTCATCGACAACAAAGGGTGGACACTGGACAGATGGACACAAAACAGAGGTTTCACACAAGTGTGCTACACCTTAAAAAGGGTTTTACTAACTCAATTTAGTCCCCAAAGCCTAAAAGCCTTAATAGAACAAAGGAGAAAGCATTGTTTTTGTACGTAAGGGTAGCATACTAATAAAGGTTGTACCGGGCTCGTGAAAGTACTATAATGATACACGTTCGGATTGGTACCGCCGCACTAAATGAAGGTCGCTCGAAAGCGGTTATGAAAAATGGTCGGTATTTTTCGACCTGTATAGTGTACAATATCAAAAGTGAGCACAGACATGGCAAATAATTCGGGAGTGCTCGGAGGAGCTGTTTGACGCACAGAAGAGCCGAATTATCCAAACATTTCAATAAAGAAGTATGAACTTTCACCGATAGATGACGACACGTGGGCGTGCCATTCTAAAGTAAAATAAGGTGGTAATGTTTTTAAGTTTACACTGTTATTAATTATATTCATTTTTAAGTTTCCGGATTAACAGTAGGTTTAAAGACTTACATAAGTGGACGTTTCGCCCGCTACGTCACGGGCTTCATCAGGAACTGCGGGAGTTCCTGGAGCCGACGTCTGGTGTCCGTTGTACCAGACGTCAAACTGGTCTGGTCAAAAAAGTCTGGTACAACGGACACCAGACGTCGGCTCCAGGAACTCCCGCAGTTCCTGATGAAGCCCGTGACGTAGCGGGCGAAACGTCGACTTATGTAAGTCTTTAAACCTACTGTTAATCCGGAAACTTAAAAATGAATATAAATAAGGTGGTGGCGGAAACCTCGGTGCGCAAGTCCCACTCGCACTTGGCCGGTTTTAGAATTATTTTTTTAACTATGCATTTATCACATCAAAAAAGTATGTTGTTATGTAAGTAAGACAAGAAGACCCACCCGCTGCATGATTCGGTGGAAGAACTGCGCCGCGGCAAGGTGGGAGCCACCTGTCGGCCACCTGAGGCCTGTCGCCCTTTAGCCTTGTCCTTATTCCTTAGTCGCCTTTTACGAGATGCGCGAGGAGAGATGCAGTGGAGTTACAGTGGGTCTATTATTTTTAAACTGGCTTGTGCCCGCGGTTTCGCTCGCGTTAAATTCGTATATAATAAGAGGAAAGTAAGTAAGCCCGCTACCGTACCTTTATTTCGGCGCGCGGAACAATTCTGTTTGTATGAGAGCTAGGTACACCTTAGCGTAACCGGAAGTGAATTTTATGTTGTCTATCCTGTGTATATTAAATGTGCTTGTACTAAATTTCACCGAATTCGAATGATCGCTTTAGAGTTATGGAGGAACATGCATACATACATACATACAGAAAATATTTCTAAAAATCGTCAATTTAGTTTTAGTACGAGTATCATATATAAAGTCTGCAACAGCAGTATCTCATAAAACAAAGTAACTTATTCCATGACCATCCCTTACAGATTTATTATTAGTATTGATTGATATGATACCGGTCCCACACGTGTGTGAAACAACAACCATTATTTAAAGGTCACACTTTATCAATACGCATAATTTATTTCATGTCTACTAATAACAATATTATGTCGCAATTAGCCCTCATTTCCATATCGACATTTTATTACCAGCTTGGAACTAAATATTTTGAAACGTCATCGCCAAACATTGCGAAAACATTTTGTCACCTTTTTTTTTCTATATGTAATCCGGTGTGATTGGTTGAGCGATGAATGAAGGGAAGCACTGACATGACACCTAGTTCACCCGGTGTTATGGACTGACATCACGGACATTGTAGGTGATGTAGCCAAAAGTGTCAGTTTCCATAAAAAAAAAATTACGGAGCTCTCGGTGCGCGAGTCGGACCCACACTTGGCGGGTTTTTTGTGCAACCTTCTGCCACCTCCTTGCAAATGTATGGCGGTTCTAGATACGTATTTGCATAACACTAATGCAGTTTTTCATTACCAGTGTTCGCTTGGACGGGTGTGAAACAATAACGTTTATTTAAAGGTCACACTATAATCAGTATGCATAATTATCTAACTTTTTTTATGATAAATGACACGGTTGGCTACATCACCTACAACATCCACGATATCAGCCCATAACACCTTGATGAACTAGGTGCCATGTCAGCGCTTCCCTTAATTTCATGTCGGCTTCACTGAACTGGACGGAAAACACGAACTATTTACATAGACGTTTCGATCGACGTTTTATTTAGTGCGGTGGTACCAAACCGGGAGGGATAAACCCTACCACCTAGTAAGGTAAGAAGGGAAGGGACCTACAGTTTAACGTGGAATCCGAACCACGGTCAGCCTCCAACGGTTGAGCGGTGACCCATCCATCCACTGACCGCGCCCAGATGTGCTTATGATCAGACCGACAGCCGACCGACCACACCACTGAGCTACCGAGGCTGACAAAAATTATTATTAGGATCAATAGTAACAAAAAAGTCAAATAACTTTTTTCTGAATTCCCTTTAAATACAAATTTACAGTTTTCACACAGTTTTACGTGGAATCCGGAACGCGGTCAGCCTCCAACGGTCGAGCGGTCACCCATCCAAGTACTGACCGTGCCCAAACTTGGTGTGATAAATAATAGTGCACACTCCGCGTAAAACAACAAATAATACAAACTGGCCAATTGCCTGATGGCACGGAACCCTCGGTGCGCGAGTCCGACTCCCATTTTGCAGGTTTTTGTAAGATTGAACGGTCAAAATTTTAGATAATTATGTTGTCTTTATTCTACAATTTTCTCAAAACTTAATTTACTTGCTATATAAATGCATAGCTCCTCTTGTTTTAGAAAAACAGTTGCTATTTGTAGGCACGATCATCTCATCAGGGAGAGTCCATCGAAACGTAACAGAAAAATAATTGGAGTCGCTCTTTGTTTCTTAGTTTTGAAAGGCTTTCATGGTTGGCTATGGTTTGCCTACACTACACAGTACACACCAGTGATGGTACTGCCGCGGGTGGTCGCTGCGACCTTGGCTTGGACTCTTGGTCTCAGAGAGGTTCGAATCCAGCCGACATACAGGCAACAAGTTTTTTTTTCGAACGGAAAAAATTACCTGCTGCTTCACTGTTCGGAACCGGCGGTGTAAAACGGTGGTGGGCTCAAATTGCAGCCGACTGGGTTGGTACCACCGTACTGGATGAAAGATGGCCGGATAGCAGCCACCCGACACGGAACTGTATTTTATATACTTTTTACGAAATTTTGAAACTGGTATAGTTTTCCTGTAAGTATTATTTAAAAAAGGTAGCCGGGAGTGGATGGATGAGAAGAGCGGAAGACCGCGTGTGGTGGCGTGCCTTGGGAGAGGCCTATGTCCAGCAGTGGACCGATACAGGCTGATGATGATGATGATGAAGTATTATTTAATAAATTATTTATCAATAATGAACATAATGTTTTTTCAAATTTTTTTTTGTCTAAACTGACACGGTTGGCTACATCACCTACAACATCCGTGTTGTCAGCTCATAACACCGGATGAACTGGGTGCCATGTCAGTGTTTCCTTTCATTTCATGTCGGCGGCACTGAACTGGACGGAAAACACGAACTACTTATTTACATAGTCGTTTCCAAAGAGTTTGTATTACGAGCGCAGCGACGTAATACAAACTCTTTGGCCGTTTCAACCGACGACGTTCCATTCAGTGCGGTGGTACCACCCGGGCGGGATACACCCTACCACCTAGGAAGGTAAGAAGGGAAGGGACCTACAGTTTTACGTGGAATCCGAACCACGGTCAGCCTCTAACGATCAATCGGTCACCCATCCAAGCACTGACCGCGCTCAGGGTTGCCTAACAACTGTCGACAGACCGCACCACTGAGCTACCGAGGCTGATGAATTCATTGTTTTACGTTTAAAATATTATTTAAAAAAGTTTTATCCTGGTCGGGATGTATTTTTAGGTTAAGTATCCCGTACGGAAGCCTATTACTAAGCCTACGCCGTCTGTCTGTCCGTCCGTCCGTCCGTCCGTCTGTCTGTCTGTCCAAGGGCTGTATCTCTTGAGCCGTAATAGGTAGCCCGTTGAATTTTTCACAGAATATGTGTTATTATGGCGGATATAACAACAAAATATAACAAAAATAGAAAAAGTAAGAAATTAAGAGCGGTTCCCATACAAGAAAAGTGTTATTTTTCAATGTTTTTTGTGGTGCGGAAACCTCGGTGCGCGAGTCCGACTCGCACTTGGCCGGTTTTTTCTCTTAATTTTCGGCTTTGCTTCTACCTAATTATGACGTAAGACTTGCATATTTTTTTTCTCAGAAAAGAGGATCATTCTGTTGAAATTAATGGAATGACGGCTCTAACATCCTTTATTTTGAATTAATACATTTAAATGAACATTATTGAGGTATGCAACTTGGTAAATAGCGAGGCGTGGGAAAATCCGCGTAACTTCAATTAGGTAAATTATTTTAAATTTTGTCTTTATATCTTATATATCGGTAATACATACATACATACATATCACACACGCTGAATCCCGACAATCGGGGTAAGCAGAGTAATCGGTTTTGTGCTGCAAGAACTCTGGTAAATTACAGCACAACACCGACCACCGCGTTTCGCAAAGTATTCGAACAAGATTCAATCGATCAAGCAGCAAGTAAGGCACGAAGACCCACCTGCTGCATGACAAGGTGGAAGGACCACGCCAAGGTGAGAGGTGGCTAGCCTTTCGCCCTTTAGCGCGACATCTTGCCCTTATCCCTTAGTCGCCTTTTACGACATGCACGGGGAGATATGCAGTGGGGATATTCTTTTTAAGTACCGGGCCCACACGGTAATATTTGCATTGATAATTTATTTTCACGTATAGATAAATTAATGAATCCAATTAAAAGTTATCATAATAAAATTATCTTTAAGATAACAACATTTGGCAATTTCTTATTACTTTATTTTGTTGTTATGTTAGCATTTTGATATCTTATCATAACAGAAATAATGTAAAATTTATCTATGAAATTTTTTTAGTGTTTTCCTTCCGTTTAAGAGTTTACGTTACGTTTAGAGTAAGACTGGCCCATACTTCTTTCTCTGTATTTTATTCCTCACAAGCTGTGCCCGCGGCTCCGCCCGCTCTCATATTTCACTTCACTGCTAACCTCATAAGCTATTTAGCGTGATAGTAAGTAGCCTAATAGTTGATGGGAAGAATCAAGCTATCCGTAGAATTTTGATTTATTAAAATCGGTTCAGTAGTTCTCGAGTTATAAACGGACAGACAGACACTCAGACAGACAGAAAGCAGACGTTGGATTTTATTATAGGTAAGGATAAGGAAGGATGACCCAATGGTTGACTGGAAGAAAATAACTTGTAGTGAAAAGTCCGCCTTTGCGCACTCCTGTATTTCTTGTTTCTTGTCGTGTACTGTTCTTCCTTCAATTTGTGTGCAATAAAGAGTTTCTATTCTATTCTGTTCTACTGTTTGTTTGTTTAAGCTTGACGTCTTCAGACGCATAAGGCTATAGACAGGCTGGCTAGTCCGCAAATCTGCTGGTAAGCCATCTAAGTTTAATTTTAAAATGTGCTCTTAATTTGACAATGTGATTTTTTTTTTCTTTTGTTCTTAATAATAAATGTATACAACTTTTTTTATATTTAATCCCGTATGGATCGCTGAGTCGGAGGGGCCAAAGCACATGCTCCGACGAGCCAATATCACCTCCGAAAAGGTAGGTGCCATACCGAAGACTTCCCTGGATTGCTTGCTATAGTGGACTAGAGGAGAACACAACCGAGGATGCTATGCGGCCATCATACTTCCAGTACGGTTGTACCAACCCAGTCGGCCACAATTTGAGCCTATACCACCTAGTAAGGGGCAAGGGAAGGGACCTACAGTTTTATACCGGTTCCGATATTGGCTGGTCGGAGCATGTGCGTTGGACCCCTCCGACTCAGCCACCCATACCGGATTACCAAAAAAAAAATGGTCAAGTGAACCATGTTCACGTGCCGAGGGTCCCGTACTTTCATCTAATTATATTTTCTACCAGGGTGCGGTCAGGCTTTGGATGGATAGCCGTACGACCGTGGTTCGGCTGACCGTGATTCCACTTGAAACTGTAGTTTCATCCCATTATGTACATATTTAGCTGGTAGGGATCAACCCGTTTGGATTGGTACACCAGCACTGAACGAATGTCGGTCGAAGAAAACTACTATAAAAATTATACATGTTTTCCATCCAGTTCAATGTAGCCGGCACGACCAAAGGAAAGACTGACATGGCACCTCTCTGACACTGACTGACTAACTAACAATTACTCGGGCATATACTTTACATGATAATAGCATAAAGTCGAAGTTTATTTGCATGTTTGTGCAGTCATCACGTAAACTACTAAACCAATTTGAATGCAGTTTAACAAAAATGTGGAATATGCCACTTTGTTTAATAAAAAAGTCCTTCTGCGAGACAGGAACAGTTGAGTGCAGGAGACTCGTTTATTGCACTGTATGATTTTATGTGTTAATAAATATTTTCATTTCATTTATTTCCATTTCCTTTCATTCATATCTCCTACTACCATCTTAATTATTATTTTGCCATTAAATAAATAAAGCTAAGTTTCTACGGGCCACCGGTGGCGTGGCGGCCGTGTAACGTATGTCAATTTATTTAAATTTTTTACCCATACAGTGTCTAACTAACGACGCCCATGATTTCACATGGGATGGCTCTGCCAAATACCAGCTTGCGCCTCTGGACTTGTGTCGCGCCGTGCGACTAGTGGGTGACCTCGAAGTGTCCCGCGATCTAGAAACACTGCAACTCCATGGGATGTCGGCTCTCTAAGTGTGTGCTATCGCGAACTCCTGGGGGAGTACTCGGAGAAGCTGTTTAACGCGATCCCACCGTCTACTTTTCACCTCCGCACCACGCGCACTGGGCAGGGATTGCATTATAGCGGATGCGTGCCAATTGGTTCTCCTCATCTTTCCTCTACAGAACCGGTAGTCTCTGGAACGCTCTCCCTGCCCATATATTTCCCCTTTATACTGTACTTGTACAGTCTCAGATTCTCCAAGGGCGTGAATAGGCGCCTGTAAGGCCGGCATGGCATTCGCAACTCTCGTATACGACCGAATGTCCATGGGCATTTATATGAATGTCCTTATAACTCGAGAAACACTTTATCGATTTACATATTTATGGTTTCCATTCTGGTATATAAATCGTTCTTTTTTTCCGCCCAGTTCAGTGTAGCCCGCACAATTTTTTTCTGTCGTACCTAGGTCACATGTTAATGACTTCGTTTGGTAGATAATCCTAATAAATAAAGCGACATTTCTACGGGCGACCGACCGTGGAACGTACGAATATAGTATAATATAGGAAATATTCTAATAACTCGAGAACCACTTTATAGATTTACATACGGTATTCACTGTTACATTTCGTTACTTCTCAGGATCAATCACAACGCTAAGCGGCGGGTGGCCGAGTGGGTTGGGCATCGGTTTCTCATTCGAGAGGTCGGCGGTTCGAATCCGGTCGGCGTGTACCAATGAGTTTTTCGGACGAAAAAATTTACGTGCATACCTACACCTGCTGCTTCACCGTTCGGAACCGGTGTAAAACTGTAGGTCCCTTCCCTTGCCCCTTACTAGGTGGTAGGCTCAAATTGTAGCCGACTGGGTTGGTACCACCGTACTGGATGTAAGATGGCCGCATAGCAGCATCGGTTGTGTTCTCCTCTAGTTCAGTATAGCCAGCAATCCAGGGAAGTCTCCGGTATGGCACCTACCTTCTCGGAGGTGATATTGGCTGGTCGGATCATGCGCTTTGGCCCCTCCGACTCAGCCACCTATACCGGATTACATAAAAAAAAAACGCTACGTTATCGGTGGCTTGAGCGGTGGCTTGAGCGGTAACGTCACGCGAAAAATTAAAATTTTGGCTGTTCAGACATTTAACTTTATCTCCAAATGTATGACATTTTGAGAAAAATGAATAGTTTTGTGCACAACTACATAAGAGTACCTATACAGCTTATTTTTTTCAGAATTTTCGAACAACCCTTAATAGGTCAAAGTTCGGCGACAAAAGTGCAATTTTTTGTCAACTTTTAAACGAAATATTTGTTAAAGTAAAGTTATATATTTTTCAAATTGCCTTAACAATACCTATAGAATGACGTGACACTTTATTTATTTAAAAAATTCAAAAATATTTTTGGTTTACATTTTGGGGTACCCTATACTTTTCACAGGACTATTAGACAAACTTATCTATAATATATCTAGCGGCAAAAATTATACGTAATTTGGCGTCAGTTTCATCGAAATCAGTTCAGTAGGTCCGGAGATATCTGCGTGTGACCGACAGACAGACAGACAGATAGACAGACAGACACCAGAGCGATCCCATAAGGGTCCCTTTTTTCGCATTTTGCGACGGGACCCTAAAAAGTGAAGCCGCCACCCACTGCTACTGTTCGTCGTTGGCTAAGGATCCTTCAAACAAAGATGACATTAGAACGATTTCGATTCCAAGGAGCCTCTGTCGCTTGACGAGCGTTAGCTATCTCTAGGGGTAGATGGAACATCTTTTGTCCAACCGTCGCGTCGCGTCCCTGATACAGCGAGTAACAAAAGACCAGGAGAAACGTAATAGAACGGGAAGATAATTAAAAGTGCTCTCGCCACTATCTTGAAAGAAAAATACCCTGTGCACACATTCAGTGTTCAAAGTAATTTCGACTGTATTCGTATGTGGAGTAAGGGTGGAAGTGGCGCGGCGGGAAAATGTCGCGTAAGGTGTTTTAATGTTGGATTGGGTTCGTAATAATTATAGACGTGGTTTTTAGCTTCAAATAGGAATTTTGGAAACGAAATTCTTTTGTAGGAAAGAACGATTTGAATTAAATTACGATTATCGTAGGATTTGTTCCGTAATTACCGCGTTTTTTTGGCTGTAAATTTCAACTGATGCGATCTGGGATTTGTAGAGGACATGCATACATTATTTTCCAGTTATTTCTTTGTCGTTGGTAGGAGCGGTCTTGGTTTCGTCGGACTCTTAATGTCAAGGTCCGTGGTTCGATTCCGGCCGATCTGCACAAATAAGTTTTTCGGTCTGCTTTAGTTTACGTGCATACCAACGCCTGGCTGCTTCGCAGTTTGAAACCGGTGTAAAACTGTAGGCCCTTGCCCCTTACGAGTTGTGCGTTCAAATTGTAGCCGACTGGGTTGATACCACCGTAAGATATCCGCATAGCAGCAAAGGCAAGACTCTGGGACACCTTCTCGACTCCTGCGAGGCTTAGCCACATACTCACACATACCGAATTAAGTAAAAATAAAAAAAAAACCCGACCCTTAAGAAGTCAAAAATAAATTCAGTTTACTTACTTAAAGAGTCGGAGGAATATAATTTATTTTTTATTTTTTTTATGGATACTGACACGGTTGGCGACATCACCTCCAACATCCGTGATGTCAGCCCATAACACCGGGTGAACTTGGTGCCACGTCAGTGCTTCCCTTCGGTCGTGCCGGCTACACTGAACTGGACGGAAAACACAAACTATTTACATAGCCGTTTCGACCTACCTTTCATTCAGTGCGGTTGTACCAACCCGGGCGGGTTAAACCCTACCACCTAGTAATATAAGAAGGGAGTCATATCCCTTAGTCGCCTTTTACGACATACGCGGGGATAATTTTATTATATTTTATTTACTTAGCGGTCCCCCGACTCCTTTAAGTAAACGGAAATTATTTTTGACTTTTTAAGGGTCGGGGTTTTTTTAAATTTGTAATTGAACTATTATATCAAGCTTTTTAAAAAAAGATAATAATTTTTTTTATTAATTAATTACTTGATTACATACTTGATTCGCTTGGTTTGGGAGCTACGATACTACGATGCCACAAACAGACACATCCCATATACATATACACACACACACGTTAAGCTTATAACACCCCTCTTTTTAGGGTCCCGCCGCAAAATGCGAAAAAAGGGACCCTTATGGGATCGCTCTGGTGTCTGTCTGTCTGTCTGTCTGTCGGTCACACGCAGATATCTCCGGACCTACTGAACCGATTTCGATGAAACTAACGCCAATTTATGTACAATTTTTGTCGCTAGATATTTTATATATATAAAGTTGTTTAATAGTTTTGTGGAAAGTATAGGGTACCCCAAAAAATGAACAAAAAATAATGTTTTTTTTTTAATAAATCAAGCTTCACGTCATTCTATAGGTATTGTTAAGGCATTTCCAAAAATAGCTCGCCCACGCAACTGTGCGCAGCTGCAAAGCAATAATGCACTTTACACTCGATCGTTTACGTACATTTTCGCACGCAGCGATTGGCGACGTGAAGCAGTAGGCTATTAAAGCCGTAGGTATGGAACTTTTTCTATGGAGTGATTTATCTGTTACGAAGTAACTATTAGGTAATCTGTGGTGTTGGTCAATAACATTATCAATAAAAGATTTACTTGCCTACCTGCCTAGCTCCCAGCGGTCGCAGTCTATTGTCCCTCGGGCGAAGGTCTAAGGTTCGATTCGGTTCAAATGTTTCGCGGGAGAGTGCACTCATTGTGAGCCCTTGTGTCTTGTGCACGTTAATTATGTAGAAAACTAAACAGCAGTTGTGTGTGACATAAAATATATTATACTTACGATACGATTCCCTTACGATATACGACGATAGGTCCCTTCCCTTCTTACCTTACTAGGTGGTAGGGTTTAACCCGCCCGGGTTGGTACCACCGCACTGAATGAAAGGTCGGTCGAAGCGGCTATGTAAATAGTTTGTGTTTTCCGTCCAGTTCAGTGTAGCCGGCACGACCGAAGGGAAGCACTGACGTGACACCAAGTTCACCCGGTGTTATGGGCTGACATCACGGATGTTGTAGGTGATGTAGCCAACCGTATCAGTTTCCATAAAAAAAAAAAAAAAAAAAAACGATTCGTTCTATTATTTTTTTTTTTAATCAAAGAAAAAGAGAACACAATAATTGTACCGTGTAGGGCTAGTACTTGAAAAGAATAACCCAACTGCATCTCTCCCCGTGCATGTCGTAAAGGGCGCCTAAGGAATAAGGACAAGATGCCGTGTTAAAGGAGGACAGTATAGTCACCTCTCACCTTGGCACGATCCTTCCACCGAGTCATGCAGCAGGTGGGTCTGCATGTAGACCATGGCACCTTGGTGAACTAGGCGCCATGTCAGTGCCTTCCTTCGGTCGTGCCGGCTACGCTGAACCAGACGGAAAACAGGAACTATTCAAATAACCATTTCAATCGACCTTTCATTCAGTGCTGTGGTACCAATCCGGGAGGGTTAAACCCTACCACCTAGTAAGGTAAGAAGGGAAGGGACCTATAGTTTTAACGTGGAATGCGAACCACGATCAACCTCTAACGGTCGAGCGGTCACCCATCCATCCACTGACCGCGCTGTGCTTATGATCCGACCGACAGTCGGCCGACCGCACCGCTGAGCGACCGAGGCTGACATATGGGTATATTAGTAAATTTTCTGCGCTCACAAGAGAGCTCCATGTCCAGAAGTGGAAGGCGAAATAGCCGATGAAGAGAGGTCTCTGCTCTAATCCGTTAAAGTTCAAAATAGTTTTCCCTTGTAACGCTAGATGACTGCCCAAGCGCTGGAATTCCTATTTCGAAAATTCGCAACTTCGACCAACCAGCTCTATCGGGTAAAATTATAGCGAGCGACAAAGTTTCACAAACAGTTTCAGTTTTCTATTAAATAAAATAATGCCACCCAAAATGTAGCATTGTGCACAAATAACAGTATTATTTTCAAAATAAATAATTAAACAAGAAGGCGTGGAACCAAGCATGCGATGGCTTCACCGAACATATCCGGGCCCATCGGCAGTAGAGGAGGGTGTTAATCGAGGTCGGGACTAGCGAGTGGCCACTCTAAATTTCCCGCGCATGCTTCACGTTTCGGCTCGCATCAAGCCCTCGTCAGCTAGTCTGCGTTGACTAGGACGCGGGGAAACCACCAGTCCCGCTCTCGACCTCCCTCTCTCTACCTATCCATATTCTGTAGGATGCTTCCAGTGACGTTTTCGAGCTCTCTCCATAAATGAGCTTAGCGTCGATCTTGGCAGCCCTAGATTCTTGAAGAGACTGTAGAGCGACTTCGCTGGTAGTCCTCTTGCTCCGACTTCCACAGCGAAGAGATCAGTCTTGAATCTGTTTCTCACAATCCGGTCTACTAAGTTGCAGTACTTGTTAAGTTTGATGCTGTGGTCCTTCGGTATGTTACTTTCCCATGGAACTGTAAGTTCAACAAGTACTACATGCTTTGTCGTTTTTGAGAATATGAGTATATCCGGTCTTAATGCTGTGGTACAGATTTGCGAAGGCATTTGGTAATGCTTCTCATGTTTGTCCATCAACAGTTCCCAATCCTTTGCTGCTCCCAAAATTGAAGAAGGTTTAGTGCTATCTTTGGGCAGCTTATTGGCTCCAGGTTTCACAAAGTTGTCCTTCTGGAAGCCGCTACTGGTTTGCCCTTTCCTGGTCCGTGCAATTGACAGGTTGATGGCCTCTCAGATGATTTGGAGGACTTTATCATGACGGTAGGAATACTGACCTCGCTGAACTAGTATTTTGCATCCGCATAACAAATGTTTGGCCGTGCCTACGAACTCCTTACATGACGGGCATAGTCTATTTGTAGATTTTTATCTTTCCACAGCGATAAACTGATTAAAACATTTTGTGTGAGATTTGACAGAGCCCAGTTGCAAAATTTTCCCAATCGCGCGCATCTGTTTTACACAATAGTCCTGTAATTTCGACCTACCGCGCGTCGAGTCATCCTATTTTGACCTAAGCCCGTTGACAAAACTTTTGGGCCATATCAAGTTGTAAACTTGACGAAAGCAGAGGCTAGGCTCAAACTTTCGCTAGCAAATCCTAGTGTTGTCTATGTAATTGGAAAGAACTATGTAGGTACATAGTTGGCTTTCGTGGTGGGATTTCGCTTACACATTGTTTAGGATTCCGTAGGTAGGTACCTCAATTTTATTAACCCATTCACAACTTGATACTTGAAGTATTTTAATATTTATACAGGGTGTTTCAGGATAGGCTCGAGAAACTTCAGGAATAGAAAGTACTCATTATTAGAAGAAAAAAAATCTTATCACTCTAATCTAAATTCATTAGTTTTTTTTTCATACAAAAATTGAAAATTGTAGTAAAGACGGTGAGATTTGGCAACAGCGCTGTCTAGGTCTAGGGAGTGCAATGACTTAGCCAGTCCCATTTTTCTTTTGATCTCATTCAAATTTAAGTGTTTGCAATTTATGTGTGCCATAATTCCACCAATACACTTGGTGACGAGGGTCTGATGATGGAGACAGAAGGTGGACAGTGGAACTCTTCAACCGTTACTAGTAACCCTCTCGAGTTTGGGCTCATTTCGTTGGTTCGGACGAGTGGGCCATACTTCTACTAATACACTTGGTGACGAGGGTCTGATGATGGAGACAGAAGGTGGACAGTGGAACTCTTCAACCGTTACTAGTAACCCCCTCGAGTTTGGGCTCATTTGGTTGGTTCGGACCAGTGCTCCATACTTCCACCAATACAATTGGTGACGAGGGTCTGATGATGGAGACAGGAGGTGGACAGTGGAACTATTCGACCGTTACTAATAACCCACTCGAGTTTGGGCTCATTTGGTTGGTTTGGACGAGTGTCCCATACTTCTACTAATACACTTGGTGACGAGGGTCTGATGATGGAATCAGGAGGTGGGTGGTGGAACTCTTCAACCGTTACTAGTAAATCCTCGAGTTTGGACTCATTTGGTAAGTTTGGACGAGTGTCCCATACTTCTACTAAATACACTTGGTGACGAGAGGGTCTGATGATGGAATCAGGAGGTGGGTGGTGGAACTCTTCAACCGTTACTAGTAACTCCTCGAGTTTGGACTCATTTGGTAGGTTTGGACGAGTGTCCCATACTTCTACTAAATACACTTGGTGACGAGGGTCTGATGATGGAATCAGGAGGTGGGTGGTGGAACTCTTCAACCGTTACTAGTAACTCCTCGAGTTTGGACTCATTTGGTAGGTTTGGACGAGTATCCCATACTTCTACCAATACATTTGGTGACGAGGGTCTGATGATGGAGACAGGAGGTGGACAGTGGAACTCTTCAACCGTTACTAGTAACCCCCTCGAGTTTGGGTTCATTTGGTTGGTTTGGACGAGTGCTCCATACTTCCACCAATCAACTTGGTGACGAGGGCCTGATGATGGAGACAGGAGGTGGGTAGTGGAACTCTTCGACCTTTACTAATAACCCCCTCGAGTTTGGTCTCATTTGGTTGGTTTGTACAAGTGCTCCATACTTCCACCAATAAACTTGGTGACGAGGGTCTGATGATGGAGACATGAGGTGGAAAGTGGAACTCTTCGACCGTTACTAATAACCCCCTCGAGTTTGGGCTCATTTGGTTGGTTTGGACGAATGTTCCATACTTCTAATAATACACTTGGTGAAGAGGGTTTGATGATGGAATCAGGAGGTGGGTAGTGGAACTCTTCAACCGTTACTAGTAACCCCTTCGTCTAATCAAATGAGGCCAAACTCGAGGGGGTTACTAGTAACAGTTGAAGAGTTCTACTGTCAACCTCCTGACACCATCAGACCGTCGTCACAAAATGTATTGGTGGAAGTATGGGACACTCGTCCAAACCCACCAAATGAGCCCAAACTCGAGGGGTTACTAGAAACAGTTGAAGAGTCCCACTACCCACGTCCTGACTCCTTCATCAGACCCTTGTCACCATGTGTATTAGTATAAGTATGGGACACTCGTCCAAACCAACCAAATCAGCCCAAACTCGAGGGGGTTATTAGTAACGGTCGAAGAGTTCCACTGTCCCCCTCCTGTCTCCATCATCAGACCCTCGTCACCAAGTGTATTGGTGGAAGTATGGATCACTCGTCCGAACCAACCAAATGAACCCAAACTCGAGGGGTTACTAGTAACGGTTGAAGAGTTCCACTGTCCACCTTCTGTCTCCATCATCAGACTCTCGTCACCAAATGTATTGGTAGAAGTATGGGACACTCGTCCAAACCTACCAAATGAGTCCAAACCCGAGGAGTTACTAGTAACGGTTGAAGAGTCCCACTGTCCACGTCCTGACTCCATCATCAGACCCTTGTCACCAAGTTGAAAATATCATAACATTGTATTGTTACGGGAAATCAATGTGTGTGCAAAGTTTCATAAGAATCGGTTCAGTAGAAGTAGTTGAAAAAGTTGTCGCAAAGTTGTTGAAACAAATAAACAAGGGGTCAAGCTAAATAAAACCGTTTAAAAATAGTTTCTCTGGCGTTTTGATAGACGTATTTGTACATTTCGGCGCAATACAATATTTATACATTGTGAAAAGTGAAACCAGGCACAAATCGGACACTTAATTTGTTTTAAACACAAATTAACAAACATAAACACTGCGCGCCTTACCGCCTGGCGTTGCGGAGCGGCGTGGAGTGTCGTGACATCACGAACTTCGCGCCGCGATTAGTCGATATAGGCGCATTCATTTGATCGCTACTAGCTCGTTTTTGGTCGTACGACAAAAATAATTACACCAATGTTTTGGATTTTTCATGTACTACAATACTACATTCAAAACTAAAAACCGCGTTGAACCTCATTAGATGATTTCCATCTTTACATTTAACCAGCTCAAGGGCTCGATCGCCTCTCCTCTGCTTCTCTCATTTCGAGCTCTCCGCCTACACCTATGTAACACGATGCCCGCATAGTTTCTCTATAACTCCGAACTAAATTTACGGCTAAGGGTGAAATTTGACGCGTCTTCTGTTGTGTCTCGGCTCGTTAGGGCCTGATAGGGTCGGCATAGGTCGCGTCTGGGTCGCGACCTTTAGGTATTTAGAATCAGGACATTGGGCAGCAGATTGGTTCTGTTTGATGGTATTTTTATCTTTGTGACCTTTTGAAATAGAGAGAGGATTTAGATAAATCATTTAAGCCTTTTTTCCTCATGGAGTGGGCAGGAGAATTAGATCTTTACGTGCCACGTCCTTACACCAAGGGCGTAGCCAGTATTTTGTGTAGGGGGGGGGGGGGGGGGGGGGGGGGGGGTGCTCGCAAGGGAAAAGTAATAAACGTGTTTTTGTAGCATGCGTATTACGGGCATGCTACAAAAACGTTTATTACATATTGGAAAAAAATATTTATTTTATTAAGTACTCTTGTTATTCTTGGTAGATCAAGGTATTCTCTTTTCATTCTATGGTTTATTTATACCATTGTTCGGTTTCATAAACGGAAAATTCTAAATAGCAGTATTGGCAGAAACTTTTTGTGATTTTTCAAATCAACCAATGACAATTTAACATCAACCGATGACAATTCAACATTGGACTGCGATTTTTGTTTGATTAATATTTTAATGATTTTGAATATGGAACATCTTACATATTTGCTCTTCGGTTCGGGAGCACTCTGAAATATTTTATTGGAAAAAAATATTTATTTTATTAAGTACTCTTGTTATTCTTGGTAGATCAAGGTATTCTCTTGTCATTCTATGGTTTATTTATACCAACATTCAACATTGGACTGCGATTTTTGTTTGATTAATATTTTAATGATTTTGAATATGGAACATCTTACATATTTGCTCTTCGGTTCGGGAGCACTCTGAAATATTTTATTGGAAAAAAATATTTATTTTATTAAGTACTCTTGTTATTCTTGGTAGATCAAGGTATTCTCTTGTCATTCTATGGTTTATTTATACCATCGTTCGGCTTCATAAACAGAAAATTCTAAACGGCAGTATTGGCAGAAACTTTTTGTGATTTTTCAAATCAACCAATGCCAATTTAACATTAACCAATGACAATATAACATCAACCAATGACAATTTAACATCAACCGATGACAATTCAACATTGGACTGTGATTTTTGTTTGATTAATATTTTAATGATTTTGAATATGGAACATCTTACATATTTGCTCTTCGGTTCGGGAGCACTCTGACCACTTACCTACGCCCTGCCTTGGGGGGGGGGGGGGGGGGGGGAGGGGGGCACCTGTCCCCCCATGCCTGTACATGGCTACGCCCTTGTCTCTGATGTTTTTTTTACACTGCAATAAGTATACCGAGTTATACAGCACGTGAGTCTTCGTGCCTTACTTGCTGCTAATAATAATAATAGAGCCCTGGCCATCGGTAGCTTGGGCTCGCCCCGCCGCTGCCGCGCCGGTGGTGGAAACTCCATTTGTTTTTTTTTGTATTAATTTTAGATTTTAAGTTTGTAAATATTATGTAAAATTAATAAAAAAAAAAAGTTTTAAAAAACATAAAACCGACTTCCTAAAAAAAGTAAAACTAAAAAACTATTTAAAATAAAAATATAAAAACCGCCTTCAAAAATATATGAAATAAAAACCTAAAAAAAAAACGAACCCTAGAGTTGAAGGCGGTGCTAAAAAGGCTACACAAATCACAAAGGATATTATCATCCACTCATGTTTTCTTTCATGCATCATTTTTGCTTGCTTTAGCACCGCCTTCAACTCTAGGGTTCGTTTTTTTTTTAGGTTTTTATTTCATATATTTTTGAAGGCGGTTTTTATATTTTTATTTTAAATAGTTTTTTAGTTTTACTTTTTTTAGGAAGTCGGTTTTATGTTTTTTAAAACTTTTTTTTTATTTCACAGTTTTTTTTAGTAATTTTTTGCTATTAATGTACTCGGCGGAATCGCTCGGCCTTCGGCCTCGCGATTCCGCCTCGCTTTCCAATCCGATCTTGACCCAATTAAAATAGGACCACGTCAGCTTCGATAGCTCAGTGGTGCAGACAGTCAACTGTCGCTATTGAATGTTAAGCAACGCTGGGTGTGGTCAGTACTTGGATGGGTGACCGCTGACCGTTGGAGGCTGACCGAGGTTCGAATTCCTCGTAAAACTGTAAGTCCCTTCCCTCCTAATCTTACTTGGTGGTAGGGTTTAACCTGCCCGGGTTGGTACCACCGCACTGAATTAAACGTCGGTCGAAACGGCTATGTAAATAGTTTGTGTTTTCACAAATCAAATCTCATCAAAGGGGGAAGCACTGACATGGCTCTTAGTTTACCCGGTGTTATGGGCTGACATCACGGACGTTGTAGGTGATGTTGCAGAACTTAGTAGAATGGACAGACATAAACGTGTAACGGAACCCTACTTTTATTATAAAATAACCGTCGGAGGACCTTGGTTGAAAATTGAGAAAATTAGTAGAACGGACAGACATACATTTGTTACGGAACCCTACTTTTATTATAAATAACCGTCGGAGGGCCTTGGTTGAAAATTGTAAAATTTTGTAGAACGGACAGACATACATTTGTTACGGAACCCTACATTCATTTTGAAATAAATGTTAAATTTTGTAGAACGGACAGACATGCATTTGTTACGGAACCCTACATTCATCTTGCAGAACTTAGTAGAATGGACAGACATAAACGTGTTACGGAACCCTACTTTTATTATAAAATAACCGTCGGAGGACCTTGGTTGAAAATTGTAAAATTTAGTAGAACGGATAGACATGCATTTGTTACGGAACCCTACATTAATTTTGAAATAAATGTTAAATTTAGTAGAAAAGACAGACATGCATTTGTTACGGAACCCTTCATTCATTTTGCAGAACTTAGTAGAATGGACAGACATAAACGTGTTACCGAACCCTACTTAACAGTTGCACTCCGGCAGTGCCGGCAGATCCCGTGCCACTCTAACTTAACCCTTAATGCAATGACTTAAGGTTTCATTTTAAAAATGACGCTGACGCGATGTCGCGAATTATACATTTTTTACCCACCTAAAAAAGTGCCAAGCGCCGCTAAAGAAGTTTTCACTTCAACAACCTCAGGGTTATCCCCTTTCAAATAAAAAAAAAAGAATTTTCAAAATCGGCCCACAATTGACGGAGTAATCGCGTAACAAACATGCAAAAAAAAAGAAAACATACCGTCGTTGAGAATCTCTTAGGTCTAAAGTAAATTGCTCGTGAAGACAAATGCAACGAGCCCAAACACGATGGGTTTATCATGTGTAGTTTAGGAGTTCCTATGGCCACCTTCTGTCTCCATCATCAGACCAGCTCGATGGTACTCGTACCCAAATAGTTTGAATTACGTCGCCGACGTAATACAAACTCTTTGCTCGTACCATAATAAATTAAGCGCACCTGGCCGGTCGGAAAAGATAAAAAATTTCAAATTTAGAATATTCATGAAACAAGGGTCCGAATATGTATCACTAGTATATCGATTCATGTATTTCAACAGGACAGAGAAAATTTCAAAATATTAAGTATTTAATACTTTTTAGTTCTTTTTTTTTTTGTTTTTTGGAAATCGGTTTAATATTTTTTAAAACAGTTTTTATTTCATTCTTTTTAGTAATATTACATAAAAAAGAATAATCGAAATCGAATAATCGAAATCGATTGAAGTGGTACAGAATTATTCGCCATATGTGTCAGACTGCAAATTGCTGAATAAGTCCACATCACAAAAGTTTTGCTGAAGGTAACCACACACCATACTAATTTATCAAACTAAAAATTGCCGAATACGACCACATCACAAGTTTTGCTGAAGGTAACCACACACTATAGTATTATGCTGATTTTACGAAAACCACTCAACCAATTTCGATAAAATTGAAATGGGACCACCTCGGAAGTATGACCTAACTAACAAAAAAAGAATTTTCTAAATCGGCCCTCAATTGACGGAGAAATCGCGTAACAAACATACAAAAAAATAAAAAAAAAAAAAATAAAAAAAAACATACAGACGAATTGAGAACCTCCTCCTTTTTTGGAAGTCGGTTAAAAAAATGTGTAAATAAATGGATAAAACATAATACAGCCCTAGTAGGACGGGCGGACAGACAGACAGTGTAGGTTTAGTAATAGGATTCCGTATGGATACGTAACCCTAAAAAGTGGACGTGGCTTATGTAGGTACCATGTGCGACGCTAGATTTATTTTTTATTTTTTATGGGAATCGTCTCGGTTGGCTACATCACCTACAACATCCGCGATGTCAGCCCATAACGCCGGGTGAACTAGGTGCCATGTCAGTGCTTCCCTTCATTTCACGTCGGCTACACTGAACTGGACGGAAAACACGAACTATTGACATAGCCGTTTCGACCAACGACGTTCCGCTCAGTCCTGTGGTACCAACCCGGCCGGGATAAACCCTACCACCTAGTAAGGTAAGAAGGGAAGGACCCTACAGTTTAACGTGGAACCCGAACCACGGTCAGCCTCCAACAGTCGAGCGGTCACCCATCCAAGTACTGACCGCGCTCAGCGTTGCGTAACAACAGTCGATCGACCGCACCACTGAGCTACCGAGGCTGACAATTAGATGAGACAGCTGGCAGATAAATACCTAATATCTGAATTGTATAAATAAAAAAGATCGACACAGCTCGCAGGTTTTATGTGTTTCTCTTAATACCGAGCAATCCTATCATTCTACATAGCTACACCTTAAATTACATTTACAACCATACCGTCGCGAATATACTTTCGCTGTAGGCGAGTTTTCCTGCCCTTTATTTTATCATAATATATTTTTATATAATATAACCAGCTTTTTACCCGCGACTTCGCTCGCGGCATTGTAGGTTATATATAATTTGAGTCAACTCAATACATTCTCTCTCCCTCTCTCTCCCACCGTCCCACCTTCTCTACCTCCCTTCCTCCCTCCCCCTCCCACCCTTAATCCTCCCCTCCTTCCCAGGTATCCCTTCTCCATCCCTCTTAGGTTGTGAATTTATTCGGTAAAAAACAACACTTCAAAAATTACGCACTTCCCATACAAACTTTCGCCCCTAATTTTACCCCTTAGGGGAGGTAGTTAAAAAATGCTGATACAACTTACTTTAATTTTATGATTTAAGCCTTAACACCAACTTCCATTATTCGAACTTAAAACACCATCAACTGCTACAAACTTTAATACAAATTTTATACAATACAAACTTTAAAATACCCTTAGGGGTGAAATTTTAAAAGTGTTTTCTTAGTGCTCACCTGTATTTATGTAAGTTATATAAGGAACTCCTATGAAACTTTTAATGCTTATTACTTCAAAAATGACGTCCTTCTCATAAAAAAACTCATCCCTTATGTTACCCCCTTGTCTGTCTGTCAGCCAGGTAGTCAGTGTTAAGAATGCTATTAAGTAGATAATTACTTTTCGACGCATAAAACCATATACGCGAAACACCAACTCGAGATTTTGTGGTGTTTTGCGGATTAGTAAAAATAATTACGCCAAATACCAACTACTTACAATTCCACAAACGCAAAACACCGCCTGGAACTTATAAAATGTTTTCCACTGAAGTGTCTATAAAACGAATAATTCTAACACTTAATAGTCGCGCCGGTACTTTCTCGACGTATTAACATAAATGTAATCTCGCCTAACGAACACAGTCAAACCGCGAAAGTTGAGAGAATAGAAGCGTTACAGTTCTCGGCAAGATCCATTGTGTATTCGCGTGGGAACTTTCCCATACAATGTGCTTCCGTTTTATTAATACTAGGGGGATCGCTATGAGGCGTTGGCTGGCCCTGGCGTGATGCTCGTAAACGGGTGCTGTTTGTGGAGACTGGCCTGCTCCAATTGGCTCCAACGTGTTTTATGAATGGTTTACGCTTATAAAAAAATTTTGTATTTGTGATACATTTTTAATGCATAGTGATGACTCGTACTATGTAGGCAGTGGCAAACATTTTTGTAAATGTAGACTAAGTGGACGTAAAAAAAAAGTATCCAGCGCAGTTTCTTGCCAGTTCTTCATCGCTGTTATAATCGAACTGGTAAAATGCTAAATGTTAAATGTTAACATATGACGAATCCGGGTGCAGTGTGCAGCAATCTATGGATGATGAATAAAGAGTAGAATAGAATAGAATAGAATATGAATACTTACAGGAAAGATGAGCAAAAATTAATTTAAAATAAGCGGCGGGTGGCCGAGTGGTCATCCACTACAGCCCACTACATCTCTTTCCGTGCATGTCGTAAAAGGCGACTAAGGGATATGGACAAGGTACCGTGCATAAGGACCTTGGCGCGGTCCTTCCACCGATACATGGGTCTTCGTGCCTTACTTGCTGCTTGATAATCTTGACCGAATACATCGCTAAACGTGGTGGTCGGTGTTGTGCTGTAATTTGCGAGAGTACTTGCAGCACAACACCAATTACTCTGCTTACCCCGATTGTCGGGATACATCGTGTGGTATGTATGCATGTAAAATAAAATAAACCTAAATGAATAAAATTATAAATAAAAAAATATTATACATTTCTGTTGAGGCAGGCATGTTAGGATCCCACAGCGTTATCTATTTTAAATTCCAAGCAGAGAATCCGACACTGTTGGCTACATCACCTACATACAACATTGACAATGTCAGCCCGCAACACCTCAGTGAGCTAGATGCCATGTCAGCCCTTTTGGTTGTGCCGTCGCTTCCACTCAACATTCACGATCGAAAACTTTCTCTTTTGCGCTCGATAATTTCGTCGTTAATTATTTTCCACGCGAAATATGTAAAAGTACAAAACCCAACATCTAATTAATAATTTCTAAACTCCTGTGCGCGCTTCGACAGAAATACCCAGAAGAGGCATTACATCGCGTGAAGTTGACGTTGTTACCAATATCTGATCTGCATGCACATCATTCGCATGGCTCCGGGGTGTGTTGGCCCAATTGTCAAAATGTCCAATTATCATAATGCCAAGAATGTAATGTCCAATACTCAAAACGTCCAATTATCAAAACACCTAGTTGCCAAAACGTTTAGTGGTCTAAAATGTCCAGTTATCAATAGACCTAGCTGCCAAAACGTCTAAGTGGTCAAAAATTCTAGTTATCAAAAGACCTAGTTGCCAAAACGTTTTAGTGGTCAAAATGTCCAGTGATCAAAACCCAAACCCAGTTGCCAAAATGTGTACCTACCTAAATGTAATGTAAACCGCAGGTTTACCACCACGATAAGGTGAGCATCATATAACACAAGATTAGTCATTGTGATATCAGCTTATAAGCTCCTTTTGTCGATGACACGATTTTTCGGGAGTGATGTATGAGAAAAGCTCATCTACTACTCTAGATCAATGAAAGGGACCTACAGTTTTACGCAAAACTAGAACCACGCTAAGCCTCAACGGTCGAAAGAAGTTACGACCGCGAAGTGTGACAAACGTGTAATGTTATGTTTGTCATCTGTTCAACCTCCTAAACAAGACAATTAGCCCCTCTAGAGGTCTAGAAACACGTGTAATGTCATACTGTGTCATTTGTTTCGCCTCCTAAAAAAGACAATACCACCTCTAGAGGTGTATGAAACTTCTTATTTCCTATTTGTCATCTGTTTCACCTTCTAAACAAGAAAATATCCCCTCTAGAGGTGTAGGAACACGTGTAATGTCGTTTTTGTCATCTGTTTAACCTCTTAAACAAGACAATTCCCCCTCTAGAGGTGTATGGACACGTATAATGTCGTATTTGTCATATGTTTCACCTCATAAACAAGACATTATCCCCTCTAGAGGTGTGAGATGTCTAGAGGTGTATTAATAAGTGTAATATCGTATTTTTCATGCGTTTCACCACCTAAACAAGACAATCCCCCCTCTAGAAGTGTATGTACACTTAGAATGTCGTATTTGTCATATGTTTCACCTCCTAAACAAGACAATACCCCCTCTAGAGGTGCATGAATAAGTGTAATATCGTATTTTTCATCTATTTCACCTTCTAAACAAGAAAATATCCCCTCTATAGGTGTGTGAACACGTATGATGTCGTAATTGTCATCTGTTTCACCTTCTAAACAAGTCAATACTCCCTCTATAGGTGTATGAACACGTAGAATGTTGTATTTGTCATATGTTTCATCTCCTAAACAAGAGAATACCCTCTCTAAGTATGCATTTCCACGTGTGCGTGCTTGCCAGATAGGTCCTCGGTTCGAAGGAGTTTTCGTTTGCTTATTATCAACTTATTAATTAACTCGAGAAACTTCGGTGAAAAGTTACAGCGTGTTGTTTTGCGTCCGTCAGGTGGAAAGGGGTCACTATTTAAGTGGGCTCCGGCGACAGATGCCGGCAGATGTTGGTTGGCGTAGTTTGGATTCCACCTAAAACTGAGGCCTCTTCCCATCTCACCTTAGTAGGGTTTAACCCGCCCGGGTTGATACCACCGAATTGAATAAAAGTTCGGTCGAAGAATGGAAGGGAACCTACAGTTTAACGTGGAATCCGAACCACGGTCAGCCTCCAACGGTCGAGCGGTCACCTATCCAAAAACTGACAGCGCTCAGCGTTGCTTAACAACAGTCGACTGACCGCACCACTGAGCTACCGAGGCTGACGAATTTCCTTATCCCTTAGTCGACTTTTGCGACATGCGACGGGGAGAGATGCAGTGGGGCTATTATTTTTAAGTACCGACCCCACACGGTACACATGCGACGGGGAGAGATGCAGTGGGGTTATTCCAACTAAAACTGAGGTCTCTTCCCATCTTACCTTAGTATGTGGTAGGGTTTAACCCGCCCGAGTTGATACCACCGCACTGAATAAAATGTCGAGCGAAGTGGCTGTGTAAGTAGTTCGTGCTGGCTTTGGTCCTGCCGGCTACATTGAACTGGACGCAACCACGAACAATCTTTATAGCCGTTTCGTACCTTCATTTCTTCTTCCGTCTTCTGGCGAGTGTGTTTCCTGAATGCCTTAAAACTGGATCTCCTGAGAACTTTAGTACCGTGTGGGGCCGGTACTTTAAAAGAATAGCCCCACTGCATCTCTCCCCGTGTATGTCGTAAAAGGCGACTAAGGGATATGACTCCCTTCTTATATTACTAGGCGGTAGGGTTTAACCCGCCCGGGTTGGTACCACCGCACTGAATGAAAGGTCGGTCGAAACGGCTATGTAAATAGTTTGTGTTTTCCGTCCAGTTCAGTGTAGCCGGCACGACCGAAGGGAAGCACTGACGCGGCACCAAGTTCACCCGGTGTTATGGGCTGACATCACGGATGTTGTAGGTGATGTAGCCAACCGTGTCAGTTTCCATAAAAAAAATAAAAATAAATAAAAAATCTCCAAATGTCGTATTAACAGGGTAGACAGCCTGGCAACCAGTCCGCAAATCTGCTGGCATATATGCCAGCAGATTTATCACCGAGGATATAATTACATACATACATACCACACACGCTGTATCCCGACAACCAGGGTCAGCAGAGTAATCGGTGTTGTGCTGCAAGAACTCTAGAAAATTGCAACACAACATCGACCACCACGTTTAGCAAAGTATTCGGACAAGATAACTATCAAGCAGCAAGTGAGGCACAAAGACCCACCTGCTGCACGACTTGGTGGAAGGGTCGCGCCAAGTGAGAGGTGGCAAGCCTGTCGCCCTTTAGCATGGCGTCTCATCCTTATTCCTTATTCGCCTTTTACGACATGCACGGGGAGAGACGCAGTGGGACTATTCTTTTTAAGTACCGCCCTCACGCAGTACTATAGCATATTATAATTAATGGACATAATAAATACACTTTTGAAAGTACAGAAGTTTTTAAAGTGAAAACTTCTTTAGCGGCGCTTGGCACTTTTTTTAGATGGGTAAAAAATGTTAAACTCGCGTCAGATCCGTAGCCTGATCGAAAAAGCGTAAGATTCGTTGAAATTATGGATGAAAGTAGATTTTACTGAGAAATAAACTTACATACATACATATCACACACGCTGAATCCCGACAATCGGGGTAAGCAGAGTAATCGGCGCTGTGCTGCAAGAACTCTGGTAAATTACAGCACAACACCAACCACCACGTTTCGCAAAGTATTCGAACAAGATTAAATCAATCAAGCACGGCATCTTGTCCTTATCCCTTAGTCGCCTTTTACGACATGCATGGGGAGAGATGCATTGGGGATATTCTTTTTAAGTACCGGCCCCACATGGTACTTAGAAATAAACTTTTTGATGTAAAATGATTATATAATAGTTCTGTAGTGTTAATTTGTTTATGTAATATAAATTGTCATGATTGTCTACGATAGCGCAATAAATGAATATTGTATTTTACCACAAAAATGATAGTACTTTTATACTGATAAATAAAACAATTCGTGCGAAATTATTCCCTAACCATTCCAAAATATTCAAAAATGCACAACGTTGATGTTTAAGTTTTCACTTCTGCCGGCACTCCCGGAGTGCAACCCGTCCGTTTTTTTTAAATGGAAACTGACACGGTTGGCTATATCACCTACTACATCCGTGATGTCAGCCCATACCACCTCAGTGAGCTAGATGCCATGTCAGTGCTTCCCTTCGGTCGTGCCGGCTACACAGAACTGGACAGAAAGCACCAACTATTTACATAGCCGTTTCAACCGACATTTCATTCAGTGCGGTGGTACTAACCCGGGCGGGTTATAGTCAAGAGCCAATAATAGTAAAGAAGTAGGTATGTGTGCTTGCTACAATTACGCAATAATTAGATTTTTTCACCCACGAAGCATTAATTGCTTTAACCCCAGAACGACTCGTGTCAAGTTCAAATGTGTAAGAAATATATGGAAGTGACCGTTTCGTCAACATTTGAAAAGCCAGTTAAGGTGCCTAGTAACGGCACATGTGGATTTTTATAGAAGTAGCCCGTGATAACTAAACCAATCCAAAGACTAAAAACTACTGCAAAATATAGAACAATTCTTTGTCTAACGATCACACGTTTTTGGTTGTAAAATGTTTGCATTTTCTATACAAAAGGTGGTTTTTTTTTCGCGTAAACTTTGAAGACTTGATCTTGAAAAAGATACAGCCCTAGGCCCACTTGCACCAACACAAATTTAATATATAAACCAGTTTAACTCGCTAAACCAGTTTACGCTAGCACCCTTTGACTGTGGGAACCGCGTTTAAATCCATAACTCGCTACTTAACTTTAAACTCATGTTGGTGCAAGTGGGCCTTAAGGTAGGACAGGCGGACGTGCCGACGGACAGACGGCGTAGGCTTAGTAATAGGGTCCCGTACTGATACGGTACCCTACAAACCGTTTCAAAATGCAGTCATCTACGGAAAAGACAACAAACGTCATATCTTCATTATTCTTTCCAACGTTCATCTAGAAGGCAGGGGTTCCCAACAATAGCATCGCAACGCCCGTGAGAACGCAGCAAGTATTACTGCGGTGGTATTAACCCGCCGCTGTCCGTGTAGCGCACTAAACTTTGCTGAGTTTGTTAGTATTTTTAGTGATTGGAATCATATTACATGCGTATCGTCACGTCTATTTCTCAGTGGGGTAGGCAGAGAGAACGGATCGCCACGATCCTGACCTCTGAAGTATCCTTTCTCTCCTCCATACTCGAATTTATTAATGAATGAATGACCAGTCAGTCAGCCAGTCAGCGTGTAAGCGTCCACTGCTGGACATACGCCTCCCCAATTTTTCTCCAGTCCTCCCGGCCTTCAGCGGTACGGAACCACTGCTTCCCGCCGACGCACTTGTTGTCGTCGTCTCACCTGGCGGGCGGTCTTTCCACACTCCGTTTTCCTGACCACGGCCGCCAGTGTAGGACACGTTTACTCCAACGGTCGCCGCCGTCTCTTCGGCTAACGTGCCCAGGCCACTTGAGCTTACCCATCCGGTGTCCAATATCGACTACTTTGGTGCGTCGGCGGATTGCCTCGTTACGCACCATATCACGTAGCGATATTCCCAGCATTGTTCGCTCCATTGCTCGCTGGGCAACTTTTTACCTTTGGACAACAGCGACGCGACGGTCCAGTTTCAGAGTTCACGTTTCACACCCGTACCCCATATCCGGGAGGACGCACTGGTCATATACACGAATCGGTAAATTTTACGGAAGGTCAGACCTCAGGGTTAATGAATTGCCGCCATTTCAAAACACAATTTTACATTGCAGCAAAGCAGTGAAAATCCTTCACTAATATTAGCGACAAACTGGGCCCAACTCGGCGTGTGCAGACCAGTGTATTTATTTATTTATTTTATTTTATTTTATTGGGAAAACATACAGTCATCGTAAAAAGGAGTAATTACTAACATTAATTACACAGAGACCAGTAAAGTTTTCTACATAAAGTTATCCGTATTAAGTGCGTTCATGATTAATAAATTAACCTAAAAGAAAGAAAACATCAAAAGCTAACTAATACCAACACACGAAAATCAACCAATTACTTAACCATAGGAGATACATTGATAAGAAGTACATACCTACCATGTACCTAGCAAGAAAACCAACCCAACCTACCTGTTAGACTGTGTATCTGTTAGACTTTCAGTTGGGCCCATTTCGCCCGTCGTCTCTGTCGCACGAAGCACTAACCAATCCGGTATCTATTAAGAACTGTTAAAACTATTACTCCTTTTTATTTTATGCTATAGCTTTTGACCGCGGCTTTGCTCGCGGTAGACTCAGTTTCAATAGCAAATATGATAATAAACGATCGCTTCTCTTATATTCTCTATATCTCTCTCCCCCCCCCCCCCCCTCCCTACCCCTCCCTCCTCCTCTTTCACTCTCGCCTCCTCCCGCTCCTACCCCCTCCACTCTGCTCTTCTCTCCCCTCTCCATCAGGCGCTACCATTCGACACTAAATTCTAAATTTAATTTTTTTTCGGACCGGAACGGAATTCCGTTTCTCTAATCTCTAGTAGGGTTGCATAACTTGCATACTACCGCTTCATACCTATAACCCGAAATTGAAAACAGGCATTCTATTTTTAAACTGCGTACCTACGATGTTTGTGAAGTAATAAAGAATTTCTATTAATGTATGGTATGTTTTAACGACAGTTTAGCACCAAAGTACATATCCTTGAAACTCACACTCCACTATTACTTATCGCAGATGCATCTCTTTCCCACGCAGCTTGTGCTTTGAAAGGACGATAAAGAGACCACTTGTGGTCCGGTGAATGTGGGCACTTCAGACGCGAGATCCAATACAATCGCACCATTCAGTTGGATTTGCTTGTGTGTGGGTCTTTCTCTTGGTTATCTGTCATCTTATGGTGGAAATTATTGTTTAAAATAATAGGTAGGGTTATGGTGAAGTTGATTACGGGAGTATAAAGCTGCGTCTACTGCGAATGTTTTTTAGAAACATCGAAACATTGGGGCGTGACCACACACATTTGTATGAAAATAAATGTTTTTGGTAATGTTTCGAAAAAACATGCGAAAGGAGACACGGCTTAATAAAGGGACCGTAGTTAGTCACGTGATAACATGTTAGGTGTTTGAAAAAAAAAAACCGGCCAAGTGCGAGTCGAAATCGCGCACCGAGGGTTCCCTATCGCCATGTCATGGTCAGCGCCACTCACGCCATAATGCTTCATATTAGTTAAAATTAATGATTAGTTAAAATGCTACATACTGTTTTCGGTAGATGGCGCTCATACACTTTTTAGTTTCTTGTACGGGGACCCCCGTGAATTTTTTACTTGTTTTTATTATTTGTTGTTATATCGGCCATAATAAAATAACACATATTCTGTGAAAATTTCAACGGGCCACCTATTACGGTTCAAGAGATACAGCCCTCGGACAGACAGATCGCACACAGAACCTCAATCGAGCACACTTACACATCTTATTAGGTGGTAAAACATTTTGTTATTATCTTTTATATTTTTTGAGATACCCGCTAAATTCTCTCATGTTTTAAGGTGTTACACAAAGTGATATATATATATTTTATTTTTTTTTTTTTTTTTTATGGAAACTGACACGGTTGGCTACATCACCTACAACATCCGTGATGTCAGCCCATAACACCGGGTGAACTTGGTGCCACGTCAGTGCTTCCCTTCGGTCGTACCGGCTACACTGAACTGGACGGAAAACACAAACTATTTACATAGCCGTTTCGACCGACCTTTCATTCAGTGCGGTGGTACCAACCCGGGCGGGTTAAACCCTACCACCTAGTAATATAAGAAGGGAGTTATATCCCTTAGTCGCCTTTTACGACATACACGGGGAGAGATGCAGCGGGGCTATTCTTTTAAGGTACCGGCCCCACACGGTACGGTATAATATACAACACTGTAATATGTAGGCCTAGGTACTATTTATTCCTGGACTGAGATGTTGAGTAGCTTGGTCAAGATTTATTATTAGTATTGTATGCACCCACTGTATCTCATGATTAGTCATGCATGATACAGCCGGTTAGGCCAGTTTGGGAGATGTTGTTTGCACACAACACAGAATAATCATTAACAATTTGTCTGTTATGAAATAGGGACAATTTCTGTTTGTGTAAAGTGTCTGTAAAAATAATAAAAGAAATTTTGAGTCTGAGTTTGAGTTCAGATGGACAGACAGACAGACAGACAGACGGCGTATGCTTAGTAATAGAGTCCCGTACGTTCAAATTGTAGCCGACTGGGTTGGTACCACCGTACTGGATGTAAGATGGCCGCATAGCAGCCTCGGTTGTGTTCTCCTCTAGTCCAGTATAGCCAGTAAAACCAGGGAAGTCTCCAGTATGGCACCTACGTTCTCGGAGGTGAAATTAGCAGATCGGAGCATGCGCTTTGGCCCCTCCGACTCAGCCAACCATACCGGATTACATTAAAAAAAAATTACAAAAAAATGCACTCGATGCAGCTAATTTTGGGGTGAGTTGGCGTGCCGAAGGATTCGATGTAGACCCGCTCTGAGTTGAATGATAAGGAAAAACTCAATTTCTCAGCACGGGTTCATTATTCTGAAGAGCCGAAGAAAAAGAAAAAGAATTATTTATATACGTTAAACGTAATAGATTGATTTTATTTATCACAAAATTTACAAAACAGATAATAACATTCATACATAACACATTTTCACTGAAGACGACAAAAAAGTCAAAATATTTGAATTACCTACCTGTGTACATTTTATTAATAATATAAAATTAATTTAAAACAAATATTTTGTAAATTTAAATAATGTAAGTATTATTAAAAATATATCTACAAAATTAACTAAGGCAGTCTTTAATAACATTAGAAATCACGAAACATCATTGTGCGAACTGTTCTCATGTGTCCTATCCTATAAGATAGGGACAAAGAAAACGGTTCGCAATTGATGCCGAGGGTCAAATTAATACAACAACCAAAGATTTTGGAAGGAGAGAAGATATGCCATGAACGCCGTATCGTATCGGAACCGTTGTCGCCAGTTTTCGAACGCACACAGCGATTTTTGACAAATCCAAAGCTTTGCATCCACGTGCGCTGACGCACACATCAATAGTTAATATGGGCAAATCTCCCCATATTACCGTGTCGCGGACATGCCTCCTTCGTATGTCTATTCTACTTCCAAAATATTTGACACTAACGTACGATTATTTACATAGAAGAGTGAATCCAGTCAACATAGTACGAAACTCGCGTATAGGCCGACGGTTCCAGATGTATGCAGCCTCCGGAGCCAAAGGAGACAATTCCAATCTGTACGGGCCTTCCATTTCTATGTACAGCCAGCGGTCCACCAGAATCACCGCTGCAGACACCTCGGAATCCACCATTATACGTGCAGATAGTAGTATTCAGTATGAACTGTCCCCAAGTTTGCCGGCAAACGTCATTGGGTAGCACAGGAACATTCACATACCACAGGACTTGCGTAAAAGGAGGAGCACCACTTTGCTCATTGTTCCTTCCAAAGCCGGTTACAACAGCTTGGTCACCAGCAAACGTGTCCTGCAATTCCGCGCCAGACGGCAGAGCAATGGGTTGAATCGAGTTGGTAAATTGCACATGGCGGTGTAGAAAGATCGCAATGTCGTTGGCAACAGTGCGAGGATTCCAGTCGTGATGCATTAGTACATCGGTAGTACGAAATCTTTCGCCGTCATCTCCGACGAAGATTGTGAGAGATCCGCATACCACGTCGAAATGAACAGCTTGACTCCCTCCGTCGTTCCAGCAGTGTGCCGCGGTCAGGGAGCGAGTGTTGGTGAGGACAGAGGAGCCGCACAATGAATAGAAGCCAATGTTTAGAAGAACGACTATACCGCAATGGTAAGGGAAGTCGTCTCTTCGTGCGTGGTTTCCTCCGGCGATTCTGCTGGGATTTCGAGTCAAGGCTTGCTCTGCTGTCCTGACGCGTTCTGCATTGGGCACGCCGAATCTTCTGTGATAGTCGAATGCGGTCGGCGGCTCGTGAGGCAGCCGCGCGGCGCTCACTACAGCGATCGCTACGCTCAGAACTAGCAGGACCTTCATTCTTGAATGCTGTCCTCCTCATCGTCTACAGAGGTATTTAAATGTTTTATCGTTGCGCGAGTTGAAGAGTGGGCTTGATAAGACAAAGATAATTGGACGCTAAGTCAGAAATAGTTTAATTAGTAACTTGATTTAATTGCTGATACACTGATTAAAACAGCAAATGCTAAGATATGATTCCGTCACATCATAAATATTAATTATTTATATCTACTAATCACATATGATTTATTTGGAAAAATTACTTGATCGTATCTACTGAATATAAAATTTGTGGGAATTAAAAAAACCCAATTATAGGGAAACTCCCGAGCAATAAATAATTTTAACGACGTTGCATGATGCTTATAATATAAGGGAAGCGCTGACGTGGCACCAAGTTCACCCGGTGTTATGGGCTGACATCACGAATGCTGTAGGTGATGTAGCCAACCGTGTCAGTTTCCATAAAAAAAACAACATTGCAGAATTCGCGGTTTCCTGTATTCATATCGTTACTATCTGTTGCCATACGATCATCGCCGATTTTCAGAAGAGCAGCCCGATTGTATATCATTGTGCAGTTGTACTCGCATATTGGTAGTCAGATTAATTTATTTTACATGCACCCATAATTTAGACGCCTTTACACATGAATTTATTTCATCTGCCGGTGTGCGCCTAGTTATCACCGGCAGAGTCTGTCTAAAACCGCCAGCTAACAGTACCACCATCCCTCTCATAATTGTTTGGTTGATCTTGATAATGATAGAGTTACATACTTGATATGATGCTTTCATGGTCCGATTAAGTGCTTCGATTGCTCTTTTGGGGCATCGTACATTCATCCTAAACCAACAGCTTATATTGCTGCAACATTCGTCCTCGCTCGCTTTTTTTACTGATGTTACAAACTAGCATTTCCTCATGAGCTAATAGTTCAATGGAAATTTAAGTACTGGATGTGCCGTTCGGCCACCATTGAGTAACGTGGTGGCTATTCCAGAGGAAGCTATTGCAACAGCAACTCCTTTATCTTATTGGATTTGGGCTAAAAGCAGATTTAAAAGAAAAGTTTTACCTGTGCCTCCCGGGGCATCCAAAAAGAACAAACCACCTTCACAGCTATCAATTTTTTGAACAACATTATCAAAAATTAATCTTTGTTCTGAGTTCAAACGTGGAACGGACTCCGTTATTTCTTGTTGTAAAGAAGCGGCATCGTAATCTAGTTCTCCAATTAAACTACTAACTTGTCCGGTTCTACGTGGTCTGCATTCCAAAATCTGATAAATCTTTTCCAGTAATAGTTATCACTTGGTCTTCAATATTTGTTAGGGCCTCGTTGTAAATTAAATCATTGTATCTGATATTTGGATTATTTTCTTGTAATCTATGTAATATATCGTCGGTCATATCATTTTTGTACTTTTCCCATAATGTTTGAGGATTTGAAAGTCCACATGTCGCTATTAATATAACAAAAAGCTCTCTCACCTTGGCCGCTGATCTACACTGTGCAGCCTCTTCCAGTGTTAAATCCCAGTGATTGTCATTCTGCAACAACCCTTTTGCCTCACATGCCTCTCTAAATGTTGAAAATTCCTCGTTATTGTGTTTTTTGAGATCTCTGAAAGAGGTTGGCCCTCGCACATGGTGTAGAAGCATTCTCAAACAAAAACATTCCATGTTACTAACATGAACCGTGTAAAAAAGCATCTCCAGATTTAACACCAGGCCAATTCTGGACAGGAGTTCCTTGCAGTCTGCGTTTCCAATCTTTTCTTGTTTCATTCCAGGTGTAATATCTCGGTAAGTACCTCAACATACAGAAGAGTTCGTGCAAAGTCATATCTTGTGCAAAGTTTGAAAAAAGCCGTGAGAGTGGTTTTTGCCGAGTGGATACTCGCTCGCGGAAATTATTTTCAGTAAAATAGACTCGTTCACCATTCTCTATGTGCACATTGAGATGTGTGAGGGCGGGATGCCTTTCGTGTAACGGAAACCCTAAAAGCCGCCACACGGCTTCATTGCTGCTGACATAACGACCAGACTGATATGTTTGCACTTCATCTACGGGATTTGCGAGCTCTGTGTTTCTGAAATTAAAAATAGCTTGATCCCTACCTTTATTAATATATTTGCAGATGTACTTTATTGCACGCACTGAACTGCAAGCCTCTACATTGATGTGGGTATTAAACATTTTTGATAAAATAGGCGAATAAGGGACCACCCAAGTATTATCAACAGTAACGTAACTGCCATTTCGGAGTTTCACAGATGCCGTTCGACCTCCGTCTGCTAGCGCTCTTCTACGATACAGTGGGTATCTGTTTTCTTTGTGGACAGTCTCTTTGAGTAGCTTACTTGGAAATTTTTTAGTGCATTTACCATCTTTCATGCAAGGGCACTGGGGATTCCGAGGTCCGCATGGACCTTGAATCATATTTTTAACAATGATATCATGGAGTGCCTTGTCATTGCTTGGATCCGCTATATCAGCGCTGATGATTTTATCAATTTGATCGGATCTCCACTTATTTTATTTAATTAATTCGCGGAGTTCACACTCAGATGTTATCGAACGAGGAGCGATTAAAATTAAAATAATACGTATACCTATATAAAACAAATTAATAAACACAACTTATAAATAAAAGATAATAATTTAGAAATTTCATCTATAGAAGCCAAAAACATTGTCCCTAGGACGGACGCAGCATTCCCCTTCTGAATGGCGATAGAAACACGCTGACGGAAAAATGCTGCAGCTCGCCGGTCACCTGAATATTCTATTAATTTTTTGCCAATTTTGCGGGGGAACTTACACGCAATATTGCTCCATGGGCCAAGCGTCTCCACGGCCAAGGCGAGGAACTGAAATCTATCCTTTAAACCACTATTATACGTAATGTTTGTGGGCCTCAGCCTTTGGCGCTACGAAGCCCGCAATACGTGAAGACCCCCCGACATAGCTGGCAGCGAGCGTGTCCGTGCATGTAAAGTCCCACCCTAAAGCTCTCCCCTGCGACCACGGTAAGAGGGTGATACCGTCCGGTCTTTTACCATCATCTCTAAAGATGCCGGGCGGTTCAAGATTAGATGGAATTTTCGCGGCTGCAAGAGAGCACTTCAGCAGGTCGTTGACCGCAGCATGACGCGGAAACCGACCCGCGCTCTTTTGCATGACAGCCCGTGAATTGCTAATGCGTAAACCGGCGAGCCACAGGGACAAGTGTGTGGCTGGCAAATCTTGACTCCCGCACGGAGGCAGAAAGCAATGCGGACAGTGTGTCGGTCCATCAATGTACCGAGATGCGCAGATGGATATACTTGGAGCCAAGCACCAGATTCCGGTTTAGATGCCGCCAGAATGGGCGCTTTAGTGTTTCTATCGCCATTCTCCAGGAGTGCATTGTGTTTGGTCCCTAAGAGTAGCCTGTCCCAGCATTTTTGACTTTTTTATTTTCGGGTAGTGGTTCGTTTGAACTGTGAACGGATGAAAGAAAGGCAGGCAGGGCAACTTCTCCAACCAGGTGTAAAAGGGAACCGCCTGATTTCACAGGCAACGTAATTTGGTCCCAGGCACTGTCTGACGGTAACAAATTGGTGTTTAAAATTTTGTTGACACTCTTTTTTAAAAATTTGTAAAATGTTAAAATGTATTGTTCAAATTTCCAAAAAGGACAACATCTCAAGAAATGTGTAAGTCTAATATCTAAGCCACCCCCAGTATGGATACAATTATTTAAAATCATTAAATCATTTAAGCGGCGGGTGGCCGAGTGGTTTGGGCATCGGCTTCTCATGCGAGAGGTCCGCGGTTCGAATCCCGTCGGCGTGTACCAATGAGTTTTTTCTGACGAAAAAATTTACGTGCATACCTACACCTGCTGCTTCACCGTTCGGAACCGGTGTAAAACTGTAGGTCCCTTCCCTTACCCCTTACTAGGTGGTAGGCTCAAATTGTAGCCGACTGGGTTGGTACCACCGTACTAGATGTAAGATGGCCGCATAGCAGCCTCGGTTGTGTTCTCTTCTAGTCCAGTATAGCCAGCAATCCAGGGAAGCCTCCGGTATGGCACCTACCTTCTCGGAGGTGATATTGGCTGGTCGGAGCATGCGCTTTAGCCCCTCCAACTCAGCCATCCATACCGGATTACATAAAAAAAAATTAAAATCCAAAAACAAAATTTTGAAATCACCCCCTATTTTATTTAAGGGCTGATTAAGGAAAAACGCTGAAACACGTAATTCTTTATTTCATACCAAAATCCCAAATATGAATTGTCATATCCCTAACTTAAGCCGGCACTACCGAATGGAAGCACTGACATGCCTTGTTCGTTCACCAAGATGTTATGGGCTGACATTACGGATGTACTAGGCGATGTAGCCAACCATGTCAGTTAAAAAAAAACACACATTATTACTCGTATCTTAGCACTGGACGAAAAAATTATTCTGATAAGCAAATCATTTGCGACAATTTCCGGAATTTCCACTCAATTAGGTTTTTTTATAACGTTTCATTTCTAGCGCACACCGATAAGACACCTTTAAATACATCTGTGGACATTCAGGAGGACATCATTCAATAATGAAGTTCCTGCTAGTTCTGAGCGTAGCGATCGCTTCAGTGAGCGCCGCGCGGCTGCCTCACGAGCCGCCGACCGCATTCGACTATCACAGAAGATTCGGCGTGCCCAATGCAGACCGCATCAGGACAGCAGAGCAAGCCCTGACTCGAAATCCCAGCAGAATCGTCGGAGGAACCCACGCACCAGCCGAGCACTTCCCTTACCACTGCGGTATGGTCATTCCTCTAACGAGCGGCTTCCAGTCCATGTGCGGCGCCTCTCTCCTCACCAACACTCGCTCCCTGACCGCGGCGCACTGCTGGAGCGACGGATGGAGCCAAGCTGTTCAGTTCAACATGGTATACGGATCTCTCACGATCTACATCGGAGATGACGGCGAAAGATTTAGCGCTGACGATGTGCATATGCATGAGAACTGGAACCCCAGCACTATTGCCAATGACATTGCCATCATTCGTCACAGGCATGTGGCATTTACAAACTCGATTCAACCTATTGCATTGCCGTCGGGCGCGGAACAGCAGAACACGTTTGCTGGTGAGCCAGCTGTAGCTACAGGCTTTGGAAGGAATAACGATGAGACCGCTGCTCCTATTACGCAAGTCCTGTGGTATGTGAATGTGCCTGTTATGTCCAATGAGGTTTGCCGCCAAATTTGGGGACCGTTCATACTGGATAGCACTATCTGTACGGATAACGCTGGATTCCGAGGTATCTGCAGCGGTGATTCTGGTGGGCCGCTGGCCGTTCTTAGCAACGGAAAGCACCTGCAGATTGGAGTCGTCTCCTTTGGAGCACCGAACTGTGTTAATGATCGTGCATCGGGATACGCTCGAGTTTCTTACTATGTAGACTGGATTAATGCTCTCTTGTGAATATAGATTTTTTTTTTTTTTTATTTAATCCGGTTTGGGTGGCTGTGTCGGAGGGGCCAAAGCACATGCTCTAACCAGCCAATATCACCTCCGAGAAGGTAGGTGCCATACCGGAGACTTCCCTGGATTGCTGGCTATACTGGACTAGAGGAGAACACAACCGAGGTTGCTTGCGGCCATCTTACATCCAGTACGGTGGTACCAACCCAGTCGGCTACAATTTGAGCCTACCACCTAGTAAGGGGCAAGGGAAGGGACCTACAGTTTTACACCGGTTCCGAACGGTGAAGCAGCGGGTGTATGTATGCACTTAAATTTTTTCGTCAGAAAAAACTCATTGGTACACGCCGACCGGATTCGAACCTCGGACCTCCCGCATGAGAAGCCGATGCCCAAACCACTCGGCCACCCGCCGCCGATATGCATTTATTGGAATTTCATTTCATTTCATTTTTTCATTGTATTGTGTGTATTGTGTGTAGTAGACTTTATGTTGTACATATGTTATAAATTGTAACAAACTTTAACTTGTTTCACGCCAACCTTCAGAAGGCAAAGTATTCCTTTCTGAGATTAACCGTTCACACGTTCACACACGTTCACACACGTTCACACGTTCACACGTTCACACACGTTCACACGTTCACACACGAGCCAAACCAAATGCGGCGGCGTTTTGATTGGTTGGCGTCATCGGCTCTTTATCGTATTTTGTCTATGCTGAATAATCTTCCCTTGTTACTGCCGCAATGATAAAATAAAGACGTGAGTGAATTCAAAGTATTTTAATACAAGGTGTCTTGTCTCCAAACCAACCTAATTTAACTATACAGTCCACTCAGTCTCCACAACGGACTATCCTGAAGGAAAAACCACGCTACGCAACGACGACGTGTCCGATTTTGTACGACACGCCTCATAATTATATAAATTAAAATACTGAAATGCATTTCGTCCGTATTCATGATAAGAATATAATTTTCTAAATGGATAATTAATTAATATTTTTACATGTGAAAGACCGCTATATTTAATTGTAATTTTTTTTGTACTTAATTATATATTAAGTCTTAGAAACAATGTTTTTATTTTCCTTTCGTCTGGAGAACACGATATATAGACGCAATATATGTATAATTATATTTATTATAAAAATCACCACATGTTAGCGTAACCGGAACTGAATTTTATTATTAGCCTATCATGTGTCGCGAATACTAAGTTTCATTGAATTCGGATGATCGGTTTAAGAGTTATGGAGGAACATACATACATAAAGAAAATATTTCTAAAAATCGCCAATTTAGTTTTGGTATCATACATAATAGCCTAAAAAGCCAGTATCTCATAAAACAAAGTTACTTACTCCATGAACACCCCTTACAGATTTATTATTAGTAATATTGATATTCCTTACATAGGGAAGTCTATACACGGTGTTGCAACCCCAACCGTAAAACTGGAAAGGGGGTGATTCTGTACGTTAAATACTTTGTAAATAACTTTTGTTCTAGGACTTTTTAATTTGAAGAAAAGAAAATTTTTTTCTCCATACATTTTGAGAATAGGTATTTTAAATTTGTATGGAAAAAATTTCGCCACAGAAATTGTTTAGTTTGACATATAGAATAACCCCCCTATGTCAGTTAAAAATATAACGGGGGCAACTGCAACACCGTGTATATTACGTAACTTAAGTTCAATTAGCGGTTATTATTTATGAAAAGCTCAGTCCTAAAACAAATCCGAAGTACCTCCAGCTACGGCATGTTCCACAAGATGCCTCTACGGCAAACTTTAGAACAATACAGCGTGTCCGCTTAGTGTAAAGCCTAGTATGTGTAAACTTTAAGTCGTACTTAGCCGGGGAAACTTCGCGTTTTCTCCGAGCCGCGGAGCTGCTAAGTTTTCAGTGAGAAAATTAGAAATTCCTGTAATACTGCGCTGAAGACTTGGTAGTGACCAAGCAGGTAGCTTTTGAACGTGTTTTTTCGATCACTTCAGTATAGCCCCCCATTTTCGCTGAAATCGTCCTGGTGTCGCGAGTTTTGGGACTACGCGAGTGGTTGAGGGCTCAAAAGACGCCTATCGGCTAGTATATGAGGTTTTTCAAAATTAGTTCATAGTACGCTAAGGGGAGGTTCTGTATCATATAGGGAGTAAAACCTATATAAAATTTTTTGGACCTTGGGCTTTTTTTTATGTATTTAAATAAAAAAATAGGTGGTTGATTTTTATAGCCTAATAGCGCTAACGCGGGGGGGCCTTAGCGTACTATGAACTAATTTTGAAAGACCTTATATATATATGACTATGGATATATATAGGGCTATGGATGGTGAATATTTTTTTTTCGAAAAAGTAAAAACCATAATTTTTAAATGCAAAAATGTGAAAATCCTAATTTTTTTTTTCAAACAAATCTCTTATATCTCAAAAAATAAATTATGTGATATCGAAAAATTTCAAAAAACTGTTTAGATACTATATGTACATATATCCTTCCTTCCTTACCTATAATAAAATCCAACGTCTGCTTTCTGTCTGAGTGTCTGAGTGTCTGAGTGTCTGAGTGTATGTCTGTCTGTCCGCTTATAACTCGAGAACCACTGAACCGATTTTAATAAAACAAAATTCTACGGAAAGCTTGATTCTTCCCATCAACTATAGGCTACTTACTATCACGCTAAATGGCTTATGAGGTTAGCAGTGAAGTAAAATATGAGAGCGGGCGGAGCCGCGGGCACAGCTTGTATACTATATGGTTATTATATGTAAGTATCATATGTATAGATACACTTTTGTTTTTCTATTTTTCTATTATTTAAGACTTTGTTTTGTTGCACCTACCCTGGTATATGTAAAAAAGGTTCTCGTCAATTTAGTTTTAGTATCATACATATTAGTCCGCAAACGCAATATCTCATTAAACAAAGTAACTTACTCCATGACTATGTCTTACAGATTTATTATTAGTATTGATTAAAAATAGCCTTAACAAATTTCTAATTACACGTAATTAAATACATTTTCCAACATTACAGGGTGTTGTAACGGCAAGTACATTAATTTCGCCAGCGCAATCCTCATGTTTTACCGAGACAAAAAATTAAATAAAGTTTTTTCTCTAAAGTGTCTAGTTTTGGAGATATAAACTTTTGAAATTTATGTTTTCGTCTAGTGTGATTTGACGCGCGTGGGTGGAGGGTGCTGGCGCGGGAACGCTCGGGGTCAAAAAAACTCACGCCGCGCCGCCGTCGCGGATCTCCTCTCTCCGTGCACTCGTCCCTGCTCGCTCACTCACGCACGCACGTGTCATTCCCACGTTCATGCGGAACATTAGATCCTTTTACACTAAATAAATGAATTAGTTTGTATAAAAACTGTAACTTTTTATGTATAGGAAATAAAATGAAAACTGTCATTTGACTTTTTAGGTTTTCGTATCCCGTACGGAAGCCTATTACTAAGCCTACGCCGTCTGTCTGTCTGTTTGTCCGTCCGTCTGTCTGTCCGTCCGTCCGTCTGTCTGTCCGAGGGCTGTATCTCTAGAACCGTAATAGGTAGCCCGTTGAAATTTTAACAGAATGTGTTATTATGGCGCATATAAGAAATAATAACTTACTTGGTGGTAGGGTTTAACCCGCCCGGGTTGGTACCACCGCACTGAATGAAACGTCGGTCTAAACGGCTATGTAAATAGTTTGTGTTTTCCGACCAGTTCAGTGTAGCCGGCACGATCAAAGGGGAAGCACTGACATGGCACCTAGTTCACCCGGTGTCATGGGCTGACATCACGGACGTTGTAGGTGATGTAGCCAACCGTGTCAGTTTCCATAAAAAAAATAAAAAATAAAAATAAAAAAAGTAAAAAAATTAAGGGGGGTTCCCATACAAGAAACGTGTTTTTTTTCAATGTTTTTTTTGTTACTATTGATCCCAATAATCATTTCCTAAATTTAATGTAGTGGCCGTTACCACACCCTGTATAACTAAGTTTCACATTCGCACAACAAACACTTCGCAGAACGAACTCATGTTTCCCCCAGACTAACCCTAAAGACCCCACTTCTCCCAGATAGAGCGTAATACGCGTCCTTCATTGATCACATCACGGTGCGTTATTAGAGGCGGCGCGACGGTGACAACCCTGCAACGGCGCGCGCCGCCTCCGGGACCCTCCATCCATCAATCTGGCCAACAAAAACTTTAGCCCGGCGAGGATCTGAGAGATAAACGCAATTCACCAACATTTATAGAGGAAGCACGTTAATTTTTTGAAGTGAAAACTTTTTTAGGCGCGTTGAGAGATTTTCGGTAGCGGGGTAAATATTATGAATTCGCGTGGCGTGTTAACGCATGTTAACACGCATGTACGGGTAGGTACGATAGGATCGAATGAAAGGCACATCAAATTATAAAGCATGAAACATTTGGCTTTGAATCGACAACATATAGTCGCTAAATTCGCATACTCACGCTATTACAGAAATATTTCTTTGTGTTTTTTTCGAGTTTTTGTCCACAAAGTAGGACATGTTTTCTTAAAAAGTTGCACTGTCAAACAGCCATTGGGTGACGGGCAGTCCCCATGACTGCCAATTTTTTTTTATTTCATTTATTTTTAGGGCTTTTAACAATAATTTGTTAATATCAGCGCCCCATAGTACTCATCTTCTCCATCCCTTAGAGCCCAGAGTCCCTAAGGGATAGAGAACGCTCCACGAAATTCAACACAATTACTAAATCCCTCTCACTTGGGGTTCGCCAACAGTTTATGTATGTACACTAAAAACAAATTGAGTCTGTCCACCCTAAGTGACGCCTGCAATCCCCTCCGTAATTCCTCGTTCTGACCACACTTCATCAGCAAATGATACATATCATCCTCCTTGTTAATTTTGTCATTTTGTCAGCCTCGGTAGTTCAGTGGTGCGATCGGTTGACTACCGCACGTGATCCCAAGCCTGGGGCACGGTTAGAACTTGAATCCGGTCGATCGTTGGAGGCTGACCGCGGTTCGGTTTCCGCGTAAAACTGTAGGTCCCTTCCATGATTTCTTATGCATTAGGTGGTAGGGTTCAAAACCGTCCGGAATGGTACCAGCGGAGTGAATGAAAGGTTGGTCGAAGCGGCTGTATAAACATTTCGTGCTTTCCGTCCAGTTCAGTGTGGCCGCCGAACGTCCGAATGGAAGCACTGACATGGCACCCAGTTGACCAAGGTGTTATGGGCTGAGATCGCGGATGTTGAAGGTGATTTGTTGTAGAAAACCGTGTCAGTTTCCATAAAAATAACTTCATATACCTATACCAAACGCTATATCCCGACAATCATGGTAATCAGAGTAGTCAATGTTGTGCTGCAAGTACTCTTGTAAATTACAACACCGACCACGACGTTTAGCAAAGTATTAGGACACGATAACCTATCAAGCAGTAAGTTAATGCACGAAGACCCACCTGCTGCATGACACGGTGGAAGGATTGCGCCAAGGTGAGAGGTGTCTTTTACGACATGCACGGGGAGAAATGCAGTGGAGCTATAAAACCCCACATCGTACAAAAAATCACACGGCAGCGAAACAAGTCGCACGTTAATCTAATCCTTTACTACTTCCGAAAGCTGGCGGAAAGCAGTGGTTCCTGTTGCATGACTCGGCGCGTTACAGACTCTCCCTCTAACGTAGGCATAACGTCCTCGCGCTTGGGTTAAGGATTATTTCTTCGGCTTGCTCGGGGCTCACGTTCGATCGTTGAATAATTTCTCTCAACAGAGGTGAGGAGGTGGCAGGCATACTCAACTGGCCAGTCGCCTTCACGCTCCCCTTGAGTAAAGTCAGCTAGCCAAGTCAGGTAGCTCAATGGTGCGGTTGGTCGACTGTTTTTAAGCAATCCTGAGCGCCGCCGTTAGTACTTGAATGGGTGACCGCTCGACCGTTGGAGGCTGACCGTGGTTCGCATTCCACGTAAAACTGTAGGTTCCTTCCCTTCTTACCTTACTATATGGTAGGATTTATGACGCCCGGGTTGGTACCAACGCACTGAATGAAACTTCGGTCGAAACGGCTATGGAAATGTTTACGTTTTCCGTCCAGTTCAGTGTAGCCGACATGAAATGAAGGGAAGCACTGACATGGCATCTAGTTGACCCGGTGTAATGGGCTGACATTACGGATGTTGTAGGTGATGTAGCCAACCGTGTCAGTTTCCATAAATAAAAAAAGTAAGGCACGAAGACCCACCTACTGCATGACACGGTGATAGGGCCACGGGGAAGGACCATGCCAAGGTGAGAGGTGGCTTTTACGACATGCACGCGGAGAGATGAAGTGGGGCTACAAAACCCCACACGGTGCAAACAATCACACGTTGGCGAAATAGGTCGCACGTTAATCTAAAAAAAATTTATATACTTCCTCCGAAAGCTGACGGAAAGCAGTGGTTCCGTATCGCTGAAGGCCCCGGGAGGATTGGAGGAAAATCGGGGAAGCGTATCTCCAGCAGTGGACGCATACACGCCTACTGACTGACTCACTACCTCCAAAGCAAACATGCTCAAGTCGACGAGGGTGAAGCTGTGAAAATATAGGCTCGCAAAAACTAGACGAGATCGGGAAGGATTTTCGGAGCAGTATTTATTTATCAGCCGGTATTTTAGACCGGCACCTCTTATTTAGGGTGGCTCGTAGTTTATCATTGTTTGAATAAATGACTTTTTGGACGCAGACCTTTTGGTGGCGCAGTGGGTGGCTGCAATTGATGGTGCTTGGGGATTCGAATTGTGGTATAGTTTTTGCTGATTAGGGGGTGGCACATCCGTAATGTTTTATGTGGCAGAGAGATAATAAGAAAAAATTGACGCACGACTAAACCAACCAGGAACAATGTCTACAAGTAGAGAATTCCTATACAATTAATAAATAATATAAAAAAGCGGCCAAGTGCGAGTCGACCTCGCGCACCGAAGATCTTGATATATAAAATACTAGCTTTTGCCCGCGGCTTCGCTCGCGTGAAATTCGTATCTAAAAAGAAGAAAGTAAGTAAGCCCGCTACCGTAATTTCGGCGCACAATTTGGTTTTTATGAGAGCCACATCTTAGTGTAACCGGAACTGAATTTTATACCTATGCTGTGTCCCGTATAGTTAAATGTGCTTTTACTAAGTGTCATCGAATTCGGATGATCGGTTTAAGAGTTATGGAGGAAAATACTTACGTACATACATACAGAAAAGATTTCTAAAAATCGTCGAATTAGTTTTAGTATCTTAATAATACGATATTAAGATACTTATATATACTTAAACTTATAATATATCTTATTATTATATTAGTGTATAAATTAGTGTATAAATTCTTAATCTTATTATTAAATTAGTGTATAATTGAGCTACCAAAATTACCGAACACACACAAGAATAGTTTGGAGCAAGAAGACGCCAGACGGTGATTTATATCCATCCGTCACCGTCTAGGCTTTATAGACGAAGTTTTAGTTAGTCCCTATGTCGCACTACAAAGGTGTGGAATGGGCGACCGTCAAACAACTTTTCGTACTCCTCGCGTCATCAAATTGTTGACAAAGTTATGACCTTCAGCTAAAATAAGCTGAACTGGTATTGGCGAAATTAACTATGGGTGAAATATGAAGGTTAAAGTCAAAGTCAAAATCGTTTATTTCCCGTTGAGTGGGTTTATACAATTTTATATAAATAAAATTGTTCCACTATGGGACACGTCAAAGATTTAAAAAATGGTATAAAATAATCCAAAATTAAAATATCATTACAATAATAAAATAAAAGCCATATCGCACATAATTAATTAGTGGTAGATTCCAAATTTACACATCTTCAGTAGAACAAAGTCAAATTCTCAATCACACATACATAGACATCCCCACACACACAGACCTGCACATAAATTAAATTATAATAGTAAATTGAATTAGAAATATTTAAATTAAATATAATTTAAAATTGTATGCTATAAAATTCATTAATATTGTAAAGTGGATTAAGAGTTAAAAAAAATATTATGTAGTTTTTAAATAAGTTAGGCGACAGTTGCCGTGTGATTAAATAATTTAATTTTTTCATAGTCACCGTGACGCTTGGTGCGTTCCAAACGACAGAGAGCCGGTCGTAGGTCCGCTCTCTTTCTCGTAATATATTACGAGAAAGAGAGCGGACCTACGAGATATACGAGTGAGTCTGCGAGTGCGACGCATATAGCACCTGTCGTTTGTGTACATACAACAAGCAGTCCAAAATGTATTGAGCCACCACAGTTAAAATTTTTGATTCTTTAAATAACGGCCGACAATGGGTTCTTCTTGGGACACCGTGTAACACCCGTAATGCGGCTTTTTGCTTCACGAGTACTCGGTTCACATCCACCGCATTTCCCCACACCAGCAGACCATATGACAATAAAGAGTGGAAATACCCGTAATATGCCAGTTTCATCGTCTCCTCATTGGTGTATTTCTTCAGTTGTTTCAAAGCGTATAGACTAGAAGAAAGCTTATTACAGAGTTTGTTTATATGACTGGTCCAACTCAAGTTAACGTCTAGTGTTATTCCTAGGAAGGTAACTTCTTTAGCACTACAAAGAGCAGATGCTCGGTTTCTTTTGGTACATGTAAAATGCATCAAGTGAGTTTTTAATTGGTTGAGTACTATTCCGTTTACTCCAAACCAATTATCCGCTGCCTCTATAGTGTACTTGACAGATTCCTCCGTTTTCGTAACAGTATCTGCTGGTATGAGATAGCTCGTGTCATCAGCAAAAAGTATTGGCTTGCATGTGTCCCCCATAAGACTAGGTAAGTCATTAATATATATCAGGAACAAAAGTGGTCCCAGTACCGAACCTTGTGGGACACCAATACACGTTGGCATGCATGTTCAACGTTTCCCATTGACCCAGACGGCTTGACTCCTATCAGATACATAAGATCGCATAAGTTGAAGAGCGAATTCACTAACGCCATACCACTCCAATTTTGCTAACAATATATCGTGCCTCACACAATCGAAAGCTTTGGATAGGTTACAAAAGATTCCTGCAGATTTTTTCGACTCATCCAAAGAATTCCAAACATTTTTAGTATACTCATAAACGGCTGCAGTAGTAGATTTACCCTTCCTAAATCCGAATTGATTGGCACTAAATAAGCCATTAACATCAAAGTAATTAGTGAGCCTCTTTGCAATAACCATTTCAAGTAGCTTCGAAAATGCCGGAAGTATACAAACTGGCCTATAGTTGTTTAAATCTTTGCGATCCCCTTTTTTGAACAGAGGTACTACCTTTCCAACTTTAAGAGCTGAAGGTAAATCTCCAGAAGTCAGGCATTTATTGAATATAAATGTTAATGGAGTCAGTAATTCCTGATGAAATTTTTTTATTAGACTAACAGGAATGTCTTAGCAGTCAGGCGTATGTTTATATTTCAATGCTTTGTTAATTTATTCAAGAAAATATAAAAAAGTTACACAAATAACTAAAAAATTTAAATCGACCTAGCACACATTATAAAAAAAATTAGATAGATAGAATAGATAGAAAATTCTTTATTGCCCCAGTAAACATTAAACAGTAGCAAATACATTAGAAAATTTACATAAGGTGCAAAGGCGGAATTATCTCTTTCTTACAGTCAACCTTTGGATGTTTGAGATTCGATATTATTGGAATGTTAGTAGGTAGTAGCAAAAGAGTTGAGCGTGAGAATTGAAGATAAAATAATAATAAGAATACTTATTAACAATACATAATATAAGTATTAAAGTTAAGCTTAAATTCTATTAAAGTTAAGCTTAGAATTAAATACTACTCGTAACTATTAAATTATAACTATCCAACTAAAATAATAAATTCTTGTTCGCTTTATTCGAGCTATTTTCTATAATAAATAATAATCTACAAACTATGTAATTAAATCGTTAATATTAAATATTTTATGAAATTACACGCCCATACAGTAGCGAAATAAACTAGCGAATAAAACTATTTCGTCGTAACACTTAATAAAACGTGCAAGTAATGGAACGCCCTATTAAGCATCGGAGCTTATCTAAATAGGCGCTCATCAACTACTCTGTCCCTGTTATTTCGTACCGGTTATTTTGTAACAGGTATTTTTTTATTAATACTTTCTGTAAGTTTCTTAAATTGAAAGAAACAAAGATAACGTTTATTTTTCATAATTAGCTAGTAGATACACAACATTATGATGTGAGAGATAAAAATTATATAATTATAAATTTGCCAATAATTGTGAAAAATTGGATGAAGAACATTGTTATTTACGCCATAAAGGTGAATACTTAAGAATCTGACCACTCTACCTATTTACATTATCTACATTGATAACGTTATTAGATACTATGTAGTGTTTATTAAATAACTGGAATTATTTTATTAGAATTTTCTGTAGTTGGTTATAATTGTTATGAATCGTATAAAACTTTCTAATATGCAATAATACATTTTTAAATTATCATTTTAATATAAATAATTTATTATAATAAGGTACCGCAACATCTTGTTGTAGTCAGTTGTTGACATTGGGTTTTTGACAGCCCGCTGGTTCTCAAAATATTTTTTGTTGCACTGGTCGCATGCAAATGAAAGTAATATACCCTTACTAGTTACTGTCTTCTGGTGAGTGTGTTTCCTGAATCCTCTAACAGGTTAAACAGCCTAGCAACAGATGTGATTTTGGCTCTATCGACTGTACTAATTGGTCCCACGGAATAGCCACCAATGTTGGTTTACTTAACAAAAAATCTACATTTGCGAAATAATTACATTAAATACGAAATATAGGCATACAAAAATATGAAAACATTATTAATGAACACACAATATGTTTCTTATTGTTCTAATAATTTGATTCAGTACACTGTTTTCATATTTTTGTTATACATACATGTTGTTGTATATACATGTTATTTTCCAAGCTAAGCTCGAAAAGGCAATCTAAACAAACCAAACTAAATCCAAATGCATTAAAATTAATAAAATAACAGTTATAAATATAACCGTTACAAAAAATATCGTTACTCCAATACGTGACAACGATCACCCGTCAAATGGCGCGAGAAGAAAGAAGTAGGCTTAAGGGGAAATGGGCCAAGATATCAAGCGATAGAACCTTTATGACTGATCTTCGCTACTTTGTTAAAGCCTTAAGGGGATAAATGAATTAATGAGAGACGAGGGGGCTCAGAACGCCCTTAAGATGTTAGTCGCATCGCTAGTTTTTCGTTCGTTAAGGTCACGCACGTACGATATGGTTAGTTCATTGTTGTCATTTTGAGATAGTTTTCTGTATGTATAAGATTTTTATCTTATCTAAGTATAGCTATCACTATCACACATTCTAGGTAAAAAATATAAAGAAGAATTTAATCCCTTGGTCAACGAATTGGTTTGTTTTGTTTTGTTTTGTATAGTTTTTTTTGTGGAAACTGACACGGTTGGCTACATCACCTATAACATTTGTGATGTCAGCCCAGAAAACCGGGTGAACTAGGTGCTATGTCAGTGCTTACCTTCATTTCATGTCGGCTGCACTGAACTGGACGGAAAACACGAACTATTTACACAGTCGTTTCGATCAACGTGTCTAATAATTTTAAATTTTTCTAAATAAAAAAAAATCATTACCTACATGTAATTGGTTAATTTCAACCAATTAGGTACACACCACACGCCGTATCCCGACAATCGGGGTAAGCAGAGTAATCGGTGTTGTGCTGCAAGTACTCTGGTAAATTACAGCACAACACCAACCACCACGTTTAGCAAAGTATTCGGACAAGACAACTATCAGGCAGCAAGTAAGGCACGAAGGCCCACCAGCTGCCATGACTCGGTGGAAAGACCGCGCCAAGGTGAGAGGTGGCTAGCCTGTCGCCCTTATGCACGGCATCTTGTCCTTAGCCCTTAGTCGCCTTTTACGACATGCACGGGGAGAGATGCCCCACACAGTAATAAGGTAGTTAGTAACTATAGGGCCACCACACGACTGACAGACGGATGCACATACATTTTTCGAAATATATTAGTAAGTATCATGGATTTATAAAAAGGCGTTATTAAAAACTAGCTAAGAAAGTAGGGAAGAAGGGAAGGGATCTACTACAGTGTTACTTGGAATCCGAACCACGTTCACCTTCAAATCCCGATTACATGTTTGATTTTAAATTTTTGTTTCATTTAATTAGAACAATGAGTTCGACCATATAGTCTCAGTAGTTCAACCCATAAAATAATTTATACCTAGTTGAAGTACTGGGAAAAAAAGTATCACTAGTTCAACGGTTGAACCAATCGGGTGTACTAGCAGGCCTCACGCACTCTATGTACTTCCTCGCGCTAACTACCTACCGCCCGGCGGGCCGCCGGCGGTCTATTTCAGTGGAAATTCGTCAGCCGCGCGAAGTATACATAGACGCTCGCCCACGCAACTGCGCGCAGCTGCAAAGCAATAACCACTTTACACTCGATCGTTAAGGCACATTTTCGCACGCAGCGATTGGCGACGTGAAACAGTAGGCTATTAAAGCCCGAAGGTAGGAACATTTTCTATGGAGTGATTTATCTGTTACGAAGTAACTATTAAGTAATCTGTGGTACTAGTGAGACTGACCGGAGCGGTCACCCATCCTGGCACTGACCGCGACCACGTGTGCTTATAATCACGATCGACAGTCGACCGAACGCACCACAGACCTACCGAGGCTAATAATATGTTTTTAAAGCCCAACCTGCTATCGGTCAGTGGTCTATCCAATATCCATCACAATACCCTACTTTTTTTTATGTAATCCGGTATGGGTGACTGAGTCGGAGGGGCATAAGCGCATGTTCCGACCAGCCAATATCACCTCCGAGAAGGTAGGTGCCATACCGGAGACTTCCCCTGATTGCCGGCTATACTGGACTAGAGGAGAACACAGCCGAGGCTGCTATGCGGTCATCTTACATCCAGTGCGTTGGTACCAAGCCAGTAGGTTACAATTTGCGCCTACCACCTAGTAAGGGGCAAGGGAAGGCTACTGCCTATATTGCTATTGTCATAATATTCTCTACTAATTCCTAAAATTCTAACTGGGTATGTCGGAAGGGAACGAATAACCCTAAAGATATACCCTGGAAATGGGCTAGTAACTCGATCGCGATAGACAATTAAGATATATCGGTTATCCGGCAAGGGTTCGTACGCGTCAATCTATCAAATAGGTGTTAAATTTTATCGGGAACTGTACACGTACAGTTGCGGGCGAAAATGGATGACGGCCGTTAAATTTTTGTCACATTTAGGCCCAATTGCGCCAACACGAATTTAGAGTTAAGTAGCGAGTTATGGATTTAAACGCGGTTCCCACAGTCAACGGGTACTAGCTTAACGAGTTAAACTGGTTTATATCGTTAAATTCGTGTTGGTGCAAGTGGGCCTTATTTGACTCATCATAACCATCGAAATTAACTAGAGCAGCGGTTCTCAAACTATGTTACGCGTACCAATAGTGGTACGCGGAATGATTCGAGGTGGTACGCAAAAAAAAAATAAACATTATGTTCTACAAAATTTAATAAGCGGAAATAAAAAGTGCCATAATCGTAATTTAGAAAGTTTTGTTGTAGAACATAAATTGAATTCGAATACTGATGTTCTTAGCGATATAAAAACCCACTGTCAAATGCTCATAGCGAGTTCCGACGATTTTTTTTATTTTTTAAGAAATCTGACACGGTTGGCTACATCACCTACAACATCCGTGATGTCAGCCCATAACACCGGTTGAACTTGGTGCCACATCAGTACTCCTCTTCGGTCGTGCCGGCTACACTGGATTGGACGGAAAACACAAACTATTTACATAGCCGTTTCGACCGACCTTTCATTCAGTGCGGTGGTATCAACCCGGGCGGGTTAAACCCTCCCACCTAGTAATATAAGAAGGGAGTCATATCCCTTAGTCGCCTTGTACGACATGCGACGAACGAATATTTTAGACAGGATTTTTTCAGAACTAAATTCGATAAGAAATCCATTTTTAAATTAGATTCCGAGATTACTTACATTAAATAAAATAGATTCAATTATTGAACTTTGTTGTGGTGCTAACCTCCAAATAGAATTTAAGAATGTTGATAAAGAAGATAAGTATTATTATTAGCTTCTTATAGGTAAAGGTGGTGGTACGCCGCCAAATATATTGGTTTTAGTGGTACCGGAAAAAAAAAAAGTTTGAGAACCCCTGAACTAGAGGATGCGATACGAGATGCTTAAAGAAATCAAGTCGAAATAACTGTGGTGAAGGAAGAAGCGGGGTGGCGCGGCGCGGGGAACGAGCGGGAGAGGGGAAGCGGAGCTTGAAGGCGCGCGGACTGCACGTGAAGCGTCGTCGACGGCCCGCGATCGACTAACACAGTTGCGGCTGGGTGTCTTCAACTCGGTGGAACACGGCGCCCTGTCCGAATGCACTCTCTAGTAAGAAGTACATGTATCGCGATGCTCAGAAGCAATAAAAATATGTAGTCATTAAATAAAGAACATGAAGTAATATTAAAACACGAACATACCCTGAAATTAAATTTATTACCTACTTAAACCGTCGGAAGTAATGTAAAGAAGAGTCGTTTTTCTTCCCAGCTTGGGGCAGGAGGGGAGGTGCGGGAACGAGAGTAGTAGGGGGAGGGGGTCTGATTTAAAATGTTAATTAATGTATTGTGGACATTAACATTTTTGTTATCTAGTCGCTGGCAGACTGTTCGGCGGGATTCGTATGTTAGTCGGACGATGTAACTTTGTAATATATTTATTTTAAGAATAGAATAAGAATAAAATACCTTTATTTAAACACATACTTACACATTTTTTACACCTAATTCTCATTTCATTATTTTCATTTCTTTCTTTCTTTAATTAAGGAATCCTATCGGACCCCAAATTACTACGACGTCGATCGCTTTTGACCCAACTGCTCAACCCCTACTCACTGTAGCATGATTTTATATAACCTACGAACATTTTATTATATGTACGATTATAATTTGTGAAAATTTTCATTATATTTTCTCGAATTATAAAGTAAATACAGATGAAATTTATTTTTGAGATATTTGTATTGTATTGTATACAGGGTGTTTCAGAATAGGCTTGAGAAACTTCAGTAATAGAAAGTACTCATTATTAGAAGAAAAATATCCATATCACTAAAATCGAAATTCCGTATTTTTTTTTTCATACAAAAATTTAAAATTTTCATAAAAACTCGTTGGACAGTGAGATTTGGCAACAGTTCTGTCTAGGTCTAGGGAGTTCAATGACCTAGCCAGTCCCCTTTTTCTTTTGATGTCATTCAAATTAAAGTATTTGGAATTTACCTACATGAAGTTACATTCTACTAGTTATGCATGTAAGTTAGTCATTTTATGTTTATTTAATAAAGGCGGACGTCAACCGTCCACGAAAGCTTGATGAAACGATTTTCACCAAAAAGTACCATCATCATCATCATCATCAGCCTGTATCGGTCCACTGCTGGACATAGGCCTCTCCCAAGGCACACCACCACACGCGGTCTTCCGCTCTTCTCATCCATCCACTCCCATAAAATGAACGAGTTTGGGAAAAAGTTTCAGAGCTTTTCGTCTTCAAATATGGACCCCTTTCGAACCCTGAAATTACGAAACCCTATCCTAAAACATCCTGTATATTTATGGCATTCAAATAAAATATGGGCAAAAGGTAACACTTATATGGGCTTTTGTTAGCACCAAAGAGTTTGTATTACGTCGCTGCGCAGCGACGTAAAACAAACTCTTTGGTTAGCACATACAGCGGCCATGTCGGTCCTATTGGTACACAAGTGTCTTTTTACGCTTCTCTTGAAAAAACAATGTCTCTACGGAGCTGCAATGGTCCAAGTTTGCAGGACACCTCGGAGTCGTTGACTTGGCGAACTACACGTCTTTGGATCGAGTCTAACAAGCCAAGTCGATACTGAGCAGCTCCCTTCAGAGATATTTTTTTTTTTATGGAAACTGACACGGTTGGCTACATCATCTACAACATCCGTGATGTCAGCCCATAACACCGGGTGAACTTGGTGTCACGTCAGTGCCTCCCTTCGGTCGTGCCGGCTACACTGAACTGGACGGAAAACACAAACTATTTCCATAGCCGTTTCGACCGACCTTTCATTCAGTGCGGTGGTACCAACCCGGGCGGGTTAAACCCTACCACCTAGTAATATAAGAAGGGAGTCATATCCCTTAGTCGCCTTTTACGACATACACGGGGAGAGATGCAGTGGGGCTATTCTTTTAAAGTACCGGCCCCACACGGTACAAGATGCGAGAAATACTCCACACATGAACTCATTTGCGACTTTTAAAGCAGCAGGTTTTGATCAGGCGTAAAGTACGAGTATCACCGCGCCTTATACAGAACGCCAATTTTGCTTTTGGTCTGACAAATATGTGAATCCCGAATGCCTTCTGCGCTAATCTAACAGATTACTCGCAGAATAAAAACGAGCTATTTCTTATAAAGAGATATTCAGGCGGTGTCTCATGGTGAACGCATTTTTCTTAGAATATTATGAAATTTGTCAGACATGATGTGGTTTTAAAATGAAAGTTTTGTGTTATTCTTGGAGATAATAATAGTAGTTTTATTTCACGAGTCTCAAGGGCTTTTGCGGAATTAGCTTCGAGAAGGTGTCTTACTGGAGATTTCTCTTTGGGTAGCCACCTACTAGGTAGGCTATACTGGATTAGAGGAGAACATAGCTGAGGCTGGTATGCGGCCATATTTCGTTCAGTACCAACCCATTCGTCTACAATTTGAAGTAGGTGCGGCGCAAGGCGTGGGCGACATGGGCGCCCACGGCCTCGCGGCCCGAGGGGCCTCGCGCCTCGAAAGTTAATGCAGCTTTGATTCCTGAAAAATATTCAGCTAGATCTATTAAAAGAGACCCCGAGTAAACATGTTCAGACTTAATCAAAGGCAAACTATGTAAACCTTACTATAAAGTCTTTATCAGACACAAGATGGGAAAGCAGGACAGAGGCAGTGAATATTGAAATAGAACGGTATATTGGCTGTATTATTCCGATTTGATGATGTTGTTGTATATATTATTATTATGTGGCTAGTCACTAAATACTTATAAAAATATGTTTAAAAAATACGTGGGTGTAATCGAACCGGATAGAACAAATTGTGACAAGTTCGAGAGCAGTCTAACTGCCAAATGAATGATCAATAAACAATACAATACAATTGATTATTGGCAAAATTGAGAGGGCCTCGCAAAATTTACCTTGCCCACATCAAATTAAGTTCATGCCCCGCCACTGATTCGAACCTACCACCTAGTAAAGAGCAGGTAGTTTATGAGACGGGCTGCAGACAGGTCTGGGCGTCGACTTCATGCCAGAGGTCCGAGTTTTTTCTGAAGGAAAAATTAACGTGGACAGTACGTAAGCGGCGGGTGGCCGAGTGGTTTGGGCATCGGCTTCTCATGCGAAAGGTCCGCGGTTCGAATCCCGTCGGCGTGTACCAATGAGTTTTTTCTGACGAAAAAATTTACGTGCATACCTACACCTGCTGCTTCACCGTTCGGAATCGGTGTAAAACTGTAGGTCCCTTCCCTTGCCCCTTACTAGGTGGTAGGCTCAAATTGTAGCCAGGGTTGAGTACCACCATACTGGACGTAAGATGGCCGCACAGCAGCTACTTTTCTAGTTCAGTATAGCCAGAAATCCAAAGGGAAGTCTCCTGTATGGCACCTATCTTCTCGGAGGTGACATTGTCGGAGCACGTGCTTTGGCTCCTCTGACTCAGCCACGCATACCGGATTATATAAAAAATAAAAGAACCACTATCCACTTACTAGTTAGCGTATACTTTTAATCATATCATAATTTAATCGCATTTTTAACCGACTTCAAAAAAAGGAGGAGGTTCTTAATTCGACTGTATTTTTTATGTTTGTCCCCTCAGAACTTTCGACTGGGTGAACCGATTTTGATGATTCTTTTTTTATTTGAAAGCTGGTGCTTCCCGTGTGGTCCCATTTAAATTTGGTCAGATTCCGCCGAGTATTTTATAGCAAAAAATTTATAAAAAAAAGTGAAATAAAAAAACTATTTAAAAAAATATAAAAACCGCCTTCAAAAATGAATGAAATAGAAAAAAACCTAAACCTAGAGTTGAAGGCGGTGCTAAAGCAAGCAAAAATAACCGAACGCCTTTAACTCAAGGGTTCGTTTTTTTTTATTTCATACATTTTTGAATGCGGTTTTTATATTTTTTTAAATAGTTTTTTTCAGTAAACCATTTTCAAACCCTATCAAAGTTTGTGTATTTTTAAGTTTTCAAAATAACTCGACATAATTCGCTTGCATGTAAGCCCAATTTTTCGCAAATCCTATTTATCACGTGTAGGCCGAGCCGTATTTTTTGCGCCCGCTGCTGGATTAAGGCATCCCCATTAACAGGGGCGCTCACTAATTGAGGCTTGTATTCTAATATAGTCCTGTTTCATGGACTTTCTGAACTTTGCGATTTTTTGAAGACTCGTTTAATTTCAGCGAATTGTCTGGTATTATAATTACGTGGCGAACTTACTGCACGAAAATATGTTTTAATTTTTAGGGTGCCGTATCTGCCGCACGGGACCGTATTACTAACCCTACGCCGTCTGTGTGTCTGTCCGTCTGTCTGTCCGAGGGCCGTATCTCTTGAACCGTAATAGGTAGTCCGTTGAAATTGTCATAGAATATTATGGCCGATATAACAACAAATAATAAAAAATAGAAAAAGTAAAAAATTAAGGGGGGTTCCCATACAAGAAACGTGTTCTTTTTTTCATATTTTTTGTGTTGCGGAAACATCGGTGCGCGAGTAAGACTCGCACTTGGCCGGTTTTTTAATGGTAACTAACACGGTTGGCAACATCCGTGATGTCAGCCTATAACACCGGCTGAACTAGGTGCCATGTCAGTGCTTAACTTAATTTTATGTCCGTTACACTGAACTTATCGGAAAACACGAACTATTTACATAGCCGTTTCGACCGACATCTCATTCAGTGCGGTGGTACCAACCCGACCAGGATAAACCGTACCACCCAGTAAGGTAAGAAGGTAAGGGACCTACAGTTTAACGTGGAATCCGAACCACGGTCAGCCTCCAACGGTCGAGCGGTCACCCATCCAAGTACTGACCGCGCCCAGGTGTGCTTAACAACAGTCGACCGACCGCACCACTGAGCTACCGAGGCTGACAATTTGTGGTCTTAGGCGCGATTGCGCAATGGTAGCTTCACGTTTGTAGGTTGTATAGTTTGACAGCACGAAGCCGTCGAAAGTATAGCATGGACGGCCTAACCTGAGGCGAACACACGTACGCACACAAATGCATTTCTCTAATGCGAATGCTTGACATGCACCTAATACTATACCGGCTCACTCAAGCTCGTTCTACACGGACTCTTTCACAGTACAAACAGCTCACCTCTGGAATAATCTGCCTGTGCATTTACGCTCCTCTACGTCTATGAATGTATTTAAGATAAATTTAAACAAACTTCTCCTTTCCTTACCGAAGTAAATGCAATTTATATTACATAAGTACATATCTTTACTCGCCCCTTCTCTTACTCTCCTGTCATTCAGTTGATTGTGTTGCACAACGGTACCACTGATCGATGTACATAATATGTAAGTTTATTATATACATTATATATGCTTATTAAAGTATTTATGTAGTATTCGTATGTAGTTTATCTATCATACATATTTCTTTACAGTCTAACACATTGCCACAAACTATTCTTGTTCGCCTGCATGTACTTCTACCACATCCCAAAGGTTAGTTAGAATAGAATGTCTCGCGGCATTAAGCTCGCCTGTTGTACCTAATTTTGATAAATTGGTGTTCAATAAAGAATATATACATACATACATACATACTTGCCTGAGCACTACTACACTCGCAGAATTTTATGCTCACCGTCATGCGTGAATGTATTGGTACGCCTCAGGTTAGAACGAACGACCTATACATACTTTATGTCGCCAACTTTGTGTTATCGTGTGCTCTATCGTTTATTTCACGGGGAATGCTCGGAGGAGCTGTTTATCGCGATCCCGCCGTCCCCTTTCCACCTCCCCACCACGCGCACTGGTGAGGGATTGCATCCCTACACGCTGGACTTACCGCGGATGCGTACCAATCGATTCTGCAGATATTTCCTCTACAGAACTGGTAAACTCTGGAACGCTCTCCCTGCTCATATATTTCCCCCAAGTACAGTCTCGGGTCCTTCAAGAGGGGCGTGAATGGGCACCTGTCAGGCCGGAATGGCATTCGAAACCCCCGCATGCGACCGAATGTCCATGGGTGCCGTTAGACACCTCACGGGTGCCTCGGCTCCATATCACAGATTACTTAATAGTTACTTCATACGCCATATTATGTCGAGCTTACAAAAAAATAAAAAAATTAAAAACTCTCTGGTATGCCCCCCTTGTTGCGAAACGTAAGACGTTCATCGAATTCACATTAAAAAAGTCGCGACGGTATCGTCTACTTGTCATAAATGTAATATGTATTTAGCAGTACTAGGAACGAATGAACCGCGAAGAAGTTAGTTCAGGCTATTCAATTATGTTAATGCTGTCTCAATCGTCTTTATCGACAACGCAAACACGGCTAGTGCGGGCGAAACTATCGATAACTGCATTAAAGTTGTCAGCCTCGATAGCTCAGTGGTGCAGATAGTCAACTGTCGCTATTGAATGTTAAGCAACGCTGGGTGCGGTCAGTTCTTGGACGGGTGACCGCTGACCGTTGGAGGCTGACCGAGGTTCGGATTCCTCGTAAAAACTGTAGGTCCCTTCCCTCCTAATCTTACTTGGTGGTAGGGTTTAACCCGCCCGGGTTGGTACCACCGCACTGAATGAAACGTCGGTCGAAACGGCTATGGAAATAGTTTGTGTTTTCCGACCAGTTCAGTGTAGCCGGCACGATCAAAGGGGGAAGCACTGACATGGCACCTAGTTCACCCGGTGTTATGGGCTGACATCACGAACGTTGTAGGTGATGTAGCCAACCATGTCAGTTTCCATAAAAAAAAAAAAGTAAGCGACAAGCAGGCTTTCGTTTTATTCATGCAAAATCTGGATACTGGATACTCTAATACTGGATGTAAGATGGCCGCATAGCAGCCTCGGTTGTGTTCTCCTCTAGTCCAGTATGGCCAGCAATCCAGGGAAGTCTCCGATATGGCACCTACATTCTCGGAGGTGATATTGGCTGGTCGGAGCATTCGCTTTGGCCCCTCTAACTCAGACACCCACACCGGATTACATAAAAAAAATCTACACTAATATTATAAATAGTTTTTTTCTAATTAAAAAAAATTGGTAAAGTGTGTAAGGTTGGATGTAAGAGGTATTCACTACATCCAAACTTACATACTTTACCAAGGGCGGCCGGCGACTGGCCAACCAATCACGCGGTCTGCAGGCGCTCTACCCGCCGTCGCATCCCGCGCCCTCCACCAAAGATACCCTAAAATCGACTACTGTTTACTGCACTGGTCCAAGTTATATGCGCCATCTGGTATAATCCATGAAAATTCTCATCCGATTTTAAAAACTCTTAGATCAATGTTTAGATGTGCCTTCAGGATGGACATAGGCTATGCGAGGGAAGCCGCGGGCAATAGCTAGTAGAAAATAAAGTAATACTTTTATATGTAAAAAAAACGTCCAAGTGCGAGTCGGACTCGCGCACCGAGGTTTCCGTACTACCACATAACTGGCTTGCTGTTTTACTTTACAATTTATACTATGACCACACCACGTTTGACTCTTGTATGTATTACCGATTTTTAACCCCCGACGCAAAAAACGGAGGGGTGTTATAAGTTTGACGTGTGTGATGGTGTGTGTGAGGGTGTGTGTGTGTGTGTGTGAGGGAAGGTGTGTGTGTGTGAGGGGGAGGGAGGGTGAGGGGGTGTGTGTGAGGGTGTGTGTGCGGGTGCGAGGGTGTGTATGTGTGTGTCTGTCTGTGGCATCGTAGCTCCCAAACGGATGGACCGATTTGCATGCGTTTTTTTTATAAGGAAGCTTGTTTAATCGGGATGGTTCTTAGCTATGTTTGTAATCAAGTAATCAAGTACTTGAGTAATTAAAAAAAATATTATCTTAAAAGTAGACCGATTAGCGTGCGGTTTTTTTGTAAAAAGCTTGAAATAAAAGTTAAATAACAAATTTTAAGACCCCGACCCTTAAAAAGTCAAAAATCATTTCCGTTTCCTTACTTAAAGGAGTCGGGGGACCGCTAAGTAAATAAAATATAAAACTCAGAGCTGCGCGGGCATTTACTTAAGCGGTCCACCGACTCCTTTAAGGGTCGGGGGTTTTTTATACGAAAGAGAAACGTACATATACGGAACCCTAAAAATAAATCATACTTATTTCATTACTATACATGTGTACAGTACCCGGAAATAAGTAATGACATCAAGGTTTTGAAAAAGACAAACAGGTTGTAGAGCGACGTCTTTGTCTCACAGACACGTGCGAGTTCGTGCGACAGAAATGACGCTCCATTGTCTCTTTCTAAAGTTCGATGTTCATTACCTACTTACTGTCGGGTATGTTAGTTTATGCTGTTTGTAGTTATGTACGTATTGCATAAATAGCCTAGAATAAATATGTATTGAGGTATATTTATTTTATAAAAAATTTATTTCTCCTCCTTTTTTTTATAGTAAGCGCGACATGTGACGCCGAGCCACCCATAAGGAGTCTAACAACGCCCATGGACATTCGGTCGTACGCGGGGGTTGCGAATGCCATTCCGGACAGACAGTGCCTATTCACGCTTATCTTGAAGGACCCGAGACTAGACTACTTGGGGGGAAATATGTGGGCAGGGAGAGCGTTCCAGAGTTTACCAGTTCCGTGGAGGAAAGATGTGGAGAACCGATTGGTACGCATCCGTGGTAAGTCCAGCGTATAGGGATGCAATCCCTGCTCAGTGCGCGTTGTGCGGAGGTGGAAAGGGGACGGCGGGATCGCGTTAAACAGCTGCTCCGAGCATTCCCCATGGAATAAGCGACAGAATACACTTAGGGGCCCGCATTCCCTACGGAGTTGCAGTGGCTCTAAATCGCGGGACACGTCGGGGTCACCATTTCACTTACATACAATATCCATACTTATTATTATTATTTCTATTTAATCTTCCCTTGTCCCTTACTAGGTCGTAGGCTCAAATTGTAGCTGACTGGATCGGTACCACCGCACTGCTGTGTTCTCCTCTGGTCCTGTATAGCCAGAAAAAAAAAAACTTAAAAATTCTTCCTTAAAAACAAACACTTTTTACATCACTACCAAATAATTTGGTCGAAACCGTCTCTGCTATGTCGATAAACACGTCAGTTTCGCCTAATCTGCACTTTATAGTCTCCCGTCTAGTTTATCGATGTCGTTTCTCGTTTAACGATAGTTCAGTGCGCATCACTATAGCACCGTTCGTTCGTCTCTATTGTTTCAGCTAGAAACTTCGAATAACTTGCATTTTACCCGACTGCTTAAATGAACGTTTTGCTGCAGTTTTATTGCACTCTTGCAGAATTAGTCATTTTTAATTAGTTGGACAGTTTCGTGTCTGTAGTTTTAGTGCGAATAGTTTGGTGAGAGAAAACACGGTGTTGTAGTGTTCAAGTTTTTATTGTCCTAATTGTATTGTGGAAATGTCTTAACTTGCAGAATGTGTATTAATTTAAAACACGTTTTTCTTTTATTAAAAGCGCGACATGTAGCGCCGAGTCATGAATGAGGTGTCTAACGACGCCCATGGACATTATTTTTTTTTTATGGAAACTGACACGGTTGGCTACATCACCTACAACATCCGTGATGTCAGCCTATAACACCGGGTGAGCTAGGTGCCATGTCAGTGCTTCCCTTCGGTCGTGCCGGCTACACTGAATTGGACGGAAAACACTAACTATTTACATAGCCGTTTCGACCGACGTTTCATTCAGTGCGGTGGTATCAACCCGGGCGAGTTGAACCCTACCACCTAGTAAGGTAAGAAACTTGGTAAGAAAGGAAGGGACCTACAGTTTTACGTGGAATCCGAACCACGGTTAGCCTCCAACGGTCGAGCGATCACCCATCGAAGTACTGACCGCGCCCAGCGTTGCTTAACAATCTATAGCGACAGTTGACTGTCTGCACCACTGAGCTATCGAGGCGGACGGGATTGACGGAACTTTTTGATCCTAGTATGTATATGCTGTTGTGTTTAACAATAGCCAAACCGATCGAACCGATCGAGCAGCGGGCCAATCTCGTCGATTTTAATTAACTGCGTGAAAAATAATTCACATCCGCGCGGCACTCACCGGTTTTTCGTAGATGGAAAATTGGCAAATATTTGCTTTTCGCTTCATCGACGGCGAGTGGCCCTGACAGACGGGTGCGTTGGTTCGACGCACAGATCGGAGTGTCAATAGCTAGATGGGCCACGAAGAGCCGGCCGAAAATCCCCCGAAATCGTAACTTTTTAAGCGGCGTGTGGCCGAGTGGTTTAAGTAAAAAGCTACGTATATACAGGGTGTAAAAACGGCGAGTACATTAAATTTAAGAAATGACATTAAATTTAAGAAATGATTATTAAGATCAAGAGTAACAAAAAAGTCAAATAACTTTTTTCTGAATTCCCTTCCTAAATAAAAAGTTACAGTTTTCATACAAACTAATTGATTATTTTAGTGTAAAAATGATCTAATGACAACAGGGCGGTGCGGAGGGGGGAAGCGCGGGTGAGACGTGAGAGCCTCGGACGGTGTTGGCAGGAGGGGCGGGGGTTAGCTTTGTGAGTGGAGGACTGGAGGTCGGCAGGCGGAGGGTTCGGAGCGGCAACAACACGTTAAATTACACTAGACGAAAACATACATTTTAAAAATTCATATCTCGAAAACTAGACACTTTAGAGAAAAACTTTATATGCTTTTTTGTCTAGGAAAAACATGAGGATTGCGCTGGCAAATTAATGTACTGGCCGTTTTAACACCCTGTATATATATTATCAACAAACTAAATATATTTGTTCCAAAGCCTTAATTTGGTCGAGTTGCCTTAAATACATTTTTATAACTAAATTCAGAGGCATGTTCATGATTATTTTTTCTATCGAGCGAAGTTAATCAAATGGTATTTTCAAAAATCTATCGATCTGCGCTAATAGATGAAGTATTACTTATATTAAAACTGAATCTGTCAGGTGAGTAATATTGGCAGTGCACTTCTTGAAATTCGAGTCAGACGCAGTCGCAGCGACAAACGCTACTCGGGATCCCGCATCTAGCCATATTTTCTTGATCTGTGGTTGGATGCTGCTCGTAGGGAAATTTTGTTTCGGGAGCTATTCTTTGTTAGTCGAATGATTTTTTTATGATGCCGGAGAAATGCATTAATATAATATGTACGTTCATACATACCTTCTCTATTAGTCTAGCGTCCCGCTGTAACATTTCTTATCACACAATAGACATGAAAGGGATCATGTAGTGAAAGTATATATACTTAGTAAAGCTAAAACATAATAATGTTTTACGTAGTTACCATAATATCGATGGTTCCGGCAACAAAGGTCGTAAAAGCCATTTCGTTTCAGGCAACAAAGGTCGTAAAAGCCATTTCGTCAAAATGTCGTAAAAGCCATTTTGACGAAATGACTTTTACGACCTTTGTTGCCGGAACCATCGATATGTATGTAGTTGCCATTCCGTAAATTGGAAGAACCAAGAAAAAAATTGTTTTAACGTTCTAGTGACTAGAACTAGTAGTGAAAATGGACTAGACTCCATATTCCCCATATCCTCCATAGTCCATTTTCACGCCAAAATTATCTCATAAGGTAAATAAATTTTAAAGCATGTATTTATTTGTTTATGTATATATTTGTATATATATATATATGTATAAGTATGTATTATATATATACATATATTACTTTCCTGTCCAAATGTCTGCACTACCCTTGCCATATTTCTTCCTCACTTACTCTCATCCATCACCCAAAGGTTGACTGGAAGAAAACACTTAAAGTGATAAGTCCGCCTTTGCACGCGACTGTTCTCTTGTTTCTGTGTGAAGTATTGTTAACCTCTATTGCTCTCCTGTATGTTATCTTCTGTCTTGTGTATCTCTGTGTTTTTGTGTGCAATAAAGCATTTCTACAAATCACTTTTGCAATAATTTTTACTGTGTGGTGCCGGTACTTAAAAAGAATAGCCCCACTGCATCTCTCCCCGTGCATGTCGTAAAAGGCGACTAAGGGATAAGGACAAGATGTCGTGCTAAAGGGCGACGGGCTCGCCACCCCTCACCTTGGCACGGTACTTCCACCGAGTCATGCAGCAGGTGGGTCTTCGTGCCTTACTTGCTGCTTGATCGATTTAATCTTGTTCGAATACTTTGCGAAACGTGGTGGTCGGTGTTGTGCTGTAATCTACCAGAGTTCTTGCAGCACAACACTGATTACTCTGCTTACCCCGATTGTCGGGATTCAGCGTGTGTGATATGTATGTATGTATGCATGATTTTTTCTTTTAATGTTCTAGTCCATTTTCACGCCAAAATTATAAGGTAAATCAATGAAGTTTCGATCCAAGTTTTATAATATATTCCACACCCCAAATTCTATGTGTACATAAAATATGTTAGCTTAACTCGAAAACAGCATCACCGATTTATATGTATAGCGCGGTTTTTTCAACCGTTCACTTCGAAAGAATGCGGCGCGCACCCTCCGCTCTCCGCCTCCACCGTACTGACGGGCAATTGCGCGGGGGGGGGGGGGGGGGGGGGGGGGGAAGCGGAGAGCGGAGGGTGCGCGCCGCATTCTTTCGAAGTGAACGGTTGAGAAAACCGCGGTATAGTACGCATCAGCATGGCCGTCCAACGAGGTAACGTAACGCCGCCTCCGTCCTTGGCACCATGCCCCTTTCGTGCTCAGGGCTTGAGGAGGATTTATTATATTCTAGTAAGCTTATTTAAGCCAGTTTATTCTTATAAGTAGTTCAGTTTAGTATTAATTTAAATTATAGTTTTACTACCTACATAATACATAAATGAGAATTTTCCAATAGTATTTCTCCCTTCGTTTTCCTCACAAGATTCCTTCGCTTGAGAAATACTTAACTAAAAGAAAAAAAAAATCTCAAATACCCTCAATTAGGGTTCCGCGGACCACCTAACCCAATTGTCTCGAGACTTCCCTATTACGCCAATCGGTGGCCGAGATTTAAAAACCCTGCCTAGTGCGTACCACTACTTAAAAATAAATAGAGTATTTTTGACGTGATGACGTCACGTTTTATAAATTGATGAGCACCGGCTGCACGCACGAAAGCGTGTCACGTTCCATCTGAACCTGTGTGTGCAAGCGAGAGCGCGTAACAAGCGATAGAGAGGCACAATCGGTATAGTCAAAGTTACCATGGAAACTTCTTAAGAAGTAAAACTGTCAAGATCAGACAACAGAAGTTTATTGATGGCCAGTCACAAGATGATTAATCTTTCTACTGGAAATAGAAATTACTGATCTTTGCTCTATGTACTACGATTATTCCACGTCATCACGTAAAACTATCGTCCGTAAACCGACTTTACAGACAACCAATTTTTTTTATATGACTTTAACTTTTATTGAAATTTAAATATTTTATTTCTTAGGTTGTTTTTTTAGTTATTGATGTAATTTTTCTTTATGATATGATATAGCAAGCTTTTGAACGAGGCTTCGCTCGCGGTGGAACGATCTATTCTCTCTCTCTCTCTCTCTCTCTCTCTCTCTCTCTCTCTCTCTCCCTCCCACCCTCACCATCCTTCCCTCCCTCGCCTTATCCCTTCCGTCCCCCTTCTCCATCTGGCACTATACCATTCGACACAAAATTCCTTCATGCTATACTTTCTTTGATACTGCTCAGCCCTATTGATATTGAGCTTGATGATATATAGCCTATAGTGAGCCGATGACGATGCCCAGTTGCTGTGTCTCGCTGAATACATTATACTTTATTATGTTATTTATTATACCAAGTTTTTATTTTAATATTTTTTAATACGAATATACGAAGAATTGTACCGTGTGGGGCCGGTACTTTAAAAGAATAGCCCCACTGCATCTCTCCCCGTGTATGTCGTAAAAGGCGACTAAGGGATATGACTCCCTTCTTATATTACTAGGTGGTAGGGTTTAACCCGCCCGGGTTGGTACCACCGCACTGAATGAAAGGTCGGTCGAAACGGCTATGTAAATAGCTTGTGTTTTCCGTCCAGTTCAGTGTAGCCGGCACGACCGAAGGGAAGCACTGACGTGGCACCAAGTTCACCCGGTGTTATGGGCTGACATCACGGATGTTGTAGGTGATGTAGCCAACCGTGTCAGTTTCCATAAAAAAAATAAAATAATAACGATTGTTCTAAACATGTTCAAAACTATAAGTACTGAACTACCTTTCCAAAATGAAAAAAAAAAATTTTTTTACAAATGTTGATATTATTAATCTCAATTAATTGACTTGCACAACACTGTCAATTAATTTTATTTAATAAATCTATTATAAGAAATCATCAACAAACATACAGATAAGCCTAAACCATAAGAGTTCCTACCTAGCGCTATCTTGGCAACTCTAAAAACTACCTATTTGTCCTAAAAGGTCCCATCCCGGACGACCCAAGGCAGCAGAAATTCTTTTTTTTTCGTCCCCGGCTCGTCGAATCAACCATATTGCTGATTGAATCTCATTGGCGCGTACATAGATGTGAGAGCGTACATAGAAGCGTCATTTTATTTGGTATATCCATCGAGATATTATATTTGTTTATAAACTGCTTTAGGTATGTATGTATGTATGTATTTGTTTATATGTGTATATGTATGTACTTTTGATTCTGTATATAGGTATGTCACGCACAAATGTATTTGGTTGTATGTTATTTATTACTATTATCTATGTTTTATTGTTTATTTTAATACTCTTAAAAAAGCCTCATTAAATTTTCAGTACCCATGCACTACCCATCTACCCTACTCACAATTCCAGGTATAACTGGCAGATAATGCCCTTAGGCTTTAAGTCCGCCTTTTGTCACTTTTTGTGCAATAAAGTATATTTTCATTTCATTTCAATTATAAAAGTTAAATTACATTTTTAAAAAACCACGACCGTTAAAAAAAACAGTAAAAAACAATCCGTTTACTTACTTAAAGGAGTCGGGGGACCACCGCTAAGTAAATACCTGCGCAGCAAATTTTATCAAAAATGTTTATAAAATTTGTTTATCGAGTGGCGAGCGAGACTATTTCGCAGTGACATATTTTGTTCATGGCGCGAATGTCTGTTCGCAGCGAGAATGTTCTAATGAGCACGCTCCATATGTCGATGGGTAAAGGTCGTTCGTTCTAACCTGAGGCGTACAAATATATTCACGCATAACGGTGAGCATACAATTGTGCGAGTGTAGAAGCGCACAGGCTATGTATAGGTGCATGTCAAGCATTTGTATTAGAGAAATGCATTTATGTGCGTACGTATGTTCTCCTCAGGTTCAGTCCTCCATGCTATACTTATATATGACTAACGAAACACCTTAGTGTATCGTTAGTCATGTCAAAAATTTCGGGAGGGTTACATAAACACTCAAATAAACACGTTACGCAAAAAAATTTCAATGTTTTTAGCATTACTTTTCGAGAAATTTAACAAAACATGTTTGCTACCTAAAGATTAACCTGTGTGTAACAGTAGGTAACTTGCATTGTACGGGGTCAATGACCGTACTATGTTCAAACGCAGAACAGCTGTTTGTTGTAAGTAAGTCACAAGGTCACTATGATTGGTTTTTACAGCTACTTATTTGATTTTATTTTTTTTTGTTAGGAGAAAAAATGCTCCTATAAACATATGTTTTTTTTACCTAACGTGTTTATTTGAGTGTGTATGTAACCCTTCCGAAATTTTTGACATGACTAACGAAACACCTTATGTATCTAGGTATTAAACAATCGTGTAGGTACACCTGAGGTACGGCGCTGGCTATATTGCGTTTATACCTACCTGTGCACTTCATCCTAAATTATCTCCAAAAATGCCCAGTCTACACAATTCATTGCTCTGTGGCACGCTAGATGGAGGGCATTACTTTAATGGTGCGCACTGCGCCGGAACCCTGTCATATTTGTTTTTACCGGTAAAAATAGGTAAAACCCGAAAACCGGTAAATTCCGCTATTCGATATCCCCTTGCGCTCTGAGCGCGTGTGTTGGATGGAAGCGCTTCAGAATTATATAGCGATTTTGAAAAAAAAAAACTTGAGTAAAAAAAAAAGCAAAATGTAAATACATAGGTACATTGAGTTTTTTCAAAGACAAATCACGACAATTTGCTCTCTCCTTTGTTCCTCGTTGCATCGCCGTACTCCCCACTGCATCTCTCCCCGTGCATGTCGTAAAAGGCGACTAAGGCATAAGAACAAGATAGCCTCCTCTCACCTTGGCACGGTCTTTCCACCGAGTCATGCAGCAGGTGGGCCTTCGTGCCTTACTTGCTGCGTGATAGTTAAGTATGTTGTCCGTGGTGGTAGTAACGTGGTGGTTGGCGTTGTGCTGTAATTTACCACAGTACTTGCAGCACAAAACCGATTACTCAGCTTACCCCGATTGTCGGGATACGTCGTGTGGTGTGTGTGTGTGTGTGTGTGCGGGTGCATCATCGCCACAAAACGAACTCGAAAATATGCTTTATTTATATTTTTTATGTGTACACATTTATACAGTAGTTAGAGTGAATCCGCCGACGCACCAAAGTAGTCGATATTGGATACCAGGTGGCTAAGCTCAAGTGGCAATGGGCTGGGCACGTCAGCCGAAGAGACGACGACCGTTGGAGTAACCGTGTCCTACACTGGCGGCCGTGGACAGGAAAACGGAGTGTGGGAAGACCACCCGCCAGGTGGGACGACGACAACAAGTACGTCGGCGGAAAGCAGCGCTTCCGTACCGCTGAAGGCCGGGAGGACTGGAGGAAAATTGGAGAGGCGTATGTCCAGCAGTGGACGCTTACACGCTGACTGACTAGAGTGAATTGGGATCACAAGTATAACGCACGATGCTCATGTTTTTCATAATATGGAATGGAAGAAAATAATATAACGTGTGATTTGATTTTGTTTTTTGTTCGATGATGCGTTGAAATATTATCGTAATAGGTAGTAATACAGCTACTAAGGACGAGGCCAGAGACCGAGATGCTTTCAGGTAAACGATAATATCCTCCATGGTAATAAGTAACTAAGGACGAGGCCAAAGACCGAGCTGCGTTCAGGTAAACGATATTCTTCTCCATGGTAATAAGTAACTAAGGGCGAGGCCAAAGACCGAGCTGCTTTCAGGTGAACGATAATCTTCTCCATGGTAATAAGTAACTAAGGGCGAGGCCAAAGACCGAGCTGCTTTCAGGTGAACGATAATCTTCTCCATGGTAATAAGTAACTAAGGCCGAGGCCAAAGACCGAGCTGCTTTCAGGTAAACGATAATCTCCTCCATTTTAATAAATAAGTAACTAAGGACGAGGTCAAAGACCGAGCTGCGATCAGGTAAACAATAATCTTCTCCGTGGTAATAAGTAACTAAGGGCGAGGCCAAAGGTCGAGCTTCGGTCAGGTGATATGATAATATGTCTCTTTCTAATGTTCGTACAATATTTATTTCCGCCCGATGTTCGTACAATATTTATTTCCGCGTACAGTACATCCATATATTCCAAAAGGATGAAAATTGTCAACCGCCTCAGATAAGGAGAAGGCTATATCCAGCATTGGAGGTAGGAGAGGGACCGCTTGTCTGCCATATTTTAAATATTTTTTATCCTGTTCACTATTTTGTTTCCCGGAGTTTCGTAGTTGGGAAGTTTAAAGCAAGTATGTTTTTTATTGAAAGTGATACGGTTGGCTAGGCTACATCACCGACGTGATGATGTCAGTCAGCCCATCTCGATGAACTTGGTGCCATGTCAGTGCGGAAGCACTGCAGAACACTTGGTCGTGCCGGCTACATGGAAATGGATGGAAAACACGAACTATTTGCGTAACGGCTTCAACCGAGTTTAAATAATTTTTTGAATCCCGAATGGACAAGTGTGTATGTAAATATTTAGATATTATATCTTATATAAACTTAAATTTATACATATTATTAATTATATTATATCATATTATTATTGTATTTATTATATTTTATGCGACATGCACGGGGGGAGACGCAGTGGGGCTATTCTTTTTAAGTACCGGCCTCACACAGTACACTTTACAAAATAAATTACGTATAATGTGTTTTTAGTGTAAATCAACATGGCTGGCTGTGCCGATGGACCAATGGTGCAGTCGACAGTGTCAAAAACACCTCTGGGGGGGTTAAGTTGCTCGGGGGGTTAAGTTGCTCGCGTCCGCCGACACCTTCGGGTCACTAATAAGTCGCACGTGCCTCCCGGGTAGTGCCAAATGAGCAACCAACTAGCGTGTGGTAGACCGCATGGTCGCCTGGGTTTCGCCACCACACCCGGTGATAAGTCGTGCCGCCAAGCAGTTCGCTGTGTTCCGGCACGTATCCCGGAGACCCAGTAGCACGGGGGGCTGGTGGAGTTGAGGAGTGGGCCAGTGTCACCAAAGCTGACTCACTGCGTCTGGGAGTGTGACGTCGACACGATTGCCAGGGAGACCCGGTGAAACGGGTTTTCCGCTGCCCGCCCGCTGGGTAGTTTAGGGGCCTGGCCTCCAGATTGCCACTGTAAGGAAGCTGCCCCATCAACCGGCGCATAATCTCGGGGTGGACCGTCGTGCCGGTTGGCGACCGGATTGCCGGGGGTCCCGGCGGCCACTCCCGGGGGGGACCGGGGGCCCTTCCGTCCATCGTGTAGGCATCTCACCAACCTGGACCATTTGTGATGAGGCCATGGAGATACGCTTTGCCCATCAATCATCTCTGTTAGCTCCCTGTGCACCTTCCTCAAAACACCAACATGACAGTACAACAATTGAAGAGCGTTTCAACAGCGGTGCACAACCCCGGCACCTTTGGCGTCGACCTGGCCAATATTAGGGGGCTGCACACTAATTTGAATGCTGTCCACCTGCATCTGGAGCAAGTGGGGCCGGCCATGCTCTTCCTGACGGAAACGCAGATATATCGACCTGACGATACATCGTATCTTCACTACCCTGGCTATACCCTGGAGGAATCTTTTCGTCCGAAGGCCGGGGTGTGCTTGTTCGTCAGATCGGATATCTGCTGTCGTCGCTTGTACTGTCTGGAGGACCCCGACTTCTCTGTACTTTGGGTACACGTAGATGTTGGGATGGATACGCGAGTGTACGCGTGTCTGTATAGGTCGCATAACGGAGACAGGGAGACTACACGTGTACTGGAGTACCTGAGTCGAGCGGCAGATGACGCTCAGGCACGGTACCCGTCCGCGGAATTGGTTTTCGTGGGAGATTTTAATGCCCACCATGCGTCGTGGCTTGGCTCCAGCAAAACTGATTTCGCTGGCAGAGCCGTGCACGACTTTGCCCTGACGCAGAACCTAACTCAACTGGTGACACATCATACGCGTGTCCCGGACCGAGTAGGTGACGCGTCCTCCTTGCTGGACCTTCTGCTGACCACACACCCTACCGGGTACAAGGTCTCGGTGACCGCCCCTTTAGGAACATCGGACCACTGTCTGGTGAGGTCATCCGTGCCCCTATCTCGCCCGGTGAAACGTGCTCCTGGCACACGCCGGGTGTGGCACTACAAGTCAGCAGACTGGGATGGAATGCGGGAGCACTTCTCTTCCTTCCCATGGAGGCAGCTCTGCTTCAGGTGGCCGGATTCGTCAAGCTGCGCTGTAGCCGTATCTGAGGTGATTCAGGGAGCTATGGAAATGTTTATTCCTAGCTCCGTCAAATGCCTCGGAGGTAAAAGCCAGCCCTGGTTCAACACGGAATGCGCAGCCGCTATTTCTGAAAAGAATACGGCTTACAAAGCGTGGTCCCGTGCGCGAACCCGACGTGATCCAAACACTGCCAATCTGAAGCAGACCTACAATGCAGCCTCTAAAACCAGCAAGAGAGTCATCGCAAGGGCTAAATTTGAGCACATCGGCAGAATTGGTGACAAATTGATCGAACACCCCTCTGGGAGCCGTCAATTCTGGTCTCTCGCCAAATCTGTCGAAGCAAACTTCTGTCGCTCCTCACTCCCACCGCTGCAGCGGCCCGACGGCTCGCTCGCTTTTTCCGCCAAAGAGAAGGCCGATCTCCTAGTGGCACTCTTTGCTCAAAATTCGCATCTGGACGATGGCGGTGCCAAACCACCATCCATTCCTGGGTGTGATTGCACCATGCCAGAAATACAGTTCCGCCAAGGCACTGTCCGGCGTGAGTTATTCGCCCTAGATGCGAGAAAAGCGAGTGGACCCGACGGAATCCCTGCACTGGTGTTAAAGACATGTGCTCCAGAGCTAGCCCCTGTCCTCACACGCCTGTATCGCCTGTCTTACTCCACTGGTCGCGTGCCGTCAGCTTGGAAATCTGCTAACGTGCAGCCTGTCCCCAAGAAAGGGGACCGTTCCGATCCGAAAAACTACCGCCCGATAGCAATCACCTCATTACTCTGCAAAGTGATGGAGCGCATCATCAACACTCAATTGATGACATACCTAGAAAGGAAGGACCTCCTAAGCGACCGCCAATATGCATTTCGCCCAAATCGGTCAGCTGGGGACCTTCTGGTTCACGTATGTCACAAAATGGGTGATGCGCTCGAAAATCACGGCGAGGGCATGGCTATCGGGTTGGACGTAGCGAAAGCGTTCGATCGGGTCTGGCATAAAGCCCTTCTTTCCAAGCTGCCGTCATATAGCCTACCGTCCGGCTTGTGTGACTGGATTGGCGACTTCCTGCATGGTCGCAATATTAAAGTCTTGATTGACGGTTGCTGCTCAGACGCCATGTTAGTTGATGCCGGCGTACCGCAAGGTTCCGTGCTGTCCCCGACCCTCTTTCTGCTGCATATTAATGATCTGCTCGAATCGGGCGAAATTAATTGCTATGCAGACGACAGCACGCCACTAGCCAGGTACACATGTCATCCAACCGCAAGCCTGGCCGAGGTGGAGAAAAACAGGCTACATCTTGTGCTTGAGCTCGAGGAGACCCTAAATAAGGTCTCCACCTGGGGTCTCCAAAACCTCGTCGAGTTTAACGCAAGTAAAACCCAGGCGTGTGTATTCAGCGCGAAGCGGACACCGTTCACTGCAGCCCCCACGTTCCAAGGAACTAGTCTCAAGGTCGAGGAGCACATTGGGATTCTCGGGGTCGAACTAACTCGCGACCTTAATTTTGGACGCCACATCGAGGAAAAAGCTAAGGTAGCCTCAAGGAAGCTGGGAGTCCTCAACAAGGTGCGTCAGTACTTTACGCCGAGCCAAAAACTGCTGCTTTATAAAGCGCAGATTCGCTCATGCGTGGAGTACTGTTCGCATCTGTGGGACGGATCCGCAAAATACCTGCTCGGCTCCTTAGACTCGATTCAGCGTCGCGCTGTCCGCCTCGTTAACGACCCCGAGGTATCCCGAAACTTAGAGACCTTACAACTCCGCAGGGACGTTGGATCTTTGTGTGTGTTCTATCGCCTGTACCACGGAGAGTGTTCCAAGGAGCTGCACGATGCGATCCCTCCATCCCCATTCTACCATCGTTCCACCCGCAACAGGTTGGGAATGCATCCACACACTGTCGATATTCCCCCACTTAGGACAAATCGATCCTGAAAATCCTTTATTTACAGGGTTGCTAACATGTGGAATTCACTCCCACCTGCATCCTTTCCTCTAATGTACAGTCTGGGGTCCTTCAAACATAATGTGAAGGTGCACCTAGACGGCCGACAAGGTATTCGCAGCCCCCGTAAATATTCGAATGCCCGTGGGCGCCGTCGGACTACACCTCTGCGTTAGTCTGGCGCGCGCCATTTGTCGTGCTCCCCATAAAAAAAAAAAAACCTCTCCTCGCGAGTTTCAAAATTGTTTATTGTAAGGGGCCGAGTACAAGATAAATAAATAAAATAATAAATATATAAAAAGACGAGAGGTGTCGTGGGACACCCGGTTGGAACGAAGTTCCTTTCGCTATATATAAGGTGCTTCGTTATTCATGTCAAATGTTTCGGGAGTGTTACATACACAGTCAAATAAACAAGTTACCAAAAAAAAATTATATGTTTTTAGCATTACTTTTCGAGAAATTTAACAAAACATGTTTGCTACCTAAACATTAACCTGTGTTAGTAGTAGAGTAGATAACTTGCATTGTACGGGGTCAATCACCGTACTATGTTCAAACGCAGAACAGCTGTTTGTTGTAAGTAAGTCACAAGGTCACTATGATTGGTTTTTACAGCTACTTATTTGATTTTATTTTTTTGTTAGGAGAAAAAATGCTCCTATAAACATATGTTTTTTTCTTACGTAAAGTGTTTGTTTAAGTGCGTATGTAACCCTCCCGAAGTTATTGACCCGAATAACGAAGCACCTTATATTATATAATAAATAACAGGCACAATGACATAAAAACAACATTTGAGAGTAATTAAATGAAAAATAGAAAAAAAATGACGTCTATACTGCAGTAATATACCTGTAATATATAGATATACGCTCGTAAACACGCAAACACACATACTACAGCAAAAGTGTCGTGACAGTCGAAGTCTTACGCTTGTTTCCGCCTAGCTGTCATTCGCCAAGTGTCTGAAGTATAACGTGCGATGAGGAATGTCGTTTCAAAATAAATACTTCAAATCAATCAATCAATATACTACTAATAATAAATCTGTAAAGAATGTTCACGGAGTAAGTTACTTTGTTTTAGGAGATATTGCGTTTGTAGACTCTATGAATGATACTAAAACTAAATTGACGATTTTTATAAATATTTTCTGTATGTATGTATGTATGTTCCTCCATAACTCTTAAACCGTTCATCCGAATTCGATGAAACTTAGTACAAGTACATTTTACTATACGGGACATAGGATAGGATATAAAATTGTGTTCCGGTTACGCTAAGATGTGGCTCCCATACAAACCGAATTGTTCCGCGCTCCGAAATAAAGATATTACTAGGTAGGTAAAGGGCTTACTTACTTTCTGCGGGCAAAAGCTAGTATTGCCTAAAAATCTAAGACGCCGTACCGTGTGGGGTTGGTACTTTAATAGAATAGCCCCACTGCATCTCTCCCCGTGTATGTCGTAAAAGGCGACTAAGGGATATGACTCCCTTCTTATATTACTAGGTGGTAGGGTTTAACCCGCCCGGGTTGGTACCGCCGCACTGAATGAAAGGTCGGTCGAAACGGCTATGTAAATAGTTCGTGTTTTCCGTCCAGTTCAGTGTAGCCGGCACGACCGAAGGGAAGCACTGACGTGGCAGCAAGTTCACCCGGTGATATGGGCTGACATCACGGATGTTGTAGGTGATGTAGCCAAACGTGTCAGTTTCCATTTAACAAAATGACGCATTCTATCAACGTCAAAAATAAAGTAACTGCAATTTATTCGTTGCAGTGAAGTTAAACGTTTGTCCGACAGCAAATTCCGCCCTCACTAATTGCAGAACCGTTGGCTGTCATTATAGAGGCCCAGACCCAGAAGCAAATGAAGTTGGGGCCCACAATTTTACGGATAATAGCATGGAAATCAAGACACAGAAAAGCTATTAACTTGATGAGATGAAAGTAAATGGATGAAGAAATTACACTATAAAGAATTTCCTATTAAATGTATTTTTAGAAATTGACATGGTTGGCTCCATACTCTTACCGTACATACATAAATACCACACGCTTTATCCCGATAATCGAATTAAGCAGAGTAATCGGTGTTGTTCTGCAAGAATTCTTGTAAATTATAGCGTAATACTTAAAACCACGTTTCGCAAAATTCGTTCTTGTCAGCCCAGAGAAGGGAATATAATGTGTATGCAAAATATGTGTACAAAAAATGTATGTCAAAGAAACATATTCGTCTATTTTTTGTCTTTCTACAATGCAAAATATAAAAAAACATGTGGCGCCATCTATTATTCAGTAACGTGACTAATCGATTCTAAGCACGTGTCTTTATTTTTTATTTTTAGATTTTTTTTATAATGTCACATCCGCCTAACACATATTCTTGGAAAATTCAACAGGCTACGTATTACAGTTCAAAAGATACAGCACTCGGACAGACGGACAGACAGACAAACTACTTAGGCTTAGTAATAGGCTTCCGTACCGATACGGAATCCTAAAAAGTATGTTCTGTCAGCTTCGAATGATGTGCATGCACACCAAACTAGTGAAAAAGGTAAAATATATGTTATAGCTGTTCCCGCGGCTCCGCCCTCTCTCATATTTGACTTCTCTGCTAACCTCATAAGCCATTTAACGTGATGAAAAGTAGCCTATAATTGATGGAAAGAACCAAGCTATCCGTAGAAGCAAACTGTATTAAAATCGGTTCACTGGTTCTCAAGTTATAAGCGGACAGACAGACATACAGACAAAAAGCAGACATTGGATTTTATTCAAGGTAAAGGATGGCAATACCGCTTCCTAGAATATGTTTCCATGGAAAGTGTATGAATTTAACTGCACCTTCAGATAAGCGTTTTAATTTTGGTTTCTATGACAAGGTTGCTTTTCTTGATAAACTAACGAGATAAGAACCTCGGAATTATATGCAGTTTAATTTGACAGAGTAGCGAGTGGAGGGTTTAAGAGGAAGGAGGAGGAGGAACCTTGTTAAGACTCAGCAGTACCAAAAATCGGTTGCTCCTGATGTTTTTCGTAAAACCACTGAATGTTTGATGTTTAAAACCATATAATTATGGATTTCTGCAAGATTTATTATTATAGAAACTGACACGGTTGGCTACATCACCTACTACATCCGTGATGTCAGCCTATAACATCTCGGTGAACTAGGTGCCATGCCAGTGCTTCCCTTCGATCGTGCCGGCTACACTGAACTGGACGGAAAACGCTAATTATTTACATAGCCGTTTCGACTGACGTTTCATTCAGTGCGGTGGTACCAACCCGGCCGGGATAAACCATAGTAAGGTAAGAAGGGAAGGGACCTACAGCTTTACGTGGAATCCGAACCACGGTCAGCCTCCAACGGTTGAGCGGTCACCCATCCAAGTACTGACCGCGCTCATGTGTTCTTAACAACAGTCGACCGACCGCACCACTGAGCTATCGAGGCTGTCGGAATACAGTGTCATGTCGGAATACAGTGCCATGTCGGAATACAGTGCCATGTCAGAATGCCAACGTTAACTTCTCGGAAGATAACAAGATAACAGTCATCCATCATACTTTTGAAGTCTTTATATTCTACTGAACTTCAAGAAAGAATATTCGTACATGGAATTCGGAATTATAGAAAAGTCATCAGATCATCATGAAGGTGGTTGACGGTTGGTGTGTTAAATATCATGGAGACCATACAAAGAAAACAAAAACACTGCGAGGCCGAAGGTCGGGCTTGTACTTGTAGCCTTGTACGATGTGCACATAGGTGAAGAATTCTATCAACGACGTCGAGGTCGAAGGCCGAGCTGATAAGACTTTTACGATGGCCTCGGTTGAATAACTCCATCGGTGGCGAAGTCGAAGGCCGAAATATACAAATACCACGCGTAAATACTAACTGGTCATTCTTCAGATAATTTTAGGGATTCTCAACCTATTTAAATGGCACCACTAAATTTGATATGGCAAGCAAATTATCGTAGGTAGGTTAAAAACTTCACTAATAAAATAAAAATTCCTTTCCAAAAAAATTATATGGAGGTACCATATAATTTTTTATTCGCATTTTTCTCCCTGACTTCTTCAAACCTATCGGTGACATAAAGAAAGTTTCATCAGCTTTATCGGAGCAAGAAGTGATCTTCATTAAAGGACATTCCATTCAAGAAACGGTCGACCCTGGATACCACCGAAAACGGTAAGCAGGAAATACTGACGGGACCACGCCCGTGGAAGACTAAGATCAGATATCAATCCCTACACCCTACAGTCCACTTCAGCTTTCCAAATCACCATTAACAAAACAAAAAATAGCAGTTCCCTCCTTTTCAATTCCCTGCGTACAGAATGCATTGGCGAAGAAGCTAACATAAAGAAAAATAAAGGTGTTTTACAGCAAACTTCTGGCGATCCGAACAGATCAAACATTTTAAAACTTTACTTGCGCGGGTTCGATTTCTGTTGCGTTTTGGCTCACCAAAACTATTGTATTGACTTACAAACATCGAAAGACTTACTGGAAGAAATGTATGTGATGGATAAGTCCGCATTCGTACCTCATGTAAACCGTTAAAGGGTTTCCTAATTTCTGTAAAAAAAAAATTGGACCAAAAAATTATTTCTATGTATGTATCGAACTTATGTTTCAGGAAAATGATAATTATGGCACAAAAATGTATTAGATATACGGTTAGCTAGGCTAGGGCCATGCATTTTATTTAAAATATGTTCTTTAATAATAAATGTGAATAAAATAAAAATATACTTAACCACATAAGGCCAGTTTAATGCTGCGTAGCATTGTAAAAACCTTTGAGATTATTCTTATTTGTGGCCGTACAATTTAACAATTCATTCATATGACATACATACATGACATGACTCAATAAAACAAATGTCATGTTTATCACTAATTTAATAAAAAACGAAATAGGTATGTTACTATCAACTTTCATTGTGTCTGTGATTGCGTGATTAGTATGTTATTATTTAAAGGCGCTTATCACGAGTATCTATAAAATACATGTTCAAATTGAAATTGTAATAAGGATAACAGACATTCCTACTTTAAAAAAAAACATGCTAGTCGCTAGATGTTACGGCTCGGCTTGTCAAAGGTTAGTTTAATTTAGCCAAGTAATTTACCTTAGCCACGGGTCGATATCATTGCAGGCGATATCCGCTCTTCGCTTCTCACCCTTCACCCACACACGAATTCTTTCACGAAAACCCGAGTGCTCCGGCGAAACTCTGAAACCGCTGTCCGCATTCGCGGGCCGTTCTTTCGCATTCTTTCTTTTGGTATTCCCGATAACTTAAGTTACGACGTTGTTCGGAGCATGATTTTCGGAATACCGATGTGTTAGACAATTATTTTTGTAGAAAATGTTTTTGGTTTGGGTATTTTATTTTTCAGATTTCTTTAGACATTTCACAATACATTTTAAATTAAATATTATTAGTTTTAATATGTTAATAGATAATATATTGAGGTCGAAATTGTAACGCGCGGAGCCGTTAATTAAAAACAATAGCCCCACTGCATCTCTCCCCGTACATGTCGTAAACGGCGACTAAGGGACAAGGACGAGATGCCGTGCTAAAGGGTGACATCTAAGCCACCTCTCACCTTGGCGCGGTTCTTCCACCGAATCATGCAGCAGGTGTGTCTTCGTGCCTTACTTGCTGCTAGATAGTTGTCCGAATACTTTGCGAAACGTGGTGGTCGGTGTTGTGCTGTAATTTACCAGAGTTCATGCAGCACAACACCGATTACTCTGCTTACCCCGATTGTCGGTATTCAGCGTGTGTGATATGTAAGTATGTATGTATCTATGTTAAATTATGCTAACTTTTAAACATAAAATAGAAAAATAATTTTGTAAGTGTACAATTTAATGAGAATTTGTCATTTACTTGCAGTTCGTGCGGGCAATAACTCTCAACCAACAGCGCTCGAATAAATAAAAGTGTGAAGAAATATGTATAGGTGTCGCACCTCACGAAGACGACAGTTATATGCATCTATTTACAGAATAAATTTGTACATGTACATAGTAAATTTTTGTACCGAGTGGGGCCGGTACTTAAAAAGAATAGCCCCACTGCTGATCTCTCCCCGTGTATGTCGTAAAAGGCGACTAAGGGACATGACTCCCTTCTTATATTACTAGGTGGTAGGGTTTAAACCGCCCGGGTTGGTACCACCGCACTGAATGAAAGGCCGGTCGAAACGGCTATGTAAATAGTTTGTGTTTTCCGTCCAGTTCAGTGTGGACGGCACGACCGAAGGGAAGCAGTGACGTGGCACCCAGTTCACCCGTTGTTATGGGCTGATATCACTGATGTAGCCAATCGTGTCAGTTTCCATAAAAAAAAGGGTACTTCAGTGTAGCCGACATGAAATGAAGGGAAGCTGACATGGAACCTAGTTCCCCTGGTGTTGTGCCGTTAATTCGTTGAGTCCTACGGCCAGGACTTAGTTCATAGAGTTCAGGTAAGTAGGTGCGTGGAGTGAAAGTCAACAGATAGGATAGACACTATATTAAAATAGCAGTACAATATATTTGCAGTACAATCTATATAGTTTGGACACGAGTGTGTCGAGCGAGTGCTCTGGAGTTAACTGAATGCACGGCCGGCTGGCCGTGGTGAGGGAGCGGTGCGGAGGTAGCGGTATGCGGAGCGGGGGCGAGATACGACGCGCGGGAGGCGCGCGCGGCTCCGCTCGCGCATATGTGCGACCGGCACATTACTCCCCCCCAAAAGAGGGCCTTATCTCGTTTTAATGGGATAAGGGACTAACACATACCTTAGAAACAATCTTAGCATAAGTGTATACAAAAAAATTGTTTCTTATTTTAACTTATGTTGCTAGGTGTACATTATGTAGTTAGCGCAGCGCTGCTTAAAAGTAACCCGGGTTATAACTAACAAAAATTTACAATCTACTCTCTATAGATTGTCCGTACTCTGCGCCTTAATGTCGGATGGCGCGTTCTATTGCCCTTAAGTTGTTTCTATCAGCCAGCTCGGCGCTCGGTGCGCGGCTTATCGCTGGCGTAAGCTAGGTATGTCCGTTGCCTCGCTTGTTACGTGCGCTGGTTTATGTACCTACGTTGTGTACATCTATTAATGTTCTGTAGATTTTTATTTCACTTCACTTTAGCGCTCCCGACGCACTAGCGCGTTGCCACTTTCCCAACGCACGAGGCGTGTGGCATGTTGGGATTCGTATTTGTTCGCATTATACCTTATGTGCTTACTGTACTAGTTTACATAGTTACATGTGGTTGTAGCTTCCCTTATAACCGTCTATACACTAGGTTACATTAGATACTGATGGCATTACATTACGTACTTGTCGTACCCTTGTTCTCTAGCGAAAGTATTCCTTTGAATTCTCAACGGTAGAACATCTCGATACCAATGCAAATGGAAAAAAAAATTTTTAGTTCAAAGTTTTGAATGCACATGGAAATTCTTTTCCAAAGAAACTCGGTCGCATGACTCAGTACTGCGGCCGGCGCGGCGGTTACGCCATGTTTCTTGAACGTGTTTACTGCTGTATTTTGCACGTCGGCAAAAGTAGAAGGTAAAATTAATTAATATATTACAGTCGTCGAGAATTGTCGATATTACATTTCTCGCTTTATCGAGGTCGGACAATGGTTACTTGATTAATTTACAATTTTGTCCGCCGGACTGAATGTGTTAAATTGACAGATTGTTGGTCGTCATTTCGGCGAAATGTTTTCGCAATCGGCTGCTTACTGCTTATACATTCGTTACCAATCTTGCGACACTTCGATTGCCGAATACACTCGAATACATTTGGATACATTTTTTCCTTAATTTAGGTCGACCACCTTTGGACTTGTACAGGCACGGTACTTGGTATGGGGCAGATGACATCGAATTCGTATGGAGTGTAAGGTGACCTTACGCTGCAAGTGACTTCTCATCGTCTACCTTGGATTCCGAGGGGAATCGATTGTTCGTTCTTCTGTCTACTGATAGCGTGTAGGGAACCGAACCGTACGACCGCTCCGCGTGCGTATCTGAGGGGTTGGCGGGGCCGTACTGTTTTTGGGTCTGTTCGCAGTCGTCGGGGACGGAAGCGGTGGCGGCGGTGTCGCTTGCCCGGCGACGGGGGTGGTCGCGAGACTCGGGTCGGCGTTGTTACCTCGGGTTATTGACCGCGTCGGCGGCGTGTCGTCACCGCCCTCATGTAGAGTGAACGCTGGTTTGAGACGGTCTATCGATATTTGTACGTCCCGCGTAGGTAGTCGTACGTTGTAAAACCGGTCGTTTCGCGAAAGGACTAGGTAGGGACCAGTGTACGGGGGTGTTAGAGGTTTCGTAACTTTATCTTCCCGCACGAAAACGTGGGTGGCTACCTGTAGTTCTGGGTGGACAAAGATATTAGTTTGATGATGCGCTCTTTTCGGGACGGCCGCGGTTCGTTCGATATACCTGTGTAACCGGTCGGCGAAAGATTCGTCTACTGTCTCTCGTTTTGACGGTATGAAAAACTCGCCTGGAAGTCTCAACGCTTTTCCATACACTAGTTGTGCAGGGCTCGCTCCAGTCTCCTCCTTAAAAGCTGCTCGAAGTCCTAGTAAAACTGTAGGTAATTCTTCGGCCCAATGCGTTGTATCGCCTCTCGCCATCAAAGCTGCCTTCATGGTCCGATGAAGGCGCTCCACTTTACCGTTGCTCGCTGGATGGTAGCTTGTCGTACGAATCTTGGTGGCACCTAACTTCTTACTCAGAGCGCGGTATAAGTCAGATTCAAAATTCCTACCTTGATCGGCTGTAATCTTCAACGGGCAACCGAAACGTGAGATGTAATGTTCGTAGAGTACGCGAGCTACTGTTTCGGCTGTTTGATCGGGCACTGGAATGGCTTCGGGCCACGAGGTGCACCTGTCTATCATTGTGACTATGTACCTATTATCCTTGGACGGTGGTAACGGTCCCACCACATCCACATGCAAATGTTCGAACCTAGCTGCGTCTTGGAACTCGCCTAGGGGGGCCCTAGTGTGCCGCGTTACTTCGCCGTTACGCCGCCTTCTGGCAGTCAATGCAAGTTTTGGCCCAAGCTGCGACGTCTGAGTTCATCTTCGGCCAATAGTAACGTTGTGCGACTAGTTTACGTGTGCCTCTGATGCCCGCGTGCGAAATTCCGTGTACAGTTTGGAAAACTAGTGCACGGAATTTTTTTGGCACGAACGGTCTTGCTTTCCCTTGGTCGATATTGCAATATAGGGATGCGTTCGCGTTGGGTAAATCGATTTTAACAACGGGGGGAGGTTTCCTAGCTAACAAGGCTTGCAGTTCGGGGTCGTCTTCCTGACTTCGTGACCATTCCTCCCAGTCGTGTGGTGAAGGGCACTCTATCGATGCTAATCTACTCAAGGCGTCAGCTGGTGAGTTCTGTTCGCCTGCGACGTGCACTAAATGTGCGCAGTGCTCCGAGATAAAGCTTAGCTGTCGAGCTCGCCTAGGGGTGTCGCTCGCGTTTACGCCGTTTCTGTAGGTGTAAATTAAGGGTTTGTGGTCGGTGTGGACTGTAAGCATCCTTCCCTCGATCATGCGTCGGAAATGCTTGATCGCGGCGTAAATAGCTAGGAGCTCTCTGTCGAAAGTTGAGTATTTGACCTGTGTAGGGGTTAGCGATCGTGAAAAAAAACCTAAGGGTTGTTTCACGCCGTCGACGGATTGGTGCAGGGCGGCACCGATACAGGTCGCGGATGCATCTGTCATCAGATGCAGTTCGGCGTCTGGCGAAGGAAAGGCCAGTGCTGTCGCGGAGGAGATGCTCTGCTTGCATTTTTCAAACGCGGACTCCGCACTCGGAGTCCATGGTATGACCGACTTATCATTTTTCTTTTTCGCGCCTATCAGGTAATCGTTTAACTCGCGCTGATTTGCGGCGGCGTCGGGCAAGCAGTCTCTGTAAAAGTTGAGCATTCCTAAAAATCGCCTTAATTCGCATATAGTCGTAGGTCTGGGATATTTGGCTATTGCGTCGGTCTTGTTGGGCAAGGGAGCGACCCCAGCCGAGGTAACGTCATAGCCTAAATATTCCAGTCGCTGCCGGCTGTATACGCATTTTTCCACGTTGAGACGAGCCCCGTACATATTCAAACGTTCTAGAACCGTTTGTACATGTAGTCGATGCTCTTCCTTGGTAGTGGAGGCGACGAAAACATCGTCGAGATAGATAAACACAAATGGTAGCCCATTTAACATTTCATGCATATGGCGCTGGAATGTCATGCCGGCGTTCCGCATTCCAAACGTCATCTTGGGAAATTCGAACAGGCCAAAGGGTGTTATTATCGCGGTTTTCGGTATATCTTTCTTGAAAACGGGGATCTGATGGTACGCGCGTTGTAAGTCTAGCTTACTGAACCACTTTTTTCCATAAGCCAAGTACATGAACTCTTGTATACGGGGAATAGGGTATCGGTCGGGTACCGTGATCGCGTTTAGGAGTCGATAGTCTCCGCATAAGCGTAGTTCGCCGTTATCTTTCGGGACTACGTGGAGTGGACTGGCCCAGGGGCTCTTAGAGGGGCGGCAAATGCCCTGCTCGACCATAAGCTCGAACTCCTTTTTAACACGCGCATGTTTACTCGGAGGAAGGGGCCGAGCCCGCTGGTGCACAGGTGGACCAGTCGTCTCAATGTGATGGACAGTGTTGTGGGGCGGCGTCTCGTCCAGAGGGCCCGCGGCGGTAAGTCGCGGGTATGATCGTAGCAGCTCGTGGAACGGATCGTCCTTACTAAGGGCTCGGATGCTATGGGATGTACAAAGCCCTATAGTGCCTCTTGAACCTAAGGTGGTCGTATTATCAACTAACCTTTTATGTCTTAGATCTACACTAAGATTATAATATGTTAAAAAGTCGGCGCCGATGATCGGCTCCTTCACATCGCATACTGTGAACGTCCACGTGAAGTTACGACGTAAACGCAGGTTAAGTTGCAGTGTCCGCTCACCATATGTCGCAATCGGTGTCCCATTGGCTGCGAACAGTTGACGCTCAGCTTGGGTGGAAGCGCGCGTTCGCGGTGGCCAGCGGGGTGGTGGCAGCACGGAAACGTCAGCGCCGGTGTCGATGAGAAATGTAAACCCGGATTCTCTGTCTTGGATCTTAAGGCGCGGAGACGCTGCGTTGAGGGAGCAGATGCCGGCCGGGTCCGACGTCTGCTCGCTTATTCGTTTCCCTGCGCCTTCCAGTTGCACGGGGCGCGGCACTGCCGCGCGGCCCCGCGGAATCTGCTGTGGAAGTAGCAGGTTTTGTCCGGGAATTCGACGGACTGCCTCTCGTCCCAGCGTCGCGCGCTTGCCTTCGCGCCTCGTGGCGCGTCGCTGCGACGAGGGCGGCTCGGCGAACGTCGTGCAGATCGGCTGGCTGCTCGGTTGGGTGGGCGGGACGTGGAACGGAAGTGCTGGCGACCTCGTTCCGAGCGGATCTCGCTTACCTCCGTGGACAGGCGGTCGAAGCGTCGCGTCATGGCGGCCAGCTCGCTGCGCAGGTCACATACGTGGCGTGCTGGCGTGCCGACGGTGCACACGGGCGGAGACTCGTCCTGCATGGCTGCGATGGAGGCGGCGCGCGACGACTCGATGACCTCATCGGCTGTGGCGGCAAGTGCGTCGAGCGTCCTCGGCTCGCTGACGGCGAGCACCGTGCGCACCTGCGACGGCAGGTGTCCGGCCCACAGGAACTTGAGGGCCTCGTCGCCGAGCTTGTCGCCGGCCAGTGCTCGCATCTTTCGCAGCAGCTGCGAGGGCTTCTGGTCGCCCAGTTGTAGTTCTCCCAGCAGCTTCTGGAATCGCTTCTGCTGCGACTCGGTGTACGTGGCTATGAGGCGCGCCTTCAGCGCCTCGTACTTCCCGGTAGGCGGTGGGGCCGTCAGCAGATCGCTCACCTGCTGGATATTGGTGCGGCCTAGCTTCGAGACGACGACGTGATATTTCGCCTCGTCGCTGTAGTGCTGCGCAGCTACGACGCTCTCCAATTGGAGAAACCACATTTGCGGCTCGTCTTCCCAGAACTCGGGAATGCGGCCCAGGACCGATACGGCTGCCATGCTCGCGGTGCCGCTCGGGCTGGCTGTGCTGGCCACTGGGTAGGTCGGGTTTCTAGCCGGGTCGTACGCCATTGTTGAGTTACTCCGTTGCACGATAATTATTTAAGAGTTCTTTTAAATGTCTGGTATGACACGATTTAATAATCAAACTTTTGTTGCGATTTTAAATTCTAGCTCCACGCACCAAACGCGGGGTCACCACTGTGCCGTTAATTCGTTGAGTCCTACGGCCAGGACTTAGTTCATAGAGTTCAGGTAAGTAGGTGCGTGGAGTGAAAGTCAACAGATAGGATAGACACTATATTAAAATAGCAGTACAATATATTTGCAGTACAATCTATATAGTTTGGACACGAGTGTGTCGAGCGAGTGCTCTGGAGTTAACTGAATGCACGGCCGGCTGGCCGTGGTGAGGGAGCGGTGCGGAGGTAGCGGTATGCGGAGCGGGGGCGAGATACGACGCGCGGGAGGCGCGCGCGGCTCCGCTCGCGCATATGTGCGACCGGCACAGTGTTATGGGCTGACATCACGGATGTAGTAGGTGATGTAGACAACCGTGTCAGTTTCCATAAAAAAACATAATCTTGTTGTTGTTGGTTGTAACGGCCACTACAATACATTTCGGAAATTTTTGTAATTATTTTCTAATGGAAACTGACACGGTTTAGGAGTTTCTATGGCTTCCTTCCGGCTCCATCATCAGGACCCTGGAAATAATATATGACTAGATTACTTGCGAAGACAAATCCAACGAGCCCAAACACGATGGGCTTATCATGTGTAGTTTAGGAGTTCCTATGGCTTCCTTCCATCTCCATCATCAGAACCCAACTAAACTTTTCCTTATCCCGACTTTCTCGTGTCGCTCAGCGACAATATTTTTTCGAATTCCGTACATTCATTTTCAATGTGCTCGATAGTCGTGTAAGGCACGAAATCTGTGAATTTTTTAAAAATTTAACTGAATATTTTTTTTGGTAAAACTACAGGCATTCTGATTTGATTTGGGATAGTTACCAATAGCAGAGTTATTTAGGCTTCTAATATAAACATTTGAACTATTATATTTCCAAATTTGTAGTCGTAGTACCTAAAACCGTTTTACGAGATGTTAATTTTCAACGTTTTTAAAAAAATGTTCATAAAAAACAAATTACTCCGATTTTTTTTTTCTAATTTTTCCTTGGGTAGTCACGTTGTATATATTTATATATTTTTAAACCTTGTATAAAGGTGAGTGACATGTGGTGCCGAGCCACCCTTAAGGTGTCTAACGACGCCCATGGACATCGGTCGTATGTGTATACCTACGTAAAACTTACGTGTCTTCGTGAGCTGCATGAGCTATAAGTAACGTGATCGAAGCATTTAGCTGAGGGATATAAGTTGGTGAGCCGTTTCCAATACTTATAAGCCTGGGGTCAAGTTGGAATGTGTCAAAGGGCTGACATATGTCATGGATAACGTGCCATTAATACAGGTAGAACTTGTGACTATGCTACATTTAAGTTAAAAAGTTAAAAGTAAAATTTAATAAATAAAAAAAAAAAATAAAGTAAAGTTTGTCAGTTTGTAAGTTTGTATGTAGGAGGTAATCACCGCAAATCTCATCCGATGTTAAAAATTCTTTGACCAATATTTAGAATGGACCTTCACGGTGGACATGTGGGCATTTAGTACCGTGTGGGGCCGGTACCTTAAAAGAATAGCCCTACTGCGTCTCTCCCCGTGTATGTCGTAAAAGGCGACTAAGGGATATGACTCCCTTCTTGCATATATTACTAGGTGGTAGGGTTTAACCCGCCCGGTTTGGTACTACCGAGGGTACCACCGCACTAAATGAAAGTTCGGTCGAAACGGCTATGTAAATAGTTTGTGTTTTCCGTCCAGTTCAGTGTAGCCGGCACGACCGAAGGGAATCACTGACGTGGCACCAAGTTCTACCGGTGTTATGGGCTGACATAACGGATGTTGTAGGTTAATCAGCCAACGGTGTCAGTTTCCTTAAAAACATAAAAAAAAAACATAGGCTATGCGAGCGAAGCCGCGGGCTAGCAACGATAGTTTCAAAATTCATTTTGAAACGGCTTTGACTTCAAGTGGCCAATATTTTCAGAGCGCTAAGAATTTGAAACGGCGGCGAATAGTTTGACATATTCAAAGCTAGCCGCATGCCCAAGTATATCGCGAGAGTGGAAGCGCTCTTAGGAAAAAGTTCACTCGCGATAACTCCCAACTTTCTTGCTCCGTGTCCTTCCAACTTGTTCGTAATAATCGCTATGGCGACTTGACAAGGACTTGAGAATAGTGGAGGCGGTGGCGTTATTTTTTTTTATGAATACGCTAGACACTTGGCGCCGTCAGCGTGGATTGTTGAGCCGACGACGACGCCCAAAAGCATTCTGATTAGAACGGGCGCTGCGAATGCCGTGCCGGCGTGACAGATGCCTTTTTACGCTTCTCTTGAAAGATCCTAAGTCGTACACTGAAGGAAACACATCGGGAGGAAGTGCATTCCAGAGTTTCGCAGTGTGGAAGATAAAATAAATACTGGAGTGCTTAGTCCGCACTTTAGGGCAGCTCTACAGTAAAGGGACGCTGTCTGTTACGCGTGGAGCTATGGTGAAATGGTAAGGTCGGTACATAAGCGAGGGCGGTCTACGCCACTGAAGACACTGGCACTCAAACTGAAACCTATGACATTTAAGCCAGCACTGAAGACACTGGCAATCAAACTGAAAGCTGTGACATCGAAGCCAGCACCGAAGACGATGGCACTCAATATGAAAACTATCACATTGAGAAAGCTAAAGCCATTACTGAAGCTGAGCATCGAAATAGTGAGGATATGACGAGGTAGAACGACATCAGAGCCCGAATCCGGAGCAAAAATTCAACAACCTTCTCGAAGTGATGAAAACTGACTGACCGGAGGAGGTCTTTACCGCCGTCACTACAGAGAGAGGTGGTGGTCTGAAATCCGTTGAAGGTTGCTGGGGCGTAGTGATCATGACAGAGCCGGGAGAGCCTGGAGACAGGCCCAAAGGACTACAGAAGCTAGTCAGGAAAGGACTCCGCGATGTAGCTGAACTTCTGAAAGACAGTGACCCGGGAATGGTAGAATACACTATCTGCACCACCATAAGCTCAAAAAAAGGAGCTACAGAAAGCGAAAGATGCACTAAACGGTAAACGGCATCGGCGATGAGTACAAAAAGGCCAAACTAGCTCTACAGCTACTCATACTCAAGTCTAAGGAGAAGTCCTGGGAGACTGTCTGCGAGGAAATAGATAGCGATGTATGGGGGCTCGGATATAAAATAGCCACTAAGAGACTGAAGGGCAACCCACCCATACAAATGGGTATAAGGAAAATACAGGAGATAGTCGATATACTCTTCCCCCACCATGACATATTTCAGCGAGTAACAACCCCGGTGGAAGATGTGCCGGAAATCTCTGACGATGAACTGCAGAAGGCCCAGGAGAAAATTAAACTAAAAAAGGCGCCAGGCCCAGATCAAATACCACCGGAAGTAGTGAAACTGGCGACGGAGATCATACCTGAAAAAATCAAACTGGTCATGAATAATGTTCTTCCAACCGGCGAATTCCCAGCCATATGGAAAAAGGCAAGGCTGGTACTCCTCCGAAAGGAAAAAAAATCGCTGACAAACCAACTGGCTATAGACCGCTCTGCCTGCTGGACTGCGACGGTAAGTTACTAGAGGAAATTCTACTGAACAGAATAGAAGAACTGCTACCGAACCATGGTGATCTAGCAGATACGCAGTATGGATTTAGAAAAGGGAGATCCACGCTAGCTGCTATTGAACAGGTAGTATTAAATGTGAAGGCAGCCAAACAGGGTACGCATCGCACTAGGAAACTGTGCGCCCTGATAGCACTCGATGTTAGAAATGCATTCAACTCGGCATCATGGCAAGTCATACTCGGGGAGCTAAAGAAAAGGAACTTTCCACAATATATGTACAACAGCTGCTCAACAGCTATCTGGAGGAAAGAAGTATCGTGGTCAGAGATGCCGAAGGAACGATGAAAACAATCGAAGTAAGTAGCGGAGTGCCACAGGGCTCCATTCTGGGCCCGACACTATGAAATATCCTGTACAACGAAGTCCTAGGAAGCGAGGTGCAACTGATAAGCTTTGCAGACGACCTAGCGCTGGTGGTGACGGCCAGGAAAGAGGATACCCTAATGAAGATAGCCAACACCGCTCTCATTAGTATAAGCGACTGGATGAGACAGAAGCGCCTTAGATTGGCCCCCGAAAAAACTGAAGCCATAATTCTGAGCAGCAAGAAGATGCACAGTCCAATCGCATTCAGAGTAGAGGGAGTAGACGTAGAGCCTAAAATAAACTAAAATATCTGGGCATCTGGCTAGACAAAAGTCTGAAGTTCAACGAACACATTGAAGAAGTAGCCGGAAACGCCGAACGCCTGACGACGGCTCTTAGCCAGCTAATGCCCAGATGAGGTGGACCAAGGGCCAGTAAAAGAAGACTACTGGCATCCGTCGCTCACTCTGTAATGTTGTACGGAGCACCAATCTGGATTAGTGCCCCTAAGGTGGCCAAGTACAGGAGAAAGCTAAAAAAAATTCAAAGAAAGCTTGCCATCAGGATAAGTGGGGCTTATCGGACAATCTCGCTGGAAGCGGCTCAGGTGATAGCTGGTTTGATACCTGTAGAAAGGTTGGCCGAAGAGCGTCACCGACAGTATTACAACCCTGGCCACCTGACGCCTAGAGAAATAAGAGCAAGAACCCTGACGGAATGGGAGACTGAATGGCGGAGTCGAGGGAAGGGAGCATGGACGAAGCAGGTCATACCGAGCATAAGACCATGGATGGAACGCAGGCATGGAGAGGTGGATCGGCTGGTCACGCAAGCGCTGAGCGGCCATGGCGTGATCAACACTTACCTGCACTCAATAGTAAGGGCCGTAAGCGTCATGATGTCAGCCTCGATAGACAGTCAACTGTCGCTATTGAATGTTAAGCAACGCTGGGTGCGGTCAGTACTTGGATGGGTGACCGCTGACCGTTGGAGGCTGACCGAGGTTCGGATTCCTCGTAAAACTGTAGGTCCCTTCCCTCCTAATCTTACTTGGTGGTAGGGTTTAACCCGCCCGGGTTGGTACCACCGCACTGAATGAAACGTCCGTCTAAACGGCTATGTAAATAGTTTGTTTTCCGACCAGTTCAGTGTAGCCGGCACGATCAAAGGGGGAAGCACTGACATGGCTCCTAGTTCACCCGGTGTTATGGGCTGACATAACGGACGTTGTAGGTGATGTAGCCAACCGTGTCAGTTCCCATAAAAAAAAGCGACGATTGCTCCTACTGCGGCGGGCCTCTTCGAGTGCCGACAATCCGAACAGGAAAGGGAGATCTTGCTAGGGCAAGAAGAGAGGCTGAATTCCGGCAACCTCGCGGAACGCATGCTAAGGAGCGAAGACGAATGGGTAAGGCATGCCAATTTCATAAAACGTACCATGAAAGATAGAGAGGACGACGAATGGGAGATCCAAACGGGTTCACCGCCACCCAAATAGGCAGCCACCTTCTTGACGAAATGCTAAGCGGTCCCAGGAAGGAAAAGGCGGAGAGGGGAGGAGGTTTCAGTCCGTAGGTCACTGAGCAGCACTCTCCGTTGAAGTTGTACATGACATCTGGCCCGGGCCTTATGACATCCATGAGGATTTCCTCTTTCCCACGAGAAAAAAAAAGGTACATAAGAAGGTCTTGGGCTGGACTTACCGCGGTTGCGTACTGAACTAATCGGTTCTGCAGAGTTTTCCTCTAAGGAACCGGTAAACTCTAGAACGCTCTCGAGTCGAACTCGCGCACCGAGGGCTCCGTATCGCCATGTAATGGTCAGCGCCACTCACGCCATATATGGCGTGTTTTATGAAATGCTTCATATTAGTTAAAATTCATGATTAGTTAAAATGCTTCATACTGTTTTCGGTAGATGGCGCGCATAAACTTTTTAGTTTTTTTATGGGGACCTCCGTTAACTTTTTACTTTTTCTTATTTTTATTATTTGTTATATCGGCATAGCATAGGTATTCCGTGAAAATTTCAACAGGCTACCTATTACGGTTCAAGAGATACAGCCCTCGGACAGACGACAGACAGACAAACGGCGTAGGCTTAGTAATAGGGTCCCGTACCGTATACGGAACCCTAATAAAAATTAATGAAGCCGGTTGCAAGCAACCCTATTCGGCGCAGTGTACTGCTCCACAAAACCGCATAATTATAATAGTCCATGGACAATAATTCTCACTGGAATAATCTTTAGAAAGAGGTTCGTTTTGGGAAAATTGTATTTTAGTTGCGTGTAACAAATTTGTGATCGATCAGACATACATACATACAAATCATCACGCTATATACCGACAGTCACCCCGGCAGAGTGATCGGTGTTGTGCTGCAGGAACTCTGGTCCGTACAACCGCCGACCACTAAGTTGAGTAACTACATACATACATATCACTCACGCTGAATCCCGACAATCGGGGTAAGCAGAGTAATCGGTGTTGTGCTGCAAGAACTCTGGTAAATTACAGACCACCGCGTTTCGCAAAGTATTCGAACAAGATTCAATCGATCAAACAGCAAGTAAGGCACGAAGACCCACCTGCTGCATGACTCGGTGGAAGTACCGTACCAAGGTGAGAGGTGGCGAAGCTGTCTCCCTTTAGCACGGATTTTTTTTTTCTTGAAAGCGTGACATATTTCTTCGACCCACCAATAAGGCTCCTAACGACGCCAATGGACATTCGGCCGCACGCGGACGTTGCGAATGCCGTGCCGATCGTTGTTCACACGCCACTGAGCCATGTCCTCTTGAAGGACTCGAGACTGTACTTGGGGGGAAATATATCCTTGAATCTTGTTCTTATCCCTTAGTGTCGCCTTTGACGACGTGCACGGGGAGAGATGCAGTGGGTGTATAATTTTTTAGGGTTCCGTATCCGGTACGGGACCCTATTGCTAAACCTACACCGTATGTCTGTCTGTTTGTCCATCCGTCCGTCCGTCCGTCTGTCTGTCTGTCCGAGGGCTGTATCTCTTGAACCGTAATAGGTAGCCCGTTGAAATTTTCACATAATATGTGTTATTATGGCCGATATAACAACAGATAATAAAAAAAATAAGAAAAAGTGAAACATTCACGGGGTTCCCATAGAAGAAACCAATGTATGCGCGCGCGCCATCTACCGAATAGATTATGAAGCATTTTATTTGATTAAGCATTTCATAACACGTCATCTAGATGGCGTGAGTGGCGCCATGACACGGCGATACGGAACCCTCGGTGCGCGAGTTCGACTCGCACTTGTCTTGTTTTAATCTCTCTCGCTATAATGAGATGTGGTTTAGTTTTGCATGGATATATTATCAGCGTCACCACTGTTTCGCATCCTCATCGAAAATCACGTTTATTGCGGCGAGAGCCAGGAAGAAATAAGTTGAGTATAGTCTCACACGGGCACAACCCTAGCGCGTCCCATAGAGATTAATTGTGAAGAAACGGTTTGTGATACTTTGGAAGATTTATACAAACGGCTCACTATTAATTTTTTTTTTTTATGGAACCTGACACGGTTGGCTACATCACCTACAACAACCGTGATGTCAGCCCATAACACAGGGTGAACTAGGTGCCATGTCAGTGCTTCCCTTCATTTCATGTCGGCTACACTAAACTGGACGGAAAACACGAACTATTTACATAGCCGTTTCGACCGACGTTTCGTTCAGTGCGGTGGTACCAACCCGGCCGGGATAAACCCTACCACCTAGTAAGGTAAGAAGGGAAGGGACCTACAGTTTAACGTGGAATCCGAACCACGGTCAGCCTCCAACGGTCGAGCGGTCACCCATCCAATCACTGACCGCGCTCAGCGTTGCTTAATAACAGTTGACTAACCAACCGCGCCACTGAGCTACCGAGGCTGACGAATTTTCTTATCCCTTAGTCGACTTTTACGACATGCGAAGGGGAGAGATGCAGTGCAATACTTCACTAGATAGATGCAAAGCCGAAAATGGGCGAGGTATAGTTAATGGCCGGTTTGATAGCAAATTGCTGGTAGTTATATCCTGTAGTGTAGGATGTTAGAAGAATATATTAGTGAAAGAATTAGCCCGAGGAGATCAATACTTTTCGAGAAAAAAAATTGAAAATTTTGACAGGTCAGGTCAGACATGGCTACTTTGCGGAAAAACTGAATTCACCGCCCCGACGACATAACCTGTTAGTATGGCTATTCCCTAGAGTGTTTATATAAGCCGGAGGCGCGGAGGGAGTGCATTCGTAGTTAGCTAATTGGTTTTTTTATACGTTTGAAATTTTTTGGGGGGCACAAATAACTAAAAACTTTTTCTGCTCCCTTCATTGTTTTATATACTTCATTTCTCATTTTCGCTCCCTTTTTGGAGGTACTTCGTATGCCCCCCCCCACCCCCCCCCCCCCCCACCTAAACGGCTGCCCTCCTCGGGGGGGGGGTTCATAAATCGATACACCAAGCGTCTCCCCTTCCCCCCGCACCCCCTCCCCCCTCCGCCACCAGCCAGTAACTAAAACCCACCCCCCGAAAATTAGAAGAAGAAAAAAAAGTCCCGACCAGGATTCGTACCTGGAACTCCGGCTTGAGCCGCCAGCGCGTTACCAATTCCGCCACCGGGTCGATGACGTAACCCTCTAAATTTTCGAACCGTTGCTTGCATGTCCTCTAGTAGGTATGACTTATCTCGGTTCTAATATCCGATGTTTTATGTATTTTATTGTTTTTATTGATTTTATTTACTTATGTTTTTCTCTTCATTTTCTTCTTTGTACTGAAATAACTTATTTTACTGTTTTGTTCCTATTGATCCCAATAATAATTTTGTTTAGCCTCTGCAACTCAGTGGTGCGATCGGTCGGCTGTCAGTCGGATCATAAGCACACCTGGGCGCGGTCGGTGGATGGATGGGTGATTGCGCTCGACCGTTGGAGGCTGACCGTGGTTCGGATTTAACGTTAAACTGTAGGTCCCTTCCCTTCTTACCTTACTAGACGATAGAGTTTAACCCGCCCGGGTTGATACCACTGCACTGAATGAAAGATAGGGTAAAACGGCAATGTAAATAGTTCGTCTTTTCCGTCCAGTTCAGTGTAGCCGGCACGACCGAAGGGAAGCACTGACACGGCACCTAGTTCACCAAGGTGTTAGGGGCTGACATCACGAATGTAGTAGGTTATGTAGCCAACCGTGTCAGATTCCGAAAAAAAATTAAAACAATCGACTCTCAAACATCCAGTGGTTGACTTTAAGAAATCCCCGAAGGGATAAGTCCGCCTTTGCCCTTCGTGTAAATTATATATCGAGATTGTTTCTGTAATATGTTTTTGGAGCAATTTATTTTATTTTATTGTAAGCTCGACATAATATGGCGCCGAGGCACCCATGAGATGTCTAACGGCGCCCAAGGACATTCAGTTGTATGCGGGGCTTGCGAATGTCATGCCGGCCTAATAGGTGCCCATTCACGCGCCTCTTGAAGGACCCGATACTGTACTTTGGGGGAAATACAGGATGTTGTTACGGCCAGTACATTAATTTTCCCAGCGCAATCGTATGTTTTTCCGAGACAAAAAAGTAAATAAAGTTTTTCTCTAAAGTGCTAGTTTTAGATATATTAATTTTTGAAATGTATGTTTTCGTCTAGTGTAATTTGACACGCGCGGGAGAAGGGTGCTGACGCGGAAACGGTCGGGGTCGAAAAACTCACGCCGCGCCGCCACCGCGCATATCCTCTCTCCGCGCACTCGTCCTTGCTCGCTCACTCACCGCGCTCCTTTCATTCCCACGTTCGTGCGGAACATATAGATCCTTTTACACTAAATAAATCAATTAGTTTGTATGAAAACTGTAACTTTTCATTTAAAGGAAATTCAGAAAAAAGTTATTTGACTTTTTTGTAACTATTAATCTCAATAATCATTTCCTAAATTTAATTTAGTGGCCGTTACAACACCCTGTATATGAAGCATATTCTCTATCCAGTATGTCTCGACAAGTATTCAAGGCTCTTCCACGTATTTATTACAACGGGGTGCTTATATTGATTCGACCCCTAAGGTAAACAAATGAGGGTATTAGACCTGCCCTTATAATTTATTCAGGTGGCAATCTAACGGTGGAAGTAGGGTGACCCAAATCACTATGCGTAGTTAGTGCTTTTCGTGGAAATGTTTACTATTTTAAGGTAACTGAAGACGGGACAATATAAACACGGGTGAGTAAAATTTACTGTGTATGCATTGCACAAATTTTGAAAACGTATTATTTTTGAAAACTTCTTTAGCGGCGCTTGGTACTTTTTTAGATGGGTAAAAAATGTTAAACTCGCGTCAGATCCGTAGCCTGATCGAAAAATCGTAAGATTCGAAACTTGTTTAGCGGCGCTTGGCACTTTTTTTAGATGGGTAAAAAATGTTAAACTCGCGTCAGATCCGTAGCCTGATCGAAAAAGCGTAAGATTCCTTGAAATTATGGGTGAAAGTTGATTTTTCTGAGAAATAAACTTTTGATGTAAAATAATTATAATAGTTCTGTAGTGTTAAATTTTTTATGTAATACAAATTGACATGTTTGTCTACGATAGCGCAATAAATGAATATTGTATTTTACCACATAAATGGTAGTACTTTTATACTGATAAATAAAACAATTCGTGCGAAATTATTCCCTAACCATTCCAAAATATTCAAAAATTTTCACTTCTGCCGGCACTCCCGGAGTGCAACCTTAGGCTTTTTTTTTATAGAAAGCGACACATGTGGTGCCGAGCCACCCATAAGATGTCTAACGACGCCCATGGACATTCGGTCGTACGCGGGGGTTGCGAATGCCATGCCGGCCTGACAGGCTTTCGCCTGTGTCGATGCACTCAGTTTTTACAATAACAATTTAGTTATAGAATTAGACATAAAATAAAAATTGAAAACAAAAATTAAAATAATAAAAAAAACATAAAATAATCATAAAAAATCTAAAAAATATCTATTATGAGATAGAAATAAGATATATAATATACAATGCTATATAAATAAGATGAAAATCAAATATAAATAGGTTAAATATTAATATGGAACAGCATTTTTTCACATACTGCTCTGTTAGTTGAAAGAAGCCAATTTGTTATACCTAATTTGAATTGCTTTATATTGACAACTTGTTTAAGCATTTGTGGTATTTTATTATAAAGGTGGGGGGCAGATAAATGTGTGATTGTCGGAAAAATTTTGTGTGATGGGTTTGTTTGGTGAGAGAATCCTGTCGTCGTAGTCGCGTCTCGTGTTTGTGCCTAATAGGTATGTGGAGATGGGTACGGGTGTGGAAGTAGGACGCGAGTCTCAGCATGTAGGACTGTCTTACGTCCAATACTTGGCTCTCCTTGAAGAGTGCTGCAGAGGGATAGCGAATGGGTTTATGGCTCATTACTTTTAGGACAGATTTTTGTGCCCTCTCCAGGGAACCAAGCGCTGTCTTACCCGCTCCACCCCAAGCCAAGTTGCCATATGTGAGTATTGTGTGTGACACAGCGCAATTTACAAGAGTAATTGCAGCACAATACCGATTACTCTGCTTACCCCGATTGTCGGGATACAGCGTTTGTTATGTAAGTAGATCCGTGATAATACTTACCATAACTAAATTACCACGATGAAACCTCTTAACAGATTTTCCTGGGATTATAATAAGACATACAAGGCCCAAACAATCTGTAAATCACACCGAAAGTTGTTGTATTCGATAAAACTTCAACAAACTCCCAACTCCGAAATCCAAACACAGAATTAGCTACTCGAAAATTCGATTAAAAAGTTTGGGTAGTTCTAAAAACACTTATCCCTTTCACGTTTGTTTAATAATTAACACTGGTTAGGAATACCCACAGGGCATCAAATACCTACAGCCCGCGCCCCCTACTAGAGGCGCCCTAAGCGATGATATTTGAAACCCAATAACCGTACGCTGAGCTGCTAGCGCTTCGTATGTGTGTGCTAGTATCGACACACGCACAAAACAAATGCACACGCACAACACACATATGTAAGTCATAGGCCACGCCCACAGGCTTCAACGGCGTTGTAGAGAAATCGCGCTCACGGCGCCTCTAGTAGGGGCGGGCGCGCGCATTTCATGCTCTGTGGGAATACCCTAAGCCCTTCAGACACTCAGTATTCCCTAGTACAGCATTATCCAACCGGTAGTACCTACGCGGGCCCCCGCACCGGTAGCAAGTGGCCATTTTAGGGTTCCGTATCCGGTACGGGACCCTTTTTTTTTTTATGCAAACTGACACGGTTTGCTACATCACCTACAACATCCGCGATGTCAGCCCATAACACCGGGTGAACTTGGTGCCACGTCAGTACTTCCCCTCGGTCGTGCCGGCTACACTGAACTGGACGGAAAACACAAACTATTTACATAGCCGTTTCGACCGACCTTTCATTCAGTGCGGTGGTACCAACCCGGGCGGGTTAAACCCTACCACCTAGTAATATAGGAAGGGAGTAATATCCTTTAGTCGCCTTTTACGACATACACGGGAAGAGATGCAGTGGGGCTATTCTTTTAAAGTACCGGCCCCACACGGTACACGGTACCCTATTACTAAGCCTAAGCCTACGCCGCCGTCTGTCTGTCTGTCTGTCTGTCTGTCTGTTTGGGCTGTATCTCTTGAACCGTAATAGGTAGCCCGTTGAAATTTCCACAGAATATGCGTTATTATGGCCGATATAACAACAAATAATAATAAAAATAAGAAAAAGTAAAAAATTCACGGGGGTTCCCATAGAAGAAACCAAAAATTGTATGCGCGCGCGCCATACACCGAATAGATTATGAACCATTTTAACTAATCATGACATTACACTAATATGAAGCATTTCATAAACACGCCATAGATGGCGTGAGTGGCGCTAGCCATGAAATGGCGATACGGAACCCTCGGTGCGCGAGTTCCGCTCGCACTTGGCCGGTTTTTATTTTTAGGCGCCCGCACACAGACGTTCCAATAAACATAAACATAGAAATAATACCGCGCAATTTACTTTTTTTTTTTAATTATAAAAAATATATTTAGAAATACTTTGACTCCAGAACATCTTAAAAAAACCGGCCAAGTGCGAGTCGAACTCGCGCACCGAAGGTTCCGTATCGCCATGTCATGGTCAGCGCCACTCACGCCATCTATGGCGTGTTTATGAAATGCTTCATATTAGTTCAAATTATTCATGATTAGTTAAAATGCTTCATACTCTTTTCGGTAGATGGCGCGCATACACTTTTTAGTTTCTTCTATGGGAACCACCGTGAATTTTTTATTTTTTCTTATTTTTCTTATTTGTTGTTAGATCGGTCATAATAACACATATTCTGTGAAAATTTCAACGGGCTAACTATTACGGTTCAAGACATACAGCCCTCGGACAGACGGACGGACGGACGGACAGACGGACGGACGGACAGACAGACAGACGGCGTAGGCTTAGTAATAGGCTTCCGTGCGGGATACGGAAACCTAAAAATTACCTAATGCTGTTATGCTATCATATGAATTAAATATAGCAGATTTTGTAAATTTGTCTGAAAATCTAATTATCCAGGTATCCCATTAAAATGTTTCGGTAAACGTCATACATAAGTCCTACTTGAAGGTGCCCGCTGGCACAGATTACTAAATCTTGACAGAAAAATATGGAAGTAGCTCTTAAGGCGAAACTAGTTTGACACCACTGTCTTAGTACTTCTACGATAATCCCCTTTTTTTAGGTACATCCGTTTGGTCGAAAAGTTGACTATTACTCTAGGTTGACTGAATCAATTTGTAGTAATAAAATTGTGTACAAAATTGAGTGTAACGCGCGATAATTTTGGTAATATTTTTTTACGATGACAATAATTTTTTTTTCCGACCGAATGTCCATGGATGGACATTTGGTCGTACGCGGGGGATGTGAATGCCATGCCGGCCTGACAAGTGCCTATTCAAGCCTCTCTTGAAGGACCCGAGACGATACTTGGGGGTAAATATGTGGGCAGGGAGCAGGGAGAGCGTTCCAGGGTTTACCAGTTCTGGTTCCTTTTAAAATGTTAAAAACGCAGGACCCGCTTTATATTTATATAAGTTAAATTATTAAATTTAAAGTATTTATTTAATACTAACGGTTTTATTGTTCGGTTTGGAGGTAATTTCGAAATATTTTTCTAAGAAGAAAATTTAAGAAGAAATTTTAATTTAACCGTGTGGGGCCGGTACTTAAAAAGAATAGCCCCACTGCATCTCTCCCCGTGCATGTCGTAAAGGGCGACTAAGGGATAAGGACAAGATGCCGTGCTAAAGGGCGATGGCCTCGCCACCTCTCACCTTGGCACGGTACTTCCACCGAGTCATGCAGCAGGTGGGTCTTCGTGCCTTACTTGCTGCTTGATCGATTGAATCTTGTTCGAACACTTTGCGAAACGTGGTGGTCGGTGTTGTGCTGTAATTTACCAGAGTTCTTGCAGCGCAACACCGATTACTCTGCTTACCCCGATTGTCGGGATTCAGCGTGTGTGATATGTATGTATGTATGTAAAATTTAATTGAACCATGCTTTCGCCAAACATAATACCTAGCATTAGTACTTACCTGACTCGTGCCTTCACCATATATTAAATACAGAGTGATTGTTGCAGTATTGTTAATATAACAGAGGATCATTCGAAGCATTGTGAGGTATTCCCGACTCTTAACTATTACAACACTAATCTTACTATTCGAACGTTGATTTCAATATTATACTGTACTCAAGTAAGTCGCACAATATATTCTCTGAAAATGCTCACGAAATGATAAAACTTGAAGGTATCTATACCCAATTAGAAGAAAGCGCGTGGTTGACCTTAAAGCTGCTCAGAAACAGGATTCGTATACTTTGATGTTTAAATTATATATGAGGCATTATATGTAAGGCATTTATATTATATATCTTTACTAGTTGCAAATATTTTGGAAGGGTTAAACAAAACAAAACTAAAATTAATTTTAGCATTAAAATGTTCTAACCATGCCTCTGTTTATTCTTATATTAAAATTCCTGTTTTAAAACATACGTAAACAACGTAGATTTTTTTTTTCATGGAAATTACACGTTTGGCTGCATGACCTACAACATCCAGCCCATAACACCGGGTGAGCTAGGTGCAATGTCAGTGCTTCCCTTCGGTCGTGCCGGCTACACTGAACTGGACGGAAAACACAAATTATTTACATAGCCGTTTCGACCGACGTTTCATTTAGTGCGGTGGTACCAACCCAGGCGGGTTAAACCCTACCACCTAGTAAGGTAAGAAGGGAAGGGATCTACAGTTTTACGTGGAATCCGAACCACGGTCAGCCTCCAACGGTCGAGCAGTCACCCATCCAAGAGCGACAGCCAACTGTCTGCACCACTGAGCTATCGAGGCCGAAATTCTTACATTATTACTTGATACAAATTACGTATAAAAATTTGACGAAGGCATTTTACACAATGATACACTTAAGGTCAGAATTCACAGTAAAATTGTCAACTTTGCGTAACCTTGCTCTCAAGCAAAGACCGTACCAGATTAAATAGACGCGGTGCTCGATAAGTAATTTCTCGACAATCATGCTCCAAAACTCATGCATCCCAACTCCCTTTCTTGCAATACCGACAATCCAATATGTTTGTTTCAGGTCTTGCTTGGAGTACTGCTCGCACCTGTGGGATGAATCTGCCAAATACCAGCTTGCGCCTCTGGACTTGATCCAGCGTCGAGCCTCGAGCCGTGCGACTAGTGGGTGACGCCGAAGTGTCCCGCGATCTACAGCCACTGCAACTCCGTAGGGATGTCGGCTCCCTATGTGTTCTATCGCTTATTCCATGGGGAGTGCTCGGATGAGCTGTTTAACGCGATCCCGCCGTCCCCTTTCCACCTTCGCACCACGCGCACTGGGCAGGGATTGCATCCCTACACGCTGGACTTACCGCGGATGCGTACCAATCGATTCTGCAGATCTTTCCTCTACAGAACCGGTAAACTCTGGAACGCTCTCCCTGCTCAAATATTTCCCCCCAAGTAGTCTCAGGTCCTTCAAGAGGGGCGTAAATGGGCACCTGTCAGGCCGGCATGGCATTCGCAACCCCCGAATACGACCGAATGTCCATGGGCGCCGTTAGACACCTAATGGGTGCCTCGGCGCCATATGTCGTGCTTACGATAAAAAAAATCCTCGTAGAGCGGAGAGAAAATTTTTACCTCTTACCTCTTTTAATCACATTAGGATCATATGCATTCCTGTTACCGCTCGCTGAGTTCAAGGCAATTCTCGATGAGGCCAATCATATTCCTTCATAGGTTCATATTCCTTTTGGCGGAACAAGCGCAGACCCTCAAGCGCCGTGTCCATCAAGTTTGATGCGGTCTTTTCTCTCAAGCAGCTGTATTTTTTTTCGATATACAGTTAGGCGATGTTATTATGTGAACAGTCAATCAAATACTTGCGAAGTTTCTTGCCGGTTCTTCTTCGTGGGTGTAATCGAACCGGATAGAACAAATTGTGACAAGTTCGAGTGCTGTTTTACTGCCATACGAATGATCAATAAACAATAAACAATGAAATAATCAATACTAATAATAAATCTGTAAGGGATAGTCATGGAGTAAGTTACTTGTTTTATGAGATACTGCGTTAGTAGACTCTATGTATGATACTAATACTAAATTGACGATTTTTGGAAATATTTTCTGTATGTATGTATGTATGTACATCCATAACTCATCATCCGAATTAGATGAAACTTTGTACAAGCACATTTAACTATGTGGGACACAGGATAGGCTAAATAAATTTCAGTTCCGGTTACGCTAGGATGTGGCTCTCATACAAACCGAATTGTTCCGTGCGCCGAATAACAAAATACGAATTTAACGCGAGTGAAGCCGTAGGCAAAAGCTAGTAATTACATAATAATATTCATGCGTGTACAACTTGAAATGCTGGCATTGCACCTCTACTACATAGGTTCAACCATCAATCCACTACACATTAGGATGAATCAACACAGATTCACATGTAACTCAGTAAACTCGCCTCTTCCCATCCCCCCCCCCCCCCCCACACAGCCGAAACAGTAAATTCAATCAAAGCTTCAGCGTCCGCATCATTAAGTCATTCAGCCCACCCACTCAAAGAAATAGATCTAAGAACCTGGGAATCATCACAGATCTGGAACCTCGGCGCACAACATTTACCAGGCCTCAAAACCATGACAACGCCATCTATCATTCATTATTTGACATATTAAATATATAAGCAATTTTATCTGAAGACGACAGTCAGTCAGTCAGCGTGTAAGCGTCCACTGCTGGACATAGGCCTCTCCAATTTTCCTCCGTATCGCTGAAGGCCGGGAGGACTTCCCGGCCTTCAGCGATACGGAACCACTGCTTTCCGCCGACGTACTTGATGTCGTCGTTCCACCTGCCGGGTGGTCTTCCCACACTCCGTGTTCCTGTCCATGGCCGCCAGTGTAGGACACGGTTACTCCAACGGTCATCGTCTCTTCGGCTAACGTGACCAGCCCACTGCCGCTTGAGCTTAGCCACCCGGTGTCCAATATCGACTACTTTGGTGCGTCAGCGGATTGCCTCGTTACGCACCATATCACGTAGCGATATTCCCAGCATGGGTCGCTCCATTGCTCGCTGGGAAACTTTCAACCTTTGGACAACAGCGACCGTCGGAGTCCACGTTTCACACCCGTACGTCATACATACATAAGTCATAACCGGGAGGACATACTGGTCATATATACGGGTCTTTAAATTTTGCGGAAGGTCAGACCTCAGGACGACCTGAAGACGACAAATTTGTCGAAATATCATACAAAATATGTGTTTTTTTTATTAAATAATGTAAATATTATAAATATAAAAAAATCTATATAAAAACCGCCTTCAAAAATGTATGAAATAAAAAAATTAAAATCGAACCCTAGAGTTGAAGGCGGTCGGTTATTTTTGCTTGCTTTAGCACCACCGCCTTCAACTCTAGGGTTCGATTTTTATTTTAAGGCGGTTTTTATATTTTTTTAAATAGTTTTTTATTTCACAGTTTTTTTAGTAATTTTTATTTGCTATTAATGTACTCGGCGGAATCGCTCGGCCTTCGGCCTCGCGATTCCGCCTCGCTTTCCTATCCGATCTTGACCAAAAAAAAATTGGAACAACTTGGAGCTAGACTGAACCGAACACAAAAATAATCGTCGAAATCGGTTCACAATTGGGGAAGATATTGCTGAACATACATAAAAAAAAAATACATACAACCGAACATAGAACCTCCTCCTTTTTTGAAGTCGGTTAAAAAACACTGCAAAGTTTCCTGCCGGTTCTTCTTCGTGGGTGGTTCTTCTTCGTGGGTGTAAACCACGTGTAAACGCACCGGATAGAACAAATTATGACAAGTTCGAGTGCGTTTTAACTGCATCAGGAACGCTCAATAAACAACAACAATAAAACAACAATCGACCTCCCAAGCGACCACTATCCGAGGCTTCAGCGCGCGGATATAAGTCGCCGAAGTGGGCGAGAGACGCCGAGGTCCTTTGCATGGCGCCGAATAATTGCTCTCCATCGCGCGCGTGTGTATGTGTGTGTTCATTTTATTGTGTAGGTGTGGGTGTGTGTGCGTTCGGCAGATGAGGGAGGGGGTAGGTGAGGCTTGACGTCGAGTGAGGCAGAGAGCGGCTACGGAAGGCAGAAGCGTTAGAAAAATGAAATTGCGTAAAAAATTGATGTAAAAAAACATCTTAGCTTTGGGCACCAATTTTATGTCAGTCCGTCAGTCAGTCAGCGTGTAAGCGTCCACTGCTGGATATACGCCTCTCCAATTTTCCTCCAGTCCTTCCGGCCTTCAGCGATATGGAACCACTGCTTTCCGCCGACGTACTTGATGTCGTCGTCCCACCTGGCGGGTGGTCTTCCCACACTCCGTTTTCCTGTCCACGGCCGCCAGTGTAGGACACGGTTACTCCAACGCTCATCGTCTCTTCGGCTAACGTGCCCAGCCCACTGCCACTTGAGCTTAGCCACCCGGTGCCCAATATCGACTACTTTGGTGCGTCGGCGGATTGCCTCGTTACGCACCATATCACGTAGCGATATTCCCATCATAGCTCGCTACATTGCTCGCTGGGCAACTTTCAACCTTTGGACAAAAGCGAGGACAAAAGCGACCGTCAGAGTCCACGTTTCACACCCGTACGTCATAACCGGGAGAACACACTGGTCATTTAAACGAGTCTTTAAATTTTGTCGAAGGTCAGACCTCAGGACGAATTTTATGAATGAACCAATTTTATGAGTTGGCGCATGTCAACAGCTGTCAAGCGTGCTTTTATAAACAGTGTGCAATAAATTTTACACATCATCTTTGGCGACTACTGTAAGACTTGTCAGCACAACTCCGATTGCTCTGGTTACTCCGATTGTCGGGATGAATAATTTTGTCAGCCTTGGTAGCTGAGTGGTGCGGTCGGTCGACTGTTGAGCGCGGTCAGTACTTGGATGGGTTACCGCTCGATCGTTGGAGGCTGACCGTGGTATGTAAATAGTTTGTGTTTTCCGTTCAGCAGGTCTGTTCTTGTAATTTCTGACAGCGGAATCAGCGCTGCTGTGGCGCTGAGAGCCACTTACCAAAGTGGCTCTCAGTGCCACATCAGCGCTGATTCCGCTGTCAGAATTTACAAGAATAGACCTGCTGTTCAGTGTAGCCAACGTGAAATGAAGGGAAGCACTGACATGGCACCTAGTTCACCCGGTGTTATGGGCCTATGTATGTATATATATGTGTGTTTCATATTCAAAGACATTGCGCGCCATTTTCTCTTATCTGCTCTATTTCACTATTGTGCCGCCACGAACCAACCCCTAACCCCCCCCCCCCCCCCCCTCTCGGCTATCAACTGCCCCCTCCCCTTCACCCCCCTCCCCTCCCCCCCAAGGATACTCAGTGTACATTCTAATGAAGCCGCAGTACTAAGGATACGGGGAAATACACCCGTTGCGAGAACTAAATACCTTAGAGATGGAATTGTGATACGATGAATACATTTTACCACCTTGTTACTCACAAATTTGGTCTGCATGCAGTTAAACTAACAAAATGTAGGGCACCAAGAGTACCTTAACATATATAATTTTGTTTTTTTTTTATCTTTATTTTATAGGGGCTTTGGTGCACACAGTGAGCATGCCAGCCCCATTGGAAAAGATATAAATTAAAATACATACCTACAAAAAATCTATCTTTTATGTTTATAAACCTCCTCTTTTTTTAATATGTACTGCGCGAACCTATATAATTTTATGGCCTTGTTGGATGCTGGCTCCGCTAATATAGTGGTGTAGCTTCCAACATTATAGTCAGTGGTACCCAGTTGTTGTCTCTCCACTGAAACCCTCACACACTCCACCAGCAAGTGATACACATCCTCAGGTTTGTCACACACGTCACAGTTTGGTGATGGTACTTTCTTCATTAGATGTGCAAACTTGTTGAGCGGAGCGTGTCCGGAGCGTAGCCGAAAGGCAACAACCAGGCATTCTCTCTTCAACTCGACTCCGCCGAACCAGGGGACCATGGGAGGCTCGCTTTGGATCGTCTTATACCATATCCCCTTGTCCAACGACCTCCACAGCTAGAAGCACACACTTTTAGACAACGGAATTAAGTCCGAAAAAATAATTCCACTCTCTCATGGGACTCAACATACTCAACATACAGACCACTGTATAGCATGGACGGCCTAACCTGAGGCGAACACGCGTACGCACACAAATGCATTTCTCTAATACAAATGCTTGACATGCACCTATACATTTTTTTGTGTAATCCGGTATGGGTGGCTGAGTCAGAGGGGCCAAAGCGCATGCTCCGACCAGCCAATATCACCTCCGAGAAGGTAGGTGCCATACCGGAGACTTCCCTGGATTGCTGGCTATACCGAACTAGAGGAGAACACAGCCGAGGCTGCTATGCGGCCATCTTACATCCAGTACGGTGGTACCAAACCAGTCGGCTACAATTTGAGCCTACCACCTAGTAAGGGACAAGGGAAGGGACCTACAGTTTTACACCGGTTCCGAACGGTGAAGCAGCAGGTGTAGGTATGCACGTAAATTTTTTCGTCAGAAAAATCTCATTGGTACACGCCGACCGGATTCGAACCTCGGACCTCTCGCATGAGAAACCGATGCCCAAACCACTCGGCCACCCGCCGTTTTTAAATGCATGGCCTGCCTGAGCACTACTGCACTCGAAGAATTTTATGCTCACCATCATGCGTGAATGTATTTGTAAGCCTCAGGTTAGAACGAACGACCTATACATTCTTGTACAATAATGACCTCCTAAGGGCAAGAAATCCGTCAACTCTCGCTTCAGCGAACTCTCGTGCTCGTACTATCCGTAATTTCGCATGTGTGGAATTTCATCAACCTCCTCGACAAGGCGATGACGCGTCTAGCTATTTAATTCGCTCCGCCCGCGGCATTATTCCTTAATTGTTTGTGACGGAAATATTATTTTCAGCGTGCTGAAAGCAGGAAGCTTCACTCATTATAATTCGTATGGCGTTTTATTTAGATTTGGGCCTGGACTAGCATTCCAATTTTGGTTATTAATCTATACAATTATACCGGATGCCAATTCATATGGTCGTTCTCACGACTAAGGCCCACTTGCACCAACACAAATATATATAAACCAGTTTAACTCGTTAAGCTAGCACCCGTTGACTGTGGGAACCGCGTTTAAATCCATAACTCGCTACTTAACTTTAAACTCGTGTTGGTGCAAGTGGGCCTAAACGTCGTATTTTATAAAATTTTAAAGGAGATCGTATTTTGTGTTTTTGCGTCCTTATACCTAAGGTGGGTGGTTTTTTTTAAAATTTAAACTATGCCAACCCAACCCCTAACCCCCCCCCCCCCCCCTCTCGGCTATCAACTGCCCCCTCCCCTTCACCCCCCTCCCCTCCCCCCCAAGGATACTCAGTGTACATTCTAATGAAGCCGCAGTACTAAGGATACGGGGAAATACACCCGTTGCGAGAACTAAATACCTTAGAGATGGAATTGTGATACGATGAATACATTTTACCACCTTGTTACTCACAAATTTGGTCTGCATGCAGTTAAACTAACAAAATGTAGGGCACCAAGAGTACCTTAACATATATAATTTTGTTTTTTTTTTATCTTTATTTTATAGGGGCTTTGGTGCACACAGTGAGCATGCCAGCCCCATTGGAAAAGATATAAATTAAAATACATACCTACAAAAAATCTATCTTTTATGTTTATAAACCTCCTCTTTTTTTAATATGTACTGCGCGAACCTATATAATTTTATGGCCTTGTTGGATGCTGGCTCCGCTAATATAGTGGTGTAGCTTCCAACATTATAGTCAGTGGTACCCAGTTGTTGTCTCTCCACTGAAACCCTCACACACTCCACCAGCAAGTGATACACATCCTCAGGTTTGTCACACACGTCACAGTTTGGTGATGGTACTTTCTTCATTAGATGTGCAAACTTGTTGAGCGGAGCGTGTCCGGAGCGTAGCCGAAAGGCAACAACCAGGCATTCTCTCTTCAACTCGACTCCGCCGAACCAGGGGACCATGGGAGGCTCGCTTTGGATCGTCTTATACCATATCCCCTTGTCCAACGACCTCCACAGCTAGAAGCACACACTTTTAGACAACGGAATTAAGTCCGAAAAAATAATTCCACTCTCTCATGGGACTCAACATACTCAACATACAGACCACTGTATAGCATGGACGGCCTAACCTGAGGCGAACACGCGTACGCACACAAATGCATTTCTCTAATACAAATGCTTGACATGCACCTATACATTTTTTGTGTAATCCGGTATGGGTGGCTGAGTCAGAGGGGCCAAAGCGCATGCTCCGACCAGCCAATATCACCTCCGAGAAGGTAGGTGCCATACCGGAGACTTCCCTGGATTGCTGGCTATACCGAACTAGAGGAGAACACAGCCGAGGCTGCTATGCGGCCATCTTACATCCAGTACGGTGGTACCAAACCAGTCGGCTACAATTTGAGCCTACCACCTAGTAAGGGACAAGGGAAGGGACCTACAGTTTTACACCGGTTCCGAACGGTGAAGCAGCAGGTGTAGGTATGCACGTAAATTTTTTCGTCAGAAAAATCTCATTGGTACACGCCGACCGGATTCGAACCTCGGACCTCTCGCATGAGAAACCGATGCCCAAACCACTCGGCCACCCGCCGTTTTTAAATGCATGGCCTGCCTGAGCACTACTGCACTCGAAGAATTTTATGCTCACCATCATGCGTGAATGTATTTGTAAGCCTCAGGTTAGAACGAACGACCTATACATTCTTGTACAATAATGACCTCCTAAGGGCAAGAAATCCGTCAACTCTCGCTTCAGCGAACTCTCGTGCTCGTACTATCCGTAATTTCGCATGTGTGGAATTTCATCAACCTCCTCGACAAGGCGATGACGCGTCTAGCTATTTAATTCGCTCCGCCCGCGGCATTATTCCTTAATTGTTTGTGACGGAAATATTATTTTCAGCGTGCTGAAAGCAGGAAGCTTCACTCATTGTAATTCGTATGGCGTTTTATTTAGATTTGGGCCTGGACTAGCATTCCAATTTTGGTTATTAATCTATACAATTATACCGGATGCCAATTCATATGGTCGTTCTCACGACTAAGGCCCACTTGCACCAACACAAATATATATAAACCAGTTTAACTCGTTAAGCTAGCACCCGTTGACTGTGGGAACCGCGTTTAAATCCATAACTCGCTACTTAACTTTAAACTCGTGTTGGTGCAAGTGGGCCTAAACGTCGTATTTTATAAAATTTTAAAGGAGATCGTATTTTGTGTTTTTGCGTCCTTATACCTAAGGTGGGTGGTTTTTTTTTAAATTTAAACTATGCTATTTAAAATTATGTTTCAGGGTGGTGGTCGGTGGCGTGCTGCGGTGACTGACTCGTCCGGTTGCTGCACAACGTTGATTACTCTGCTCCGGACACAGCGTGATGGTGTGTTGATTATTTAATGCATAATAGTCTTGGATACGTGGAAAATTCCGCCAGTCCTATTTCAATGCGAAGAAAAAAAAAATATGGAATCTGACACGATTGGCTACATCACCTACTACAATCTCGATGTCAGCCCATAACACCTTGGTGAACTAGGTGCCATGTGGGTGCTTCACTTCGGTCTTGCCGGCTACACTGAACTGGACGGAAAACACGAACTATTTACATCGTCGTTTCAACCGACCTTTCATTCAGTGCGGTGGGTTGCACCCACGATGCACCACGTTGCGTGGTGGTCATATGCACTTCCAAGCATATACATAGCTGGTGAAAACAAAAGCTGTCGGCTAGTACAAAACGCTGTGGCCCTGAGCATAGGCTGTTGTTGGACTCCAGTGGCAGTGATGGCTTCACCCTCGGCTCTCGACTGCGGCCGGGGTTCCTTCGTGCAGCGAATGTATGGAAGAATGGGACAAAAATCGAAACTATGGCTGCATTTAAATAATTTTTTTATTTTATTCATATTTCAATATATAACATTATTTTTTATATATAATAGCTATATATATAGAATATAGATCATATATATATATATAATTAAACTTATAATTAATATTAAATTACAACGTTAAAACTAATTATAATCTGAATAATCGTCTTCCCTTAAATCTAAATTCGGTAGGTATATATAGATCTACATTGCGAGACTGGAGCCATTTTTTTCAAATAATCAATAACATCGCCGTCTATTCTCACATATTTGTGTGTAAATACCTTCCTCAGCGAGGATATAACCTACTCACATTTTTTATATTTTTTCATCGTTCAAATATACTTAAACGAGAACATATTTCGTTTTATACAACTTGTTTGCGGTCATTTTTGCTGCTGTTTATGCCGCAAGCTCCAATTTTTGTATGACGATCCCCTCTCTGAAAAAAAAATCATAATATTACCTATTGGCAGATATTGGCAGACAAACTTTACTAAATCTGAAAGTACATTAATATAGCTACAAGAAAAAGTAAAAACCTCGAGACACTTTGCGCACTTTTTTTTTAAAGCTTCGTCAAAGTTTGGAATTGCATTAATTTTAGATAATTTTCAAGGGTATGTTTAAGACCTAATAGAAAAATAAATCATAAACAAAAAGACAACATTTATATAACGTATTAAACTACGTACCTTGGGCTACAGAATCCATTTTCAATCACTTCAAAACACTTGCTAATACTTTTGTTATGACACTCGATGCAACGGACAACATACAACTGATAAGAGGGACATACTCGCCGCGACATTGTTCCTGTTGGAAGGGAGATCATTAGCCAATGAGCGCAGTTCACGTTTGGTTAATCTTATTTTTAGAAGTAGTGTCTTATCTACTTTACAACGGCAGGATGAAAGTCCACTGAATTAATATTTCATTTTTTGATTTTTGGTAAAGGCTCACTGCATTGTGGCTTCGGGTGGACGGGTGGTGGCTCGGATCGGCTGGGGAAAGGCTTCAGCCTGTGTTTCCCATGGGATTATTTCGGAAGAATGGTACAGCTATGGGGCCTCGATCTGGCATACATGATCACTGTACTCGCAAGAGTGCAGGGATAGACATCTGGATTTTGTAGCCGCAAGGCTGGTGTTTCTGGACGTCTATAAACAAAACGTAAGAGAGATTTATCTGATAGTATATCCATGCACCACTGAGCTACCGAGGCTGACACTTAGCTACTTACAGCGTATAAATGAATACTGAAGAATCTGGCCACTCTGCCTATTTATATTACCTATATCGGATGTATAGTGCCATCGTCTTTTTCATTCACCATGAATTACCAATTATCCAAGCATTCATCCTTGTTCGAAAGATCTCGTAAAATTAAAACCCAATTGAATAGACACGACCAATTATGTATTTATTCAAGGCTATTCGTTCAAATATTCTCAGAAATAATAGAAATTATAACCCAGAAGGGGGATCGGCTTGTCTAGGAGCTGGAAAAAAGTTTACAAAAATAAAATTACACGCATTATTATAATATCTCACGCATCTTTTGTCTAAAGAAATGCCACCCGTCCTACCTCCGCATGACTTGTCGCAGAGAGACTCAGCAACCAAATGTTCCTTGCTTTTGTTGTTGACATTGGGCTTTTGAGAACCCATCGGTTCTATAAATCGTTTTTTTGTCGCACCGCTAGGGTCTTCCGGGAAGTGTGTTTCCCGAATCCTTTAACCTGTGTGTCTTCAAAGGTCGTATTAACAGGCTAGACAGCCTAGCAACAGTCCGCAAATCTGCTAGCATGGCACCTAACTGAACGTGGTTTCGCGAGGAGAGGTGTTTTTGGCTCTGTCGAATGCACCATTGGTCTCTCGGCACAGCCACCCATGTTGGTTTATATAAAAAAAAAATTACAAACAAACAAACATGCACTACTTCACGATTTTGACCACACCATTAAATTTTTTTTAAATATAACATTTTAAACATTAATTTAACTAATCTCATACAAGCTTCGCTACCAATAAGTAACGGAGGTTTGGGCATTAGAAAATTGGTCGATATTTGCACACCGGCATAAGTACTTTTATCATCCGTTCACAGCACCCGCACTCTCTGTACAGACATTCTCGCTAAAGCCAAACACAACACCGAGGAACCGTTATCGTACCGTGTGGGGCCGGTACTTAAAAAGAATAGCCCAACTGCATCTCTCCCTGTTTATGTCGTAAAGGGCGACTAAGGGATATGACTCCCTTCTTATATTACTAGGTGGTAAGGTTTAACCCGCCCGGGTTGGTACCACCGCACTGAATGAAAGGTCGGTCGAAACGGCTATGTAAATAGTTTTTGTTTTCCGTCCAGTTCAGTGTAGCCGACACGACCGAAAGGAAGCACTGACCCGGTATTTTTTTTATTTTACGATAAATAAACAAGTATCGTTTCAAATTACAATTTTATTGTGTAATTGATTATTTTAATTAACAAAATTCAACTAATATTGCTCAAATTGAATTAACATCTTTACTATTGCATTGCGGTCCTTGTGGAAGACGACACCACCCGCAAAACGTTGTCACATCAAAATATAATGAATTCTTTGATGTTTTGTACCAACCCGGGCGGGATAAACCCTACCACCTAGTAAGGTAAGAAGGAACCTACAGTTTTACGTGGAATCCGAACCACGGTCAGCCTCCAACGGTCGAGCGGTCACCTATCCATCCACTGTCCGCAGCCAGGTATGCTTATCCGACCGACAGTCGACCGACCGCACTACTGAGCTGCCTAGGCTGATATTGGCTGGTCGGAGCAAGCGCTTTGGCCCTTCTGACTTAGCCACCCATACCGGATTACATGATAAAAAGCTAATTATGTTTCTGTATATGTATCTCGATGCCCTGAAAGCCTGCAAACGACTGGAAACTCAGAATATTTCCCAATAACGACGCTACACGCGCGAGAGCACTCAACGCCCGAGGTTAAATCATCCAGTTTTATTTGACAATACCGACTCAGGTATAATATTGTATGTATAGTACTATCGACTTACTACAGGATACCGTAGAGATATAATATGTCTATGACGGATATTGTCAGCCTCCTGGGCACTCAGTGATGCGGTCGGTCTACCACCTAGTAAAAAAATAGAAACCCTATCACCTAGTAAGGTAAAAACGCTACCACCTTGTAAGGTAGAAACCCTACCACCTAGTAAGGTAGAAACCCTACCACCTAGTACGGTACCCTACCACGTAGTAAGAACGTAGGACGGATCATAAGCACACCTGGGCGCGGCCAGTGGATGGAAGGGTGATCGCTCGACCGTGGAGGCTGACCGCGGTTCAGATTCCACGTAAAACTGTAGGTCCCTTCCCTTCTTACCTTACTAGGGTAGGGTTTAACCCGCCCGGGATGGTGCCGCACTGAATGAAAGATCGGCTGAGACGGCTATTTAAATAGTTCGTGTTTTCCGTCCAGTTCAGTATAGCCGGCATGTGCGTAGGGAAGCACTGACATGGCAGCTAGTTCATCAAGGTGTAATGTAGCCATCCGTGTCAGTTGCCATAAAAAAATACAGTGAAATAAGAAACGGAAGCAACATTATTTTGACGTGAAATCACGTCTTACCTCGCCTTGTTCATATTGTAGTACAAGGTGGAATGCATGTAAGCTAAAATATGACTTCACCGACACGAAACATGTACCGGGAAAATGGCCAATGCTTAGTTTCTAGGTAACGCACATACAAAACGAAGGTGGCGCAAATAAAACAATAATAAAAAACATTTTTTTTGTATATAGGCGAATATATTATACCGATTTTATAATATTTTAGTTGATTTTAGTTTATTTAATTTAGTTTCAACTATGTTTAATTTTAATTTAATTAAAATTTTAATCATATTTAATTATAATTTAATTAACTATAGGTAAAATGTATTACCTGAAATAAAGTTTTATTATTATTATTATTATTTATGGGAAGCACGAGCACGACATATGACGCGCGGCAGACTAACGCAGAGGTGTAGTCCGACGGCGCCCACGGGCATTCGGATATTTACGGGGGCTGCGAATACCATGTCGGCCGGCTAGGTGCACCTTCACATTATGTTTGAAGGATCCCAGACTGTACATTATCGGAAAGGATGCAGATGGGAGTGCATTCCACATGTGGGTAACCCTGTAAATAAAGATTTACAGGATCGATTTGTCTTAAGTGGGGGAATATCGGCATTGTGTGGATGCATTCCCAACCTGTTGCGTGTGGAACGACGACGGTAGAATGGGGATGGAGGGATCGCATCGTGCAGCTCCTTGAAACACTCTCCGTAGTACAGGCGATAGAACACACACAAAGCTCCAACGTCCCTGCGGAGTTGTAAGGTCTCTAAGTTCCGAGATGCCTCGTGGTGGTTAACATATTATTATTTCTTTAATTACACATTTACGCTGAGAGCGTGCAGCTGTCCCTCTTGCGTTGATGGGGAATGCGTTTGGCGAACAGAGACAGCAAAATACCTAACATGTTTTCACGTGACTAACCTCTGTCTCCTCTTAACAGTAACACAGTGAACGACAATGATGAAGTTCTGCCATGTTGTTGATCGAAACGGTGATTAAACATGAATCGATTCGTGGAAAGGCTTAATCTGATGAAACCAGGTGATGAACGCTGAATAAGCTGCCGGATGGGCGCGCACGAAGCTCTATTCCAAGCGTGGCACGAACAACATCGTACCATGCTCGCGGCGTTATAATCTACCACGACGCTCTCTTCTCTTATGCTAAAAAAAATATCTCTCGAAAGCCTAGGTATGCTCTTTAGGGTTCCGTACCTTATAAGGAAAAAAAACAGAACCCTTATAAGATCACTCCCGTGTCCGTCCGTCCGTCTGTCATAGAGGTTTTTCACGAAAACTAGGTAACATGGAAAATTTGGCATAATACTCATTTTAAATGTTTACGGATTAACAGTAGGTAATGAAGAATTACATAAGTGGACATTTCGCCCGCTACGTCACGGGTTTCTTCAGAAACTGCGGGAGCTCCTGGAGCCGAAGTCTGGTGTCCGTTATACCAGACGTCAACCTTGACATCTGGTCAAAGCTCACCGACGAGAAATGATTGGTCTCAACCAATCAGAGCTTCTTTGATAATGCAACCGGCCCGGCTATTGGTTGAAATAAACGGATATTTATATGAGTTACCGAGCGAATTAACGCTGGTAGACCCGCACGCAGCTTTTCGATATAGCACGCACCAAGCGCTACGGTACGGTACGGTTAAATGAGCATTGCGATGCGATACGCACTTGGAATCGACCTACTGGCTAAACCAACACACCGCTAAAGGTATCCCATCGCCCTTCAGTGCGATGTGGGGTCCATACGATATGCCACTTTCATATTTACTTCACTACACAACCGTGGATAACGCTTCGTACTCAAATTCTTTACCTACCAACGTGTACTATTATATTGAAAGTAATTCACCTAACATCATGTTATTATATGCCATCTTTACCTCAAATTCACTTCATTCCCTTTTCCATATAATAATAAAGACAATTACACATTCCTTAATTAAAATATGTATAACTGCAAAATATACCTTGATAATTTTAAGTATAAAATACAGATAAAATGGTGAACAAAAAGAAAGTTAATTTACTGAATATTGGAATCCAAAATGTGCGTTCAATGGGAACGGGTTTTGAAGAACTTTATGCCATGGTTTTAATGAGAAAACTAGATTGTCTGTTTCTTAATGAAACTTGGGTTAAGGAATCACAAAACTTAGATGAGTACCATATACCTGGTTACATTCTACATCATGTGCCTAGAGTTACCAAATCGCGGGGAGGTGGGGTAGGGGTTTACATTCGCGAGAACCTTACCTATGAACTAATCAAGTTGCCTCGCGATGCACTGGAACAGCTATGGATTAAAATAAAATTACCTAAGTGTACATGCATTCTAGGCACGGCGTATAGACCACCATCGGCGGGAATTAACGAGACTCTTAGTCAAATAAACGAGAGGCTGGAACTATTGGTGCCTACAGTTGATTATTTGTTCTTTCTTGGCGACTTAAATATCAATCTACTGGTACACAATAGATCGTCACAGTCTCTGGCGGAAACTTTCGGTCAATATGGACTCTTACAATTGGTTACGGAACCGACACGTGTAACTAGGGAGTCCCAAACCTTAATTGATGTCTTATATACTAATGCAACTGAATACTGCGACCTTGTGTCAGTACTGCATAATCCTGACCTTAGCGATCATGGACTTGTTGTGGCCAAGTTTTCTATATGCATTCCACTACCGCAAGCCAGAACTGTAAAATTTAGGTCGTTTAATAAATTGAACCTTCAAGAATTTGAATGTCACAACCTCCAGCTCCCGTGGGAAGATATCTACCAGTGTAACACGGTTGACGATATGCTTGAACTTTTTTATACACTCATATTGTTTATTTTCGACTATCACGCACCCTCCGTCACTACACTGTGCAAGCCAAACATACAACCTTGGCTCACTGATGTCATACGACATATGATCAGGCTGCGTGATCGGGCCGGGGTGCGGGCGAGAAAGACACAACTTCCGACCCACAGACGGTACTATCAGGATTTACGTAATCTTGTAACCAAATCAATTAGATATGAAAAATCAGCTTACTTCAACTTTTTTGTCAATAATAATAAAGAAGACTCTAAATTACTTTGGCAGGGGTTGAAAATGTGTGGTGTACTAGCAAACACTAATAACTACATTCCTTCGCATCTAAAAGATCCGGACGCAATAAACACACATTTTCTGACTTTACCGGTCACGGAAGAGATTAAGCAGGACACATTAGAACTATATCTGAAGAGCAAATATGATATGGACATCCTACCCTTTAACTTTACCTTGGTCGACCGGGAGGAAGTGGCCACCACCATCAGGTCTATTACTTCTAATGCGGAAGGTGTAGACGGTGTTACTATAAAAATGCTTAAATTGACTCTCCCGCGAACATTGGATGTAATTACTCATATCTTGAATTCATCAATCCTAACATCATACTTTCCCAAATTATGGAAAACTGCAATTGTCACACCCATACCTAAGAAAAAGGAAGTACAGGACCTAAAAGATCTGAGACCAATAAGCATACTGCCGGCGTTCTCAAAAATTTTGGAGAAAATTCTTACTCATCAACTATCGACCTTTTTATACAAACATAAAATCATTCCGGAATGTCAACATGGCTTCCGTAGCGGTCACAGCACAAATACTGCACTTCTACAGGTGACCGACGAAATGCTGGCGGCGGCAGACGGAGGGCGTGTGACATTTTTGATATTACTGGATTATTCAAGAGCATTTGATTGTCTCGACCCTGGTCTTCTGTTGTCGAAAATGTCATATTATGGTCTCTCTGAGGACGCGGTCGAGCTATTAAGTAGCTACCTTACCAGCAGATATCAAGCGGTGAAGTGTAGCGGAGCAGACGGTACTGATTTACTCTCGGGTCCTAGAGGAGTCTCCAAGGGTTGCCCTCAAGGCTCTTCTATATCACCTCTCCTATACACAGCCTTCACTGCTGATTTTCCTACCTGCCTTGACTTTATGAAATGTGAATTGTTTGCCGATGACTCACAACTTCGCTACTCCTTTCTACCCGCTGAGCTGGATGATGCTGTATCTAAGGTTAATCACGATTTGGAAAAGGTATGGAAATGGTCTATAGGAAATGGACTAGCTTTAAATGCTCAAAAAACGATTGCAATGGTTATGGGGTCAAAAAAAGGAGTCAAAACCGTTGAATCAAATAAACCTGAATTAAGGTTAAATGGTGTCGAAATACCGTTAGTAAAGTCTGCACGAAATCTAGGTGTCAAGCTTGACAATCACCTACGCTTTGAACAACATGTCATGGAAAAGTTCCAGGCTTCCATGGGGCGGTTGAAATCCCTATACAAAATACGGCAGCAACTGTCAAGGGAAGCAAGACACATAGTGACTGAATCTATTATTCTTTCTCAGTTAAACTACTGCGATGTCGTATATGGACCGTGCATTTTTAAGAAGTCATCTAAACGGATCCAAAGGATCCAAAATGCATGTATGCGATTTTGCGAGGAAGGAATCAGGAAGAGAGAACGCATTACACCGCACCTCAATAGGTTAAATATTTTGAACATGCGTAACCGTCGGTTCCTTCACCAGGCCGTCTTATTACACAAAATAATTAAATTTAAAATACCCACCCCTTTATGGAGCAAGCTTAGATGGCTTGGTGAAGGTAACCGCTACGGATCCAGGTCAGTGGGAAAACTTTTGGCTGTTCCAGTGCATCGGGGTGCTGCACTTGAAGGAAGTTTCAGGTATGCGTCCACTCGGTGCTGGAACAACTTACCGCCACCTATTCGGGATTTAAATAACCTAGTGACCTTCAAAAATAGGCTTAAGAATTACTTATTAATTGTCCAAAAAACTACGGCATAGTACGTAATTATGTATGCGATCAATCAAACACAAGTTGCACTCTCGCAAAATATACATACCTTCCTTTCACATAGTTTGCATAAATACACTATAAATACTCACGTTACACACAAACATATGATGATAATACATTACTTATACACATACATTTCACAAAATACAGTTTAAATAATTTGGTTAAGATCTTTTTTTTTTTTCTCTCTTCCTTATTTCTATTTGTTGTTACTTGTACAATGTTGTTCTTGGTTATCGTTATTATTGGTTACGTTTATATTAGGATTTTTTTTCTACTTTATATATTGTTGTTCTTCGACTGTTAATTAAATTTTGTGTACTAGGGTAGGCTTAAAATCAGAAACAATGTTATGACCCGTGGTCATAACATTGTAAAATCTGTGCCTACATCCTTTTTCACTCATTTTGTCTTATCAAAATTGTTGTGACATGTAATTAATGTGTGAAATAAATGGTTTATTTATTTATTTATTTATTTATTTATTTACAGTTTCAAGAATAGCTCAACGTCAGAAATCTATACCTATAATACTTATTATTAATATGTAATTAGAGTTCTGTTTGCGAGTTAAGTATTTACACACATACAAGCGTGGCGTCACGTCTGTCCCTCAGTGGGGTAGGCGGAGACAATATATCTCCGCGTGCCACGAACCTTACCAACAGGTGTTGACAGATAATGTTTTATTCAAAGATTTAAATCGATAGATAGAGCAGAGTCTAACATGGCGCACTATATACAATGTCACCAATGAAAGGGCCGCATGCGGCTACTTCGCTTCAGCCGCAGCGCCACGTGCGTGTTGAGAGGTCGTTTCGCGGGACGGAACGGAACGCGCCCATGCGCGAATGCAGAGCGTTAGCGTTACGTTAACATGAGGCAGCTTTTGATAACTACTGTACATGAAGTCTCACACACACCGTTATGTCTAATCGGTGACGAACTCTTGAGCGCTTTGCGCTATCTATCGATTGAAATCTTTGGTTTTATGAATGTTATTTTTACTTGGGTATTAACATTTCTGTGTCATATCATATTGTTATACCTCTAAGGGTGATAATATCAAGAGTAAAATATTAAAAGAAACTTTATACTTTATACGTTATTTACATTTATGTTCCTCTAACAATTTTAGCAAGCCTAATTAAATATATATATTTTTTTAAAGCGAAGCTTTTTAACAGAATAGAATAGAAACGAAAATGCTCCAAAAAACATTCTACATTTAAAATTAGAACATAAGGTGCAAAGGCGGACTTATCCCTTACAGATATTTCTAACAGTCAATATATGGATGTTTGAGATTCGATTAATATAGTGAAACTACCGCGACATAAAGTGTCAGAATAAGATTTGTCGACCTGTCGCGCGTGATACGATCGCACCCCTCTCTGAAAGGCGGTTTCGGCTAGCGGCGGCGAGGAGGGCGGCGGATCCGGAGAGACCCATCAAAATGGTCTACAGTTTACACAACATTGAAGATGCGCATTTATTTCGACGTAGCGGCGGAAAGGCGGGCTTACATGACAGCTGATCTTCATCCTATTGTTTAGTATGGTTAAGTTTAGATTAATTTTCGTGTATGTTTTATGAAAATTTGCATATCGCAGCCTTAAGAGAAAACCACTGTTAATACTTAACATGTATTATGTAATCGAAAATAACAAAAAAGATAAAAAAATTACGGTCTTAACTTAATGCGTTCCCTAGCTTAAGTCGTATGTGTATATATGCTGATTACCTTATTTAAGTATATGATATAATAAATGAAGTTTCGAAATCTGAAGTGAAACTCAAGTCGCACATTCCTTTATCGTATAAAGAATAACAATTTCACTGAAAATTCTGACTTTTTTTTTTTTTTTATGGAAACTGACACGGTTGGCTTACATCACCTACAACATCCGTGATGTCAGCCCATAACACCGGGTGAACTTGGTGCCACGTCAGTGCTTCCCTTCGGTCGTGCCGGCTACACTGAACTGGACGGAAAACACAAACTATTTACATAGCCGTTTCAACCGACCTTTCATTCAGTGCGGTGGTACCAACCCGGGCGGGTTAAACCCTACCACCTAGTAATATAAGAAGGGAGTCATATCCCTTAGTCGCCTTTTACGACATACACGGGGAGAGATGCAGTGGGGCTATTCTTTTAAAGTACCGGCCCCACACGGTACGACTACAAAAGACTTAGTAATTAATTGTATCAGGTGTAAAGAGCCTTTGTCAAATTTTGACACATAATTTGTATCAGCTGAAAAATGTTAGTACATTACGCATACCACAACGTAGTATAATTTGTCTAAAAATAAATATCATGTTATCAGTCGATTAATAAATTGACTTACAAATCAAGGTATAATTTTATCAGCTAATGCCTCTTGTACAGTGTAGTAAGCTTGAGTTGATTTTATGAGTTTCTTAAACAAAGAACTGAGCTGAACTAACAGAGAATTCCCCATCCTCTAGGACTATATTAAATAAATAAATCTTACATACAGTACGGTGGTACCAACCCAGTCGGCTACAATTTGAGCCTGCCACATAGTAAGGGGCTAGGGAAGGGACCTACAGTTTTACATCGGTTCTGAACGGTTAAGAAGCAGCAGGTTTAGGTAGGTATACAAGTAAAATTGTTCGTCAGAAAAAAACAAATTGGTGTTTGTCGCCAGGATTCGAACCTTGGACTTGGACCCTGAGATCAAAGAGTCCAAGCCAAGACTACGTAATAAACAAACGCCTATCTGGCAAATAAGTATGTGAACGCATCTTTAAAGCTCCGGTAGGTAGGTAGTAATTGCAAATCCATGTTAGCATTTTCCAATGAACACCCACGAGTTAAACGTCCGTTACCTCTAATAATATAAAGGACAATGTATGTCTGTATATCTGTTTGTCTACATGCATAAATATCTTAACGACTGTCCTCTAATTGAGTAGACAGACACAATGGACCTACACGTGCCACAACGCTACTGCGATACCTCAATAGAATAGAATAGAATAGAATGGAATAGAATAGAATAGAATGAAATGGAATGGAATGGAATTCAATGGAATGGAATGGAATGGAATGGAATGGAATGGAATGGAATGTAATGGAATGGAATGGAATGGAATGGAATGGAATGGAATGGAATGGAATGGAATGGAACGGAACGGAACGGAACGGAACAAACAATGATACGTGAAGAAAACAAACATAAGAACAATAGAAATAAGCAATAATACATAGAGAAATAAAAGAAGAATATAATGTAAAAGCGGACTTATAGTGATAAGTCCGCTTTTACATTAATACACAATAAGTGATTTCTTTCATTCAGCCTTTGGGTGATGAGAGTAAAGCGTGTGTTCGTACAAGTAAACCGTTAACGTGTACCGTGGCACTTGGAGATTCGTCTTCTCTGCCTACTCGGCATTGAAACGTGCGCGACGTTACGTACGCCGAGTTCGGTATGAATGCTATCAACGGCCGTTTCGACAATAACTTTGATATCCATTCGCTCGGCAAACTCAGCCTGGCGTAGGAAGGATCAAAACAGATTACAAACGCTTTTGCCGAGATCTAATGCTCGTGGGCGATTGCAAAAACCATTGGTCCGAAGCAGCCAAATATATTCCAAGTAGATTCTCTTACAATTTTACGACTAGTTATCATAATCAATATAATATGTATATTAAACTGGAAACCCGTGTTGCCTCTCGTATCTCCGGCAGCGAGTTAGTCTGGGGATAGAGAGGGGCAACGCGGCCGCCATCCTGGGAACCATCCCGGGGACGATGCCCCTTGAGGAAATGTATAATTTTTAAGTTAGTTTTAGTGGTTTTTACAGTTTTTTAATTAGTTATATTGTCTTTACATTTTATTTGATAGGTAGTTTAAGTTTATATATATTTAAATATAGTAATAATAAATCTGTAAGGGATGGTCATAAAGTAAGTTACTTTGTTTTATGAGATACTGCGTTTGTAGTCTCTATGTATAATACTAAAACTAAATTGACGATTTTTAGAGATCTTTTCTGTATGTATGCATCTCTCTCCATAACTTTTAAACCGATCATCCGTATACGATGAAAGTTCATACAAGCACATTTACCTATAAGAGACACAGGATAGGCTAAATAAAATTCAGTTCCGGTTACGCTAAGATGTAGCTCTCATACAATCCGAATTGCTCCGCGCGCCGAAATGAAGGTACGGTAGCGGGCTTACTTACTTTCTTCTTTTGAAATACGAATTTCACGCAAGCGAAGCCGCGAGCAAAAGCTATTATTATATTATATTTCTTACATTATACTGCCTTGCAGAGTTAGTGCCCGTCCACCAGAGACCTATTTATAGCTTCCACATGGGGGATGTTCTGGCGAAATAGGGATCGGCTCAACTCAATAAGATTCTAGTGTTCCTGTTGAGTCGATCTGTATTTCGGCCTAGAGGGGTACCGATGATACCGAAAGTTCTATGAATTGTGTGGCGGGCAGGTTTGAATTCGACAATTTTTTTTTATGTAGTTATAGGATGGAGTTTGAAAATTTAATTATATCTAGTGTAAACTGCGTCTCGAAGGGGGGGGGGGGGGAGGGGGGAGAGGGTACGGACCCCCTAACCCCCTCCCCTCCTTGGTTCCCGCTTGACGTTGGGTTTTAGGGCACGTTGTATACATAATAATGTAAGTCTATTATACATATGTATGTGTAATAGATAGTTATTTATGTAGTATTCGTTTGTAGTTTATCATACATAATATTAATACATTGCCACATACTATTCTTGTTCACCTGCATGTAATTTATTCTCCCACATCCCAAAGGTTGGTTAGAATAGAATGTCTCGCGGCATTAAGCTCGCCTATTGTGCCTAATTTATATAAGTTAGTGTTCAATAAAGAATACTTGTATTGTATATCCTTATTCCTTATCCTTACCTATAATAAAATCCAATGTCTGCTTTCTGTCTGAGTGTCTGAGTGTCTGAGTGTCTGAGTGTCTGTCTGTCCGCTTATAACTCGAGAACCACTGAACCGATTTTAATAAAAAAAAATTCTACGGATAGCTTGATTCTTCCCATCAACTATAGGCTACTTATTATCACGCTAAATAGCTTATGAGGTTAGCAGTGAAGTAAAATATGAGAGCGGGCGGAGCCGCGGGCACAGCTTGTGGGTTAATAAAATTGAGGTACTAATCATACGAATGCCTTGTCAAGAGTTAACTAACTATGCAGTCAGGTAAGTACGAGTATACCATTCAGATAATATGCTGCCAATTGGAGCAGGCCAGTCTCCACAAACAGCACCCGTTCACGAGCATCACGCCAGCCAGGGCCAGCCATCGCCTCCTTCAACCATATTTTTGAGGGTGAGAGGCGACCCGGATATTGTTAGATGTAATAAAATTTATATGATCTTATAAAGTTTCTATCACTCAATCAAATAGACTATCAAAGTATTTAATTTGTTGCGAAATATCTCAACTGTCACGAGACTGTCGCATCCAATATGTCTGTTGACTCAGGGTTGTGTGCAAACAGTACCTACCAACATTGAAGGTCCACTGTTTGATTTGCCTGTTCAGGCTCTTTGATGTAGGAGCAACAAGGTACGTTTTTTTTTATGTAATCCTGCATGGGTGCCTGAGTCGGACGGGCCAAAGCACATGCTCCGACCAGCCAATATCACCTCCGAGTAGGTCCATAGCGGTGACTTCCCTGGATTGCTGGCTATACTGAACTAGAGGTGAACACAACCGAGGCTGCTATGCGGCCATCTTACATCCAGTACGGTGGCACCAAACCAGTCGGCTACAATTCGAGCCTACCACCTAGTACCGCATCGTACCGTGTGGGGTCGGTACTTAAAAAGAATAGCCCCACTGCATCTCTCCCCGTCGCATGTCGTAAAAGTCGACTAAGGGATAAGAAAATTCGTCAGCCTCGGTAGCTCAATGGCGCGGTTGGTTAGTCAACTGTTATTAAGCAACGCTGAGCGCGGTCAGTGATTGGATGGGTGACCGCTCGACCGTTGGAGGCTGACCGTGGTTCGGATTCCACGTTAAACTGTAGGTCCCTTCCCTTCTTACCTTACTAGGTGGTAGGGTTTATCCCGGCCGGGTTGGTACCACCGCACTGAACGAAACGTCGGTCGAAACGGCTATGTAAATAGTTCGTGTTTTCCGTCCAGTTTAGTGTAGCCGACATGAAATGAAGGGAAGCGCTGACATGGCACCTAGTTCACCCTGTGTTATGGGCTGACATCACGGATGTTGTAGGTGATGTAGCCAACCGTGTCAGGTTCCATAAAAAAAAAAAAAATATAGTAAGGGGCAAGTTTTACACCGGTTCCGAACGGTGAAGCAGCATGTGTAGGTATGCAGTTTTTTCGTCAGGTTAGGAGACGACGACGGCGACTGGCAAGTCGGCTTGTCAGGCGATTAAAAAAAATTACACAAAAACCCGCTAAGTGCTAAAGTTGTTAAAACACAGAGGGTTCCGTAGCCTTTCTCTTTTTGCACGCATAGTAATTTTAGGGCTTGCGTACACAATAAATATTTTAATAAAACAAGTTTGAAGTCGAAAAGACATTTCCAATGTCAAAAATCAAAGCTGGCAAGACTTTAACTGTCAAGTTTGTCCGTAAAATTATGATTTTACAGACTAAACATTTTCGTGGATGTAAACGTACCGCGTCCTGTTTCTCCTTAGTCAACGGCATTCGAGTCGAGTCGAGGAATCGGTCGAAACGGAATATTTGATAATGTACTAATGCGCACCGCGCAGCTCTACACACACAATACTGGAACCGCAGAATAGTCCCTTGTATTGATTGATTCAAAAGACACACTGCTGTTTGCTTTGGACAGAGGGAAATTACGATTCAGAACAATAATGACATGTTGTAATGTAGGTACCTCTGTCAAAGAGGTATTATGTACTAGCGTACTAGAGTTATCGCTCCGAAGAATTATACAGAGAAGCGGTGCTCCAGCGGCTGAGGTATGGGGTAAGGTAGCGGGGAGGCAGAGCGCAGAGCCGAGCAGAAGAGGGGAGCGCGCGCGAGAGGGGAAGCGTGTGGGAGACGGTCTGGCGGCGGCCGGTGTGGGGGGCTTGCGCGGGGCGGGAAGCGAGCGGGAGAGAGGCAAGGGGTAAGAAGTAAGCCAGAGGGGCAGGGAGAACGATCGCACTCGTGCATCGGTATATATATTGTCTTTTCATTCTAACACTTCATCTCCAGATTCGCCATCGAACCTCCGACTAGCTAGTAGCTACACATATCATTAACGTTTGCGTGAGCGCACGGACGAAGATGTGTAAATGTATTAGTTTAAAGTAGGCGAGGCGCGATCGCAGCAGGCAGGCGATGACTGCGCGTTGCGACCTCTCGCGCTCGACTAAGAAACTTGAGGACCGTGAACCGCAACTCGTTGGAACATGCTAGTTGGCCGAGTGAGTTCTCTAGTACGCTAGTACATAATACCTCTGAACTCTTACGAATTCACGTCCGATCGTGAAGTTTTTGAATATAATAGAATATAACATAGGCTATTATTGTAATGTTTTCGGTTACGCTGTGTATGACAGAATGTAAAATTAATAACCGTATGTAAATTGATAAAGTAGTTCTAGAGTTATGTGGATTAATTAATTCATAAATATTATCATTAACGTTACACGGCCAGCCGTAGAAACTTCGCTTTATTTATTAGGAGATTAATGAAATTATAAGTCGCACGGTTATTGTAAATTCCGGTTTTAAGGGTTGCGTATCAGGGCAGGGTTCTGACAGGGACCCTTATAAAATCCGTCAGGTATCCCCCTGTCATTCCGTCCGTTCGTCTGTCTGTCTGTCTAGCCTTTCACAGCCTGCAGCCCCTAAACGGTTCGAGCTGCTTGAAACTTTGAATTAGTTTTAATTTCGCAAGCCTATAAATGTCAAATGGCCTGTTGAAATGACGAAAGGATTACCCTTCCAAATGTTTCAGATCCGGCTGATCACAGATCAAGAGTTGAAAACTCTTGCCAAATTGAATATTTCAATAATACCTGTGATGATTTTAAAAGTTTCCAATAGTGGACACAGAAATTTATAACTAGAAGTGTCATTGAATTCCTTTACTAAGTGGAAGGATTTACATAATATACATATTTATAACATATTTAGGTTCTGACTGCATAATAATAAGTTAACGCTTAAGATTAAGACTTCAAAGAGCTGCGCGACGATGTCGCCGTGCAGTCCGGCGGATACGGAGCTCTCCGTGTCTAGTACCACCACCTATCGCTCCAAGCTTGCCTCGCGTCGTCTCGGAGAGCTCCGTAGCCATGGCCTGCACCCGCCGGTGTGCTTGGAGGCCTGCCTCCCGCCGCCGGCGGTATTACCGTTTTTAATTTTTTTATTAATTTTGTGTATTTTTATTACTTTGTATTTTTAATACTTGTATAATATATGTAAAATTAATAGAAAATTTTGAAAATGTGAAATAAAGAAGTTAACGCTTGACTAGGTACGATTTGTACCAACATTTTATTTTAAAAGGTAATAAGTTGTTATTGCCGAGCAATTGATGTTTTTTTAAAAGATGACCGTTAGTTACTACTTTAAATTTCGATTATTACAAAATAAAATCACACATTAATCAATCAAACAAATCATGCCCAAGCGTAGGTTTCCTACCTATGAATGAAATTATACAATAAACAACGGACCTTGCGCCATCTTCTGTCTGAACGGCTTTGTAAACAATTCAGCTAGCCTCTTAGGGTGCCCGCGCACTAGGCAGCCATGGCTGGGCAGCCAGGCTGCGGCAGCCAGAAATATGAGCAGCCATTTAACAGCAGCCAGAGCAGGCAGCCAGTGCCACGTCAGTTGTGAAGAAAAATCTGAGCAAGATGGACGTGGAGGATCTTATAAATAGATTACCTAGCTCGCAAGAAACGCAAAGCAAAGAAAAAATATTGGATTCATCCTCTACTTCGTCTCTCTCCGTATCGAAAGTCATCGTGAAAATGTGAACGAACGTGTGGCTGCTTCGACAAGTGCGCGGCGACTGACGGCAGCCACATACATTTTGTAGGTAGACGATTGTCTGGCTCTGGCTGCGCGCAGCCACCTGCAGGTCTATTCTTGTAAATTCTGACAGCGGAATCAGCGCTGTTGTGGCGGTGAGAGCCACTTACTTAAGTGGCTCTCAGCGCCCCATCAGCGCTGAGTCCGCTGTCAGAATTTACAAGAATAGACCTGCTGGCTGCTGTCAATCGTCTACCTACAAAATGTATGTGGCTGCCGTCAGTCGCCGCGCACTTGTCGAAGCAGCCACACGTTCGTTCACATTTTCACGATGACTTTCCAATATTTTTTCTTTGCTTTGCGTTTCTTGCGAGCTAGGTAATCTATTTATAAGATACTCCACGTCCTTCGTCACAACTGACGTGGCACTGGCTGCCTGCTCTGGCTGCTGTTAAATGGCTGCTCATATTTCTGGCTGCCGCAGCCTGGCTGCCCAGCCATGGCTGCCTAGTGCGCGGGCACCCTTAGAATCTAGAAACAGGAAATAGAAGAAATTGAACTTCAGTGCTACCTTTTTATGGTCGAGCTGACTGGTTTTTCTGCGCAGGCTCTCAAAAACAAACATGCCGTTCTACTTCCTCAGCTCAGTGGTTCGGTCGGTCGACCGTCGGAGCTATCATAAGCACAACTGGGTGCGGTCAGTACTTGGATAGGTGACCGCTCGACCATTGAAGCTTGACCGTGATTCGGATTCCACGTAAAACTGTAGGTCCCTTCCCTTTTACCTTACCTTACAAGGTGGTAGGGTTTAGCCCGCCCGGGTTGGTACCACCGCACTGAATAAAAGGTCGGTTGAAACGGCTGTATAAATAGTTCGTGTTTTCCATCCGGTTCTGTGTAGCCGGCGCGATCGAAGGGAAGCACTGACATGGCACCTAGGTCACCAAGGTGTTATGGGCTGACATCAAGGCTGTAGTTGTTGATGTTGTGGTGATAGCGACACCTATTCCACAACTGAATAATAAAGATCGATAATAACCTACATCGCTTCGCGACGAAGAAACAGAAAGATTCACTAGCACACCAACAGGTGGCAAATAACGGCTAATTAAGAATTCCATACGCCACATAACACATTGCTGAAATATCAAATACGCCTCGCATAAATACAGATCGCTTGGCAGAACAACCGGGCACTAGCCCATACAACAACATCAGCTGCAGCTACACGTGGAGCCAGAGGACACGACACTGCTTCACCTTTTACCTCACAGCTCTACATTGGTGACCCCTACAAAGAACATCGCAACCTTCATGAAGCTGACATCGCAACATTACCTACTGGCTTCCCACAAGCGGGTCTCAACCAGTAGGTAATCGAAGCAAGCAAAACAACACTCGGTCAACGCCCCGCCGCCGCGCGCCTCCACAGAGGACTACGTCAGCAGTATGCGACACCAACTGACCACGCCGACCAAGCTGCGTCATCGGAGCATACTGACTGATCGGCTCTCAATCGTCACGGACTACGTCACGACTGAGGGGGGAATACTGTGGTGATAGCGACACCTATTCCACAACTGAATAATAAAGATCGATAATAACCTACATCGCTTCGCGACGAAGAAACAGAAAGATTCACTAGCACACCAACAGGTGGCAAATAACGGCTAATTAAGAATTCCATACGCCACATAACACATTGCTGAAATATCAAATACGCCTCGCATAAATACAGATCGCTTGGCAGAACAACCGGGCACTAGCCCATACAACAACATCAGCTGCAGCTACACGTGGAGCCAGAGGACACGACACTGCTTCACCTTTTACCTCACAGCTCTACAATGTCTGTTCTACAGGTACTATCATGGTCGCTGCTCGGAGGAACTTGCTTCCCTTATTCCTTGCCATCCAACCTATCTTCGCAGCACTCGCCGCAGAGAAAGCGAGCACCCTTTTGTTGTTGACATGGGGCTTTTGAGAACCCATCGGTTCTCAAAATCGTTTCTTTGTCGCACCGTGTGGAACTGTCTCTCGGAACGGGCTAGACAGCCTAGCAAAGTCCGCAAATCTGCTGGCATGGCGCTTCACTGAGCGTGGTTTCACGAGGAGAGGGGTCGGCTCTGTCGACTGTACCATTGGTCTCTCGACACAGCCACCCATGTTGGTTTACATAAAAAAAAAATCTGTTAAGTGCGAGTTTTACTCGCGCACGAAGGTTTCCGTATTTAAAAAAATCGTAACCAAGGAAGTAACTGCGGTAACCAAGGATGTAACCGTAACCCTGGAAACAATCAGAACCGTGCTAACAATTATGTCCACAAATGCAACATAAACAAAGATGTCATATTTGAAAATGAAATACGTCAATGTGCAAACTGTCATGAAAAAATAAAAAACCAAAATGAAATTTATTTCGAAAAGCGGCCAAGTGAGTGTCGGGCCACGCGCAGTGTAGGGTTCCGTAGTTGCGGAACCCTATCAAAATACATTATTTGATTATTTGTATAATTTTGTAGGGGAAATAAATGAATTTTAATTTGAAAAAGTTCTTCAACAGTGAAATGATGGCTGTCGTCCGTACATTTTTTAAGTTGGTCGACTATTACTCGTCAACCTGTACAGCCTACTTAGCTGTGATAGTTTTCCTTTTAATTTCGATATATATACTACTGCGGTGAATTTTTTCACATTTCTAATAACAACCGTTTAGCTGGCAGGGGGGGGGGGGGGGGACACTTGACTCTAAAAAAAATTTGCACTTAAAAGCTTAATAATTCGCAAACGGATCCCTAAATCGAAAAATGCTTTCTACAAACTGTTTTCCAAAGACCTATTCAACGATACCCCACACGATGGGGTAGACGTGAAAAAAAAATTCATCCCCACTTTTCGTGTAGGGGAGGTACCCTAAAAAAAAATTATTTCAATTTTATTATTTTACCACTTTGTCGGCGTTATTAATATTAATACCCATACCAACTTACAACTTTCTAATACTAAGGGTCTCTGAGCTAAGCCGCGGACAGACAGACGGACGGACAGACGGACAGACGGACGGACATGGCGAAACTATAAGGCTTCCTTGTTGACTACGGAACCCTAAAAAGTAAATAGGTACCTACTCAAGAATATCTATCCGATATTATCTGCCTATCTTTTGTCTTTCAACATGCAATGTACAAAAGCCTTTGGCGCCATCTATTATTCAATAGTGTGACTAATCTATTTTATTGTGCGTTTCTTGTATAGGGCCCCCCCCCCCCCTTAATTTTTAACATTTTCGTATTTATCTTATTTGTTGTCATATCCGCCATAGTAACGCATATTCTGTGAAAATTTCAACGGGCTACCTATTACGGTTCAAGAGATACAGCCCTCGGACAGACGGACGGACAGACAGACGGCCGAGGCTTAGTAATAGGCTTCCGTACGGGATACCGAAACCTAAAAATGTAGCCAACCATGTCAGTTTCCATAAAAAAAAACAATGCCATGTCGTCGTATTGACTTCTATGGTGCTGTATTTGTAAAACGCTTTACGGATTCTGAATCAATCATCAATCATCACAGATTAATATACTATTGTACGTACAGAGCAATCACTATCAAAGGCGACTGCATGAGAAAGCTAGTTAAAAAACCGGCCAAGTGCAAGTCGAACTCGCGCACCGAGGGTTCCGTATCGCCATGTCATGGCTAGCGCCACTCACGCCATCTAGGTGGCGTGTTATGAAATACTTCATAATGTTATGATTAATTAAAATGCTTCATAATCTATTCGGTAGATGGCGCGCGCGCATACACTTTTTGGTTTCTTCTATGGGAACCCCCTTGAATTTTCACTTTTTTTTATTTCTTGTTATATCGGCCATAATAACACATATTCTCTGAAAATTTCAACGGGCTACCTATTACGGTTCAATAGATACAGCCCTCGGACGGACGGACAGACAGACGGACGGACGGACGGACGGACAGACAGACAGACGGCGTAGACTTAGTATTAGGGTCCCGTACCGGATAGGGAACCCTAAAAAAGGAAAGTCAAAGAAACGATTTTGTGAACCGATGGGTTCTCAAAAGCCCCAATGTTCACAACAAAAGGGTGCTGAGTCTCTCTGCGACGAGTCAAGCGAAGATAGGAGGGGTGGCAGGGAATAAGGGATGCTAGTTCCACAGAGCAGCGTCCGTGACCTGTAAGCGAACTCACAAAACGTTTTGTAAGCATCAAAGTTAATCATTGTATTAATTATTTCATTTCTCTGTGTAAATTGTGAGTTAATTTTATTTGCTGCGATCGCATTTCAATCAGTGTCGACATAACGGTTTATTCAGCGGCGGGAATTCCAGGTGTGGCTGAAATAAATAGTTTTAGGGTTCCGTATAAATACGGAAGACTATTCATCATCATCATCATCAGCCTGTATCGGTCCACTGCTGGACATAGGCCTCTCCCAAGGCACGCCACCACACGCGGTCTTCCGCTCTTCTCATCCATCCACTCCCGGCTAGCTTTTTTAGGTAATCTGTCCACCTAGCTACTATTACAAATACATAAATGAGTTCAAATTTTATGTCGACTAAGTGGACTGTATTAATTACTGGTACCTTTTTCCAACTTTATTGTTCCACCAGGCCCCCGATACTATATACTGCATCCTTCAGTTTTCTGTTACAGTTTTCAATCACATTTGCTTTTATTTTAGTATTTATATTAGGTTTTTATTAGTTATTTAGGTTTTCTTTTTCAAATTTAGGGAAAATTATCAAGACCGACCCCTTTGTTTATGATTTAATAATATAATTGAATAATAATAATTTAGTTTTTTTTTATTTAAAGGCGAGTGAGTGAAAGTGTAATAAATTTCCATTTTACAGCAGAGATCCCTTCAGCAAATTATGAAAAGTGTCGATGATCTTATAATCGGCTGACCTGATCTACATGACACATAGCTACGAAATATGCCAGTTAAACCAGCTTTCTACAATAAAAAAACCACATCCAAATCGGCCCATCCATTTGGGAGCTACGAAGCCAGAGACACACAGACAGACGGCGGCGGTAAACTTATAACACCCATCCTTTTACGTCGTGGATTTCAAAAAACTCAAATTTACGTATGCTATGCATGATACATCAGAAGATTGCCTGGACATAGTCGAACCCAATGATATTATATGTTTAAAAGGGTAGATACGTTGTCTATACGACATTCGGTGTTTATAAATGGCATGACCTTGAGCGAATGGACCACAATGTCACAAGATATTTTTTTTAATGGAAACTGAAACGGTTTGCTACATCACCTACTACATCCGTTATGTCAGCTCATAACACCTTGGTGAACTAGGTGCCATGTCAGTGCTTCCCTTCGGTCGCGCCGGCTACACAGAACCGGATGGAAAACACGAACTATTTATACAGCCGTTTCAACCGACCTTTTATTCAGTGCGGTGATACCAACCCGGGCGGGTTAAACCCTACCACCTAGTAAGGTAAAAGGGAAGTTTTACGTGGAATCCGAATCACGGTCAACCTTCAATGGTCGAGCGGTCACCTATCCAAGTAATGACCGCGCCCAGCTGTGCTTATGATAGCTCCGACGGTCGACCGACCGAACCACTGAGCTACCGAGGCTGACAAATTTAATGTCACAATATTACAATAGGAAGTAGGACGGCATGTCTGTTTTTGAGAGCCTGCGCAGAAACACCAGAGTCAGCTCGAATTCTATTTCCTGTTGCTAGATTCTAAGAGGCTAGGCTAACTGAATTGTTTACAAAGCCGTTCAGACAGAAGATGGCGCAGGCAAGGTCCATTGTTTATTGTTTATTGTATAATTTCATTCATAGGTAGGAAACCTACGCTTGGAAATGTCCAAAACATCGCAAGTTCAATGCGAAGAAGAACTGGCATGTCTGAACGCGTGTGTCGCTGGTGCGGGACTGACTTCAGGTAGGACAATTGTCCTGATTTTCAAACGCCACCTGCGGAGCTCGGATAGCACATCTACCATTTTTCAACATATAATATCATTGGTCAAACCACACACGAGTCGTAGAGAGAAGGTTCGGATCTTATTAAGTGGCGTAGTTGGGTGAGAGTGGGGTAACTGGGATCAACTTCAATTTTGTGAAAATATTAACACGTACAAATTGCGTAGACTTGGGCCCCGTACCTTATTAGTATAGCGAGTAATAAGCCGGCAAGGAGAAAGCGATGGAGTGGCTTTGGGAAAATTCTAATAATTCGTGATACACTAAAAGTTCATATGTATTTTTTTTATGGAAACTGACACGATTGGCTTCATCACCTACAACATCCGTGATGTCAGCCCATAACAACGGGTGAACAGTCGTGCCGACTACACTGAACTGGACGGAAAACACAAACTATTTACATAGCCGTTTCGACCGACCTTTCATTCAGTGCGCTGGTACCAACCCGTGCGGGTTAAACCCTAGTAATATAAGAAGGGAGTCATATCCCTAAGTCACCTTTTTCGACATACACGGGGCACGGGGAGACATGCAGTCGGGCTATTCTTTTAAAGTACCGGACCCACACGGTACAGGTATATACATATAATTTTTATTTAACTATGCATGTACTAAAATGTATTATGTGTATGCGACCACTGCTGGATCACAGCTTCTCCAATTTTCCTTCAGTCCTCCCGGCCTTAAGCGGTACTTCAGGAGTACAACAAGCCGCTCTTCACTAACCTTCATCGACTATGAGAAGGCGTTCGACTCTGTTGAAAAATGGGCTGTTGGAAACTCCCTCCTGAGCTGCAGAATCCACCACCGCTACATCGAGCCACTCCGATACAGATTGGTCCGCGACGATGCCTGTGAGGCTCCACGAAAATAACCAATCCATCCCCCTTGGCAAGGGCGTAAGACAGGGGGATATGATCTCACCCAAGCTCTTCACAAACACATTAGAAGATGTGCTCAAGACGCTTGAATGGGACAACATGGGTATCAACGTGTGTGGAGATATTCTCAGTCATATTCGCTTCGCCGATGACTTTGTTTTTCTGTCAAATTCCCGAGTTACTAGTATTCCCATTTATTTACACATCTATTTACAATAATTTTACATATAACTATACCTAAAATATACAAAAATTTTGTATAAAATTATTATAAAACAAATGGAGTTTCCACCACCGGCGGCGGGGCGAACCCAAGCTACCGATGGTCGGGCCCTAGGGAGAGAAACCTCCAAACGATGCGTGCAGTGTCGAGCAGGACTGCCTTCTGGATCTGGCCCTTGACCCAACCACTCAGTGAGAGCCTCTCAAGTTGTACCCTGCGAAGTTTCTTGTCGGTTCTTCTTCGTGGGTGTAATCGAACCGGATAGAACAAATTGTGACAAGTTCGAGCGCAGTCTAACTGCCATAAGAATGATCAATAAACAATACAATAGAATACAAAAGGTGATCGTCGAGGCTCTTCGCTATCAGCCCGTGCGCCGAAACGACTATGGGCACAACTATCGACGAGTCGACGGGCCACATTTTGGTAACCTACGCGACGTACACACATCACTCCTTACCTCAATGAAAAAGGAATACTGAAAATGAAAACCAGGCGAGTTTTTCATTTAGCGTGTTTGGTATTTAAAGTCGTACAAACAAAAATACCAAAATATCTTTATGAAAAGCTTACCTGGTTCCGGGATATGCATGACCACGACACTAGAGCCAGTGGTCATCTACTCGCCGTGCCGCGTCATGTTTCAGCAGGCTTTGAGGGATCCTTCAGGTACTGTGCAACCAAGTGCTGGAACAATCTTCCGCCACCATTGCGTGAAAAGCGCACTATATATTCTTTTCGAGCCTCTTGCAAGCCTTGGTTGCTACAGTGCCAACGTTCTGGCCTCTTAGGTTGACAGAGTAATGTTTTTCTCTTTTATATATTTATTGTAAGTATGTGTACATCTTGTACTTTTCGGTATAACCCACATGTTGATTAAATTGTGTTTGTGTTGGGTTAGTATTTATTCTAATGTTTTTATGTTCTGTGTGTGTGTAGGTTATAGTGTGAATTTTTTGACTTTTTAAGCCTTTTTTTTCTTAAGGTAGACATTTGATTTTTGTAATTGTATAATTTTATTATTATTGTTTTTTTTTTCCTTTACTTTAGGTGTGGTTAGTTTTAGTTAGATTAGTCGTGCTATTTAATATTTAATATGTTATATCTAGTCTAGCCTATAAGTGTGTGTACTTCTCGGCAAAGTGGGTCCAACTGCAAATCAGCGCAATAGACAACGTCGTTGTCTCCAATTGCATATGCTGAGTTGGGCCCAATTTGTCGCCATTTTGTTGATGTGCCATATTATGTATACAGGGTTACTTGTTAAACTGGCGACAAATAAACACTCATTTCATTTTTCATTTCATTTCATTTCATTTCATTTCAACCTCGTGCTGCAGTATTCTTATTATTATTTATTCTCTCTTTGCCCTTAAAACTCTTTTGCTAATACCCTTAAAACTCTTTTGCTAATACCTACTCTCTCTCTCTTTACTCTCTTTTGCTAATGATGGATGTTTGATGGCCGCATCAGTCCAGCATAGCCAGCAATCCAAATGTATGCTTCCGATATGGCACCTACCATCTCGCAGGTGATATTGGCTGGTCGTAGCATGTGATTTGGCCACTCTGAGTCAGACATCCGTACCAGATTAGATAAAAAAAAATTATTACTACTTCCATAAAATAAAGACTTCAAAACATAATCCGAGTCGTACCGTACCGTGTTAAAAAGAATAACCCCACTGCATCTCTCCGTGCACGTCATAAAAGGCGACTAAGGGATAAGGACAAGATGCCCATAAAGGCGACAGGTTAGCCACCTCTCACCTTGGCACAGTCCTTCCACCGAATCATGCAGCAGGTGGATCTTCGTGCCTCACTTGCTGCTTGATAGTTATTTTGTCCTAATAATTTGCTAAATGTGGTGGTCGGTGTTGTGCTGTCATCTACAAGAGTACTTGCAACACAACACCGACCACTCTTATCCCCCCGATATTCGGGACACAGCGTGTGGTGTGAGATATCTGAGTCGTCTCCACTGCTTTCCATCGTCATGGTACGGTGGCGTAATTTTGAGGCGGCCCGGCATAATTTTCCCTAACCATATTATTATGAGAAGGATCACCCCTTCCCCCTTCTTCCCCCCCCCCCCCCCTCCCCCCCTTCCCCCTCTAGGCCGCTCGCACGAGTTTAGTCGATAAACACGCGGTCACATAGTGCCACTACTGCTGCTGTTGTCTGCACGATATGTATGCTCATATTTATTTAGATCGAGTTATACGATCCGGTAGTACTGCTGTGTGTTTTGTTTTTAGTTTTTTTTTTATGGAAACTGGCACGATTGGCTACATCACCCACTCTACCACTACATCCGCGATGTCAGCCCATAACGCCTTGGTCAACTAGGTTCCATGTCAGTGCTTCCCTTCGGTCGTAACGGCTACACTGATCTGGACGGAAAACACATTTACATAGCCGTTTCAACAGACGTTTCATTCAGTGCGGTGGTGTCAACCCGGGCTGGAAACGCTACCACCTAGTAAGGTAAGAAGGGAAGAGACCTACAGTTTTAAGTAGAATCCGAACCACGGTCAGCCTCCAACGGTCGAGCTCAGTGGTGCGGTCACCCTAGCGCACCACTGAGCTATACCGAGGCTGACATCGATGCGTTATATTCCGTGGCGATTGTTGCCTAGAGCTCCTTCGAAGCGGCCGCGAAAGAGTTCGTATTTTTCGGCCAGTTCGGTGTAGCCGGCACAACCAAAGGAAGCGCTGACAAGGCAGCTAGTTCCTGAACGAAACTACATGAAATGAGCTGACATCATGGTAATATTAGGTGGTATAATGGCCTACCTACGTGTCAGGTTCCATAAAAAAACCGACCAAGCCCGAGTTTTACTCGCGCACGAATGTTTACCTGTCAAAAATCCGTTTATCCTTTGCCTATCTGCGATTCAAACTATCTGTAGCGCCATCTATTATTTAGTAGTGTGAATATGTACTAATTAATTATTTGCTAGTATCTTGTGTGGGGATCCCCAAACCTTTAAATTGATAGATTTAGCGCTCAAGAGTTCGGCACCAATTAGACATAACGGTGTGTATGACTACGTGTACAGTAGTCATCAAGAATCAAAAAGCTGCCTCGTGTTAACAAAACGCTAACGCTCTGCACTCTCGCATCGGCGCGTTCCGTTCCGTTCCGTGGAACGACATCTCAACACGCGCGTGGCCCTGCGTCTGATGCGAAGTAGCCGCATGCGGCCCTTTCACTGGTGACATTGTCTGTGGTGCGCCATGTTAGACTATGCCCTATCTGTCTTAACGCAAAAGGCCCACAATGGAGTGGGCTTAAGCGCGGAGAACGAGTCCGAACAACAACACCCATAATTTATTTTACTTTCTACATGTTTTATTAATTGTTGGCATTTCCGCCATAATAACACATATTCTGTGAAAATTTCAACCGGCTACCTATTACAATTCAAAAGCTACAGTGCCAGGACGGACGGACGGACAGATAGACAGACTTCCGTATGAATACGGAACCCTAAAAATGCTAGATACATATAAACCACACTGGTAGCTACATAACCTATGGAAAACGCCAAATCTTCTAAACAATGCATTAACATATTCCTGAAGAGCTCTCCTTCCAGCGGCTGGCAACAGGGTGGTCCTGCATTCAAATAAGTACGAATAGGGTGGCCCGAAACAGAAATTTGAATTTTAATTACAATATCCCAAAAGGAAATTCAGGCGAGGTCGTAAGACGCCATAATATGTACGTAGTCAGTACGTAGTTTGAATAACTTCTGTTACGCGTTTCTGGAACGTACCATGCGGTAGTGAACCAAGATTAGCGGCGGGTGGCCGAGTGGTTTGGGCATCAGCTTCTCATGCGAGAGGTCCGAGGTTCGAATCCGGTCGGCGTGTACCAATGAGTTTTTTCTGACGAAAAAATTTACGTGCATACCTACACTTGCTGCTTCACCGTTCGGAACCGGTGTAAAACTGTAGGTCCCTTCCTTTGCAAGGGGCACTACGTGGTAGGCTCAAATTGTAGCCGACTGGGTTGGTACCACCGTACTGGATGTAAGATGGCCGCATAGCAGCCTCGGTTGTTTTCTCCTCTAGTCCAGTATAGCCAGCAAGCCAGGGAAGTCTCCGGTATGGCACCTACCTTCTAGGAGGTGATATTGGCTGGTCGGAGCATGCGCTTTGTCCCCTCCGACTCAGCCACCCATACCGGATTAGATAAAAAAATCAGAGATTGTGATTACATGCAATATAAACCTTAGACACTAACTAAAAAAAGGAATTTAAGCCTTGTGACTAACAACCAAGGAAATTTAGGATGTATGACTACAACCAATGAATTACTAAAAATGCCGTGCTAAAGGGCGACAGGTTAGCCATTTCTCACCCTAGAACGGTCCTTCCACCAAGTTATGCAGCAGGTGGGTCTTCCCTGACTTGTTGCTTGATAGTTATCTTGCCCGAATATTTTGCTAAACGTGGTGGTCGGTGTTGTGCTGTAATTTAAAAGAGTACCTGCAGCACAACTCCGATTACTCTGCTTACCCCGATGGTCGAGATACAGCGAGCGGTATGTATGTACCAAGGAATTTTAAACATTATGATAACCACAAAGGAATTTAAAGCATTGTGACTAGGCAGAACGAATATTATACATTGCGACTACAACCAAGGAATTTTAGGCATTGTGACTACAACCAAGGAATTTTAAGCATTAGACATTGCGACTACAACCAAGGAATTTTAGACATTGTGACTACAACCAAGGGTTAACAGGTGTGTGTATAAAGACGTGTCGTGGGACTTTCAACAGAGCATGCCCAGGTAATTTAGAATAAACAAACTACATAGCATTTAAAGTTTTCTCGGCTCCATCCGACAGAACACCATCCGACAGCTATAATGAGCGCAATGCGGATGATGTTATTCAGTGGGGTGCAATTTGCGCAGTACTACAGGCAGTTTGAAGGCTCCATAGGCCTGTAATAACAAACTGTAGCCCGAAACCGGCGCGAGCCGGGGCGGAGGCGGCACTTCCACGTGTGACTTATAATAAGGTTGCGTACAGTCGCTCGATGTTCGTGGTCGCAGGAACTCACACGCCCTCTCTCTTCTCTTCCGCACACTTAATTATGCTGCTGCTCCCAAATATTTGAGTGAACGATTCGAAATTCTTTCTTCTCATGGTCTGGCTTTAAGATCTGCTGACAACTTACCGTTGGCAATAACGGCTCACTCAAGGTCGTACTACACGGTTTCTTTCACAGTACAAACAGCTCGGCCCGTGTAATCAGTTTGTCACCGATGAGACATAACGGTGTGTGTGACTTCATGTATAGTAATAATCAAGAATCAAAAGGCATCAAAAGCTGCCTCATGTTAATGAAACACTACCGCTCTGTACTCGCGCATCGGCGCGTTCCGATCCGTTCAGTGAAACGACCTCTCAACGCGCGTGTGGCGCTGCGACTAATGCGAACTAGCCGCATGCGGCCCTTTCATTGGTGACATTTTCTGTAGTGCGCCATGTTAGACTATGCCCTATCTATCGATTGAAATCTTTGAGTATAGTATAATTTGAAATGAAATGATTTATTATAAATGAAATGAATTTGGATATGATATACTTTTCGAAGGATTTAAGCAATTTTGGGCGAGGATGAAGGCCTTTGAAGGATTTCTGAAAAAAAAAGTAATTTCGGTTGAAATGCTATTCGATTGCCTAGAATACTTGAACGCTGCTAGGTCATTCACGCACAAAGGTATGTACGATGCGCACACGAAGACAGCTGACGAGGAGCCTCGAGCATTGGCTAGACCGGCTTACCATCGCAAACATACACCCAGCTGTCGTTATCCTGCGTCAGCTGTACATACTTGGAATCGACTCGCTGGAGGGTGGATGAAGAAAGAAGGAAATTCAACCTTGAATACTTTGCTGTTTATTCTATATTTTATCTCCTTCTAGCCGCAGCGTTCATAAAGGCAGACATATGAAAGAGAAGGGTGTATTGTTTATTGAGCATTGTTACGGCAGTAAGACTGCACTCGAACTTGTCACAATTTGTTCTATCCGGTTCTATACCCATGAACTAGAACGTTATCGTTCTAGCCCATGAAGAAGAACCGAGAAGGCAAACTTTGGTGATTTTTTTTTTAGTTTAAATAATATTGCGATTATTTTAATTCGTGAATGTTATTGCAAGTACTTTGTGGGGCCGATACTTAAAAAAGAATAGGCCCACTGCATCTCTCCCCGTGCATAACATAAAAGCTGACTAAGAGATAAGGACAAGATTCCGTGCTAAAGGGCGACAGGCTAGCCACCTTTCACCTTGCCACAATCCTTTCACCGAGTCATGCAGCAGGTAGGTGTTCGTGCCTTACTTCCTGCCAGATGGTGTGCTGTAAGTACTCTGGGAGGTTGACTGGAAGAAATCACTTTAAGTGATAAATCCGCCTTTGTACGCTACTTTTATCTTGCTTCTGTGTGAAGCATTGTAAATTACTATTGATCTTATGTATTTTATCTTCTGTCTTCTGTATCATCGTTATTGTTTTGTGTGCAGTAAAGTATTTCTATTCTATTCTATATTCTTGTAAACTACAGCACAACACCGATCACCACATATAGCCATGTATTAGGACAAGATAACTATCAGTAAAGTAAAGTAAAAGTAAAAAAGATTTTATTAATTAATTCTAAAACATATAAACATTACAAATACAAACATTACAAATACAAACATTACAAATACAAATAACATTATTCTCAGATTTTTTTACATTTTGCATGTTTTAGATCGACATAAATATGATCACTCCCACCTAAACTGGCCATTGATGGCTGTATTATAGGTGGTTGATCAGTAAATTGTACACTTCTATCTACCCAGTAACAAGAACATCTCAATTCTTAATTCTCAGTACACATCTACCCGCAAACTCATTCACCTACTCCAATCAGTTTTTAATGACTGTATGTAGATCAGCCGACATCGTCGCGCGTAGATGTGTGCGTGAAGTGTGTGCGAGTGTATTTGAGTTGAGCATCGTTAGTTCATTCACTGCTAGTGTCAAAGAATATCTGTTAAATGAAGACACGACACTCGTGGATATAATTATTTTATTTTTATTTTATATACCATAGTTAGGTTTGTGTTTTTGTTCAGCTTACTGTTTTTTTATTTTTTTTTATTAAGATAAACGAAGATATTAATGTGAAGCTAAAATGTTTGCTGAACGTGTGAAAGTGGCAAAAGAAAAATAAGTACACATATGTTTTTATTTACTACTAATAATACTTTTATACACATATATACATACACAGTTAATTATAGTGCAACTATTTGCAGTAGGTATACAGGTTTTTTTAAATTTTTTTTTTATGTATTAATATTAGTGTGAATAGAGTAGATTTTTAGATTAATAGTAGATTAAATTAGATTTTTAGATTATTATTGTTTGTTTAGCCATTTCACGAGATATTTCAGAGTGTGAGTAATAACTATATAGATATTCATATTCATCCGTAGATACCTATACGTACTTTTTGCAGAATAGATCACTTCATTACTGTCAATAACAACTCAGCACCATCGTAATTCAAACTGAGCAGCCAGTCGGATACTACTTTATAGCGCTTGAATTTGGGTAGATAACGGATTGAGCAGTACTTATCAAGTTTGTTATATAGAAATGGTCCAAGAAACCAACCAAAATGTTGTGCAAAACTAGTGCATGTAGCGGGAATTGTTACCTGTTTCGCATTTCGCGTGTTATGACTGTGTGTTGTTCCAACATCAGTGCTCAGGTATTTGTGGGTGTGCTTAACTATAGTAGCTATAAATAACTTCCGCACACTGAGTACACGGCATTCCTTTAGAAGAGTTTGAGTTGGGTAACGAAATGGCTTCTTTAGCATTACTCGTAGAATCACTCTTTGTGCCCGTTCCAGTAGTATTAAGTGTGATTTGGCAGCGCCGCCCCAGCACGTAATACAATAGACGAGTCTAGATTGACATAAGGCTAAATATATGGTCCTTAGAAGGTCCCTTTCTACGATATTTCTAAGGTTTTTAAATATGTAGATAAGTTTACGTGTTTTTCCTGCTAGTGCCTGTATATGCATATCCCAACACATTCTGAAATCTAAGGTTATTCCTAAATATTTTATATGTCTTACTTCTTCTAGCTTTTGGCAATTACAAGATGTGTCTCCCTGTGATGTGGAATCCGCACATGTGTGAATCCGTAGACAGGCCGCATCTTTAGGTAGTGTAGATCTTTTGACACAGAAGTTAATATATTTAGTTTTGTCGACGTTCAGAGTTAGAAGGTTGAAGTCCAGCCACTTTTTCAGTTTAGTTAGACCTTTTTCAGCTAGCTTATGCACAGCTGTCCAAGTTGGGGCTGTAAATACAAGAGCAGTATCATCTGCAAAGGTTACTATTCGGCATCCCAGGATTTGTTGCGTGCATAGGTCGTTTATGTACATTATAAACAGAAGAGGACCTAGAACGCTTCCCTGAGGTACTCCAAACACAACATCGCTCTCGTCACTCTGCACTTCTCCTATCCTTACCCGCTGACTTCTATTTGTTAGATAGGATGTGAACCATTTTAGCGGCAGCCCTCTGATACCAAAATGTCTTTCCATTTTTTTCAGCAAAATAGGTTGTGACACTGTGTCGAAGGCTTTAGCCAGGTCCAAGAAGACTCCGACACATCGTTCACGTTTATCTATGTTTGTAGTAATATTGTCTGTAAGATCGCGTACTGCATCTTCCGTCGATTTGCTCATTCTAAATCCGTACTGGTTAGGCGCAATAAGATTATTGGACTCGAGATACTGACTCAATCTTTTTTTCACAATTTTCTCGAGCACTTTTGCCAAGACGGGTAGCAAGGAAATCGGCCTGTAGTTGGAAGCAAGCTTCTTATCACCATTTTTGTAAATGGGACATACTGCTGCCTTTTTAAATGCTGTCGGAAAAATTCCGGATGACAGGCTCAAATTAATTATGTGTGTAAGTGGCTCTAATATAAGATTTTTTGATTTTTTTATAAGTTGCGAGGTAAGGCCGTCCCATCCGGCAGCACTACCTCCACGTAGTTCTCTAATTACCTTGTCGACTTCTGTATGGTATGTAGGAGACATAAAGAAAGAATCGGATTTTTTTATAATAGTTTCAACGTTTTCTGCTAGTTCTATTTCAGACGAATTTAAGTGTTTTATTGTGTTGGTGGCTAATCTATTACCGACTGAGCAGAAAAACTTATTTACTGTATTGACCGATTCAGTGTGATTACTGCCAAGAAGGTCGGTCGATATATTAGTAGCTTTAACTGGAAGTGACGCTGCCTCTGCTATTATTTGCCAAGTTCGTTTTGGATCATTAACGTGTTTTTGTAGATCATTTTTCATATAGAGGTTTCTAGCAGCTTTTGTAGCTCGATCGCAAATATTTCTATACTTTTTATAGTAATTTTGTTTATCTATATCATTCTTGTGGGTTTTAGCCTGTTTATGTAACCTATCACGTTTGTCTATACATCTGATCAACCCAGGTGTTATCCAGCTTTTGATGTTTCTTTTAGAGCGAGGTAGGGTCTTCGTTACCGTGTGTTTGGCCTGTAATAATTGCAAAGATTCAATAAACTTTTTTGAAGCAATTTCTACATTGTCACATCTGAGTACATCACTCCAGTTAAGGTTTTCTAGGTCAGATGCTAAAGCCTCATAATCGGTTATTTTAACTGTACGTGGATGATTAGTGTTACACTTATTATCGGTTCCCAGTGACGCCATTATGGGGAAATGGTCGGTTAAAGCAGTCTGGCATATGATCGATGTAATCGTATCCCCACTTCGTACCATAATGTGATCAAGACAAGCGTTTAACCTCGTGGGTTTGGTGATGGAAGGGATAAGACCATGCTCAGCAGCAAAGCAAAGGTAAATTTCAGCTCGACTATCAGTTGTTCCTTCACTGATGTCGATATTCATGTCACCTGCTACGATCACGTGCTGTTTCGTCTTAGCCGCTATAAGTATTTTATTCAAGGAACAAAGGAAACTGTCAATATTATTAAAACTAGGAGATCTGTATATAGCTATCACAGAAGTGTGGTTTGCAATATCAATTTTTAGACTATTGGCATCGGCAAGCGCAGGTTCAGTGACTACAGCGGATAAGTTTGATTTAATGTACACAACAACGCCATCACTTTTATTCGTGTGCCTGGTAGTATAGTGTGAGTGATAGCCTTTTATATGTTTAGGTTGATAGGTACTTGTGTTTATCAAGCAGCAAGTAAGGCACGAAGATGCACCTGCTACAAGACTCGGCGGAAGGACCGTGCCGAGATGAGAGGCGGCTATCCTGTCGCCCTTCTGCACGGCATCTTGTCCTTATCTCTTAGTCGCCTTTTACGACATGCACGGGGAGAGATGCAGCGGGGCTATTCTTTTTAAGTACTGACCCCACACGGTCAAATAATGTATTTATGCAAAATTTTCAACACATACAAATTGGTAATTTGTACTTAAGTACATTTTTTTATGTTTTCATGAATAACATAATTAAATATTATGCAAATAGGCATAATTATATTTCCGGATAGCGACGCTGGTACCCAAGAGGGTAAATTGCTAGAGTCTTTATACTTGGATGAATCAAAGACCAAATCGATTGCTACTTATTTGCGATTTGACTCCCCGGGAAGAAAACAGAGTTTGAAAGGTTTTGCAAGGTTCCACATCCCAAAGACTAGCTAAAATAAAATACCTTAAGGCATTCAACTTACATTTTGTGCGAACTTTTTGTGTATATTTTTTAACGTTTAATATATTTGAAATCTTAACGCAGGAGGTGGCGTCATACCAAAGATTAAAATCCACAGATATAGCATAGACTAACATGGCGCACTATATACAATGTCACCAATGAAAGGGCCGCATGCGGCTACTTCGCATCAGACGCAGCGCCAAGCGCGTGTTGAGAGGTCGTCGCTTCACGGAACGGAACGGAACGCGCCGATGCGAGAGTGCAGAGCGTTAGCGTTTTGTTAATATTAGGCAGCTTTTGTTTGATGCCATTCTTGATGACTACCGTACATGAATTCACACACACCGTTATGTCTAATCGGTGACGAACTCTTGAGCGCTTTGCTCTATCTATAGATGATACAACTACTTGAAATTTAGACAGAATACGTCATCGACCCGATGGCGAAATGTTAACGCGCTGGCGGCTCAAGCCTGAGTTCCAGGTTCAAATTCCGGTAGGGACATATATTTTCTCTTCATTTTCGGATTTGCTTCTATCTAATGAAGTATATTTGAATTTATAAACTGAATTGAATGTATTTTTCATAATTTAACTTGCCACTTCATGCAAAAAGGAATCTGTTTTTTTAAATGTAATCCGGTATTGGTGGCCGACTCAGAGGGGCCAGAGTACATGCCCCGACCGGCCAATATCACCTCCGAGATGGTGCCATATCGGAGAAGCCTTTGAACGGCTGGCTATACTGGACTACAAGGAGAACACAGCCAAGGAGGCTTCTATGCGGCGATCTTCGTTCAAGTCGATTTCTGCGTCCGAAATATTCTGCACCCAATCCACGCGCACCTGATCCACCGCGTCAGCAGACCAATATGACGCATACGGGTCTCTATTGGGACCCGTACAGCCAAGTGGAGGAAAACTAATTTTTTGTTCTTAGAATAGAATAGAATAGAAACTGTTTATTGCACACAATGGAAAGAATAACAGTAAACGAATAGAAACAAGAAATATAGGAGTGCGCAAAGGCGGACTTATGCTTCGGCAAATGCGGGTAGGTTCGACATCTCTTGCTGGAAAAGGTCGGTTACCACCCGAGCCGTGCTTCGCCAGCAGAGGAGCCCACGACGATTCATGACGATGCAGACGCACTCTGTCATGCTGTGTTCTGTGTTGAAATTGGCATGTCTGGAAATTTCAATGGATTCTCGAACCAAACGTGGTACATACAATGGCGTGTTAAAGGTATAGATTCAGCGTTCTATACAATATTGAATAAAATAAATAAATAATAATAAAAAAAACCATTTATTGAGTGTGATAAACATTTGCATACAGAGCAGTAATACTTAGTCTAACTTAATACATTTATTTACATGATTTATGTTGTTGCTGACTGGTGTAACGGTGCTTACTCAAAAGGCAAGGGGTATTGCATACGAGCAATGTCTTACCCCCTTCCTAAGTGATATAATCTGCTTATTTGACATCTCTTTTGCGGTCAGACTTCATTTAGTGGCAGAAATTAACAATACAAAATTATTATAATAATATTGGAGGCGAATTTGGTATTTAATAGAAAACATTGCCATCTAGCGGTAAAACTTATTACTGTAAGTGATTTTTCCAGTCAACCTTTGGGTGATGAGGAATAAAATACAGAGAAAGAAGTAGTTCTCAGGTTAAGACATTTAATTTTTTTTAATATGGCGCTAGTTGGCTTAAATAAATAAATAAATAATAAATTATCCGCAAATGTTGTGTAGGGAGGGTTAATTTTTTATACTAAGCGCGACATGTGGCGCCGAGCCAACCATCAGGTACTAAAGACTATAAAGACGCCCATGGACACTCGGTCGCATACGGGGATTGCGAATGCCATGCCGGCCTGACAGGTGCCCATTCACGCCTCTCCTGGACCCGAGACTGCACTTGGGGGGAAATATGTGGGCAGGGACAGCGTTCCAGAGTTTACCGGTTCTGTGGAGGACGGATCTGCAGAACCGATTGGTATGCATTCGCGGTAAGTCCAGCGTGTAGGGATGCAATCCCTGCCCAGTGCGCGTTGTGCGGAGGTGGAAAGGGGACGGCATGATCGCGTCAAACAGCTCCTCCGAGCACTCGGCGTGGAATAAGCGATAAAACAGACTTAGGGCGCCGAGACATCCCTACGAAGTAGTTAAGGGTTGAAGTTCTAAAGCCGCATCTAAACATCTAGTAGGTCTTTAGACCGGAACCACAACAGACAGTGCTCTAATCATCTTGAATACATGTATCTATAGCATGTATAAATTTATACCTTCGTGTTTATAACTGCATAACTTCATAACACGTATGAACGACGTGATAATATTTCTGTGTAATATTGTTTTTAATGTTCCGTACCGTAACTACCATGGATGTTGCTCTGATGTAATGGCTTCCCTCATCCCTCCTGCCCCCATCCGTCACCGCTACACCCGCCGGACACGCTCGGTGGGTTTTCGTCCGAATACTTTGCTAAAACTGGTGGTCGGTGTTGTGCAGTGTTTTACCAGAGCAGCACAACACCGATTGCCCAGTTTACCCCGTTTGTCGGGATACAACGTGTGGTATGTTATTTTCGGACTGAAAACGAAACCTATAAACGTAAATAGACGTAACCTAAAAAAAATCTACAGAGGACAGTTGACCTCAAATCACTCTTTATCATTTACGTCAATAAAATAGCCAACGAGCTTGCGGTAATTAATAACATCATAGTGACTTATAAAAATTCGTATATTTTTCATATCTGAAAAAGAAGTCTTGTATTATTTCTGAAATAAATTATTTTTATATTTTGAAGTAGCCTCCCCGTGAATATCTATCATAAAAGGCTACCAAGGGATAAAGAAAGGATGTCTTGCATAAGGACGACTGGTCAGCCACCTCTCGCCTTGGCACGGTTCTTCCACCGAGTCGTGCAGCAGGTGGGTCTTCGTGCCTCACTTGCTGCTTGATAGTTGTCTTGTCCTAATACAATATTGCTAAACGTGGTGGTCGTTGTTGTACTGTAATTTACAATAGTACTTTCAGCACAACACCGACTACTCTGGTTACCGCGATTGTCGAGATACATCGTGTGGTACCTATGTATGTAGTTTTGCTTGAAGACAATAAATTTGATTTTTTTTAAGTAATACATTTTAATATTATTATTAGTATAATATTTAAATTTATTATATATTATGATATTCCGGGATATACACTGTCACCATAACAGGTCACCATATAAAGTTTCGTCAAAATCTGTCCAGTGGTTTTTGCGTAATGCGCGTACAGACAGGCAGACCACAATTATAAAAACTTTTCTAACATGTTCAGTTTCTCATTTTAAAACGTCCTGGTTGGTTTTTTTTCCGAATATATTCAAAGTACAGACTTTTTTGCATTTACGATTTTAATATTATGTATAGATATACTTTTAATTTTCGTTCGGACTATCATCGAACGGACGAACGCATCATAAACGTGATCTCCTACAGTAAGTATGGCGGCAATAAAATACAATATGTGAGACTTTCTGAAAATTTATCTATCTGTAAATAATATTTACTGGGTCGTTACCGAGCGACATAACAGATCAAAATGCGAGACCCTCATCCTACGAATCCGAATGTTTGGTACCGACGATATTACAGACTCCTATATTTTATGAGAGTTTGTTGCCACGATGTCGTATCATTATAGAACATAAAAATTTAAGGCTGCATACGACGTAAAATTTCGCTCTTTCCGAAAGATGTACCATCAATGTGTTTTTTTTTTATGGAAACTCTGACACGGTTGGCTACATGACCTACAACATCCGTGATGTCAGCCCATAACCAGGTGAACTAGGTGCCGTATCAATGCTTCCCTTCATTTCATGTCGGCTACCACTTAACTGGACGGAAAACATGAACTATTTACGTAGCCGTTTCGACGGACGTTTCATTCAGTGCGGTGGTACCAACCCGGGCGGGATAAACTCTACCACCTAGTAAGGTAAGAAGGGAAGGTTCCTACAGTTTTACGTGGAATCCGAACCACGGTCAGCCTCCAACGGTCGGGAGAATATGTCGACTCAAATTGAGCATCACCTACAATGCCGCGAGCGATGTCACGGGTAAAAATTACACAAAAATAATTACAATATAAAACATAAACCATGAAAATAAATAAATACAATGTAAAACCAACGAGGTATTATGTTTTACTAGAGCTATCGCTACGAAGAAAGATACAGAGAGCCGGCATCCCATCAGCTGAGGTATGTAGCGGGGAGTCGGAGCGCAGAACCGAGCGGTAGAGAGGAGCTCGCGCGGGGCGGGAAGCGACCGGAGTGGGGCTATCGGGCGGTGGGAGGGGCTCGCGCGGGGCGGGAAACGATCGGGAGAGGGGCTAGCGGCCGGTAAGCTACAACGCCAGCCAAGGCCAACCCAACATGTCACAACATGTGCATTAAAATACATACAACCGGGCAGGCGCGGGCGGTGGCGCGTGCGACGAGTTCGGCCGCTCGCGATCGACTAGTCTCTCATGTGCCCCAATTCGTAAATTGTGCCTCAACTCAGCGGAGCAACGCCCGTTGCTCGAGTAAGAGCTCTAGTAAAGCATAATACCTCGTTGTGTAAAACACAAAAATAAATTAAATACGTGCATAGACTTCAAAAACGATAGCCCGATAGTTTCACGTTCACCTTCCTCAGTTAAACAAATTGTTACAGAGGAGAAGATGAAAATGTTCTGGCATTTTGAAAGCCTCCTGAATGATTAGCCCGCTAACGGGGCGGCCCTATAATTTCGGTATTGTGGACTACGCTAATTGGGCCCACGTCGTGCTGCGAATGACAATTTTGCTTCTGCACGTGCTGGGAAAGGCGTGGCGTAACTTACATTACTATGTATATAACATATGTTTTCCTTGCCTTTTATATGAAAACTGACACGGTTGGCTACATCACCTACAACATCCGTGATGACAGCCCGTAACACCGGGTGAACTAGGTGCCATGTCAGTACTTCCCTTCGGTCGTGCCGGCTACACTGAACTGGACGGAAAACACAAACTATTTACATAGCCGTTTCGACCGACCTTTCGTTCTGTGCAATTGTACCAACCCGGCCGGTATAAACCCTACAACCTAGTAAGGTAAGAAGGGAAGAGACCTACAGTTTAACGTGGAATCCGAACCACATGTAACAATAACAACATTCTCTGCATGTAAAAATGAAATATGGCTTACTTTAGTCCTTTTTTCGCATTTGTCGTACATACGAAATCATTAGGGATAAAGAAGCGATTTATACCTACATATATCGCTACTCTGTAGCTCGTTTCAAAAACAGTGTGAAAAATGTCTTAGCTGCTAGACTCTGCTGAAGTTTCCTTACAGTATGTCTATCAGGTCATTATATTTGTCTAAATTTTGAATTAGCTAGATCTTAAATTTAATTTAAATTTAATTTGCGCGGCCACTTCGAATTCCTGGCCTTTGCTGTGGAAACACTTGGCGTGTGGTCACCCGACGCAAGAACTTTCGGAAACATCCTAGGAAAGCTCCTTATTGATAAGTCTGGTGACCGACGTGCCTAGTCTTTCTTCTTTCAGAGAATACGGCTAGCCATTCAAAGGGGCAACGCAGCCAGCGTATTGGGTACTGTGGCTGAGTCGACTGAGTTGGACGAAATTATCTGACTTACAGTAAGACTAACATGTTGTAATTATTTCGTTTTTATTATTTATTAGGTAAATTTTATTTAATTAGTTTTACTCACTGTATCAAGTTGTATTTTGTATTACTGTTATGTGTATTTTCTTCATTCAATATAAGTTCATTTAATAAAAAAATATTTTTCATTAGTTTTTTTTAATTTTTGGTATTTATTAAACCAAAGTTACAACTTTGGTTTCATATTATATTTAGAATATTTATGGTCAATATAATTGAGTATCTTTATTGAACACACAACATTAACAAAAATAATTAAATCTAGACCTAAAAATAACTAAATTAACTATAAAAATAAATCTAACTATAAATAAAAATAGTCGTCCATAGGGACCATAGGCATGGTCCCCATGACGGAAGCGGCGTTCCCCCTCTGGATCGCCAGGCTGATCCGCTGGTTGAAATACGCCCGAGCACGGCGGTCACCAGACGCAATATAATCAATATAATTGTTTTTCTTAACAATTAACATGTTACACTGTAACTAAGCCTACGCCGTCTGTCTGTAACAGTTACAGACAGACGGCGTAGGCTTAGTAATGGGATCCCGTATGTAACGCCGTGAACCACGATCGTCTACACCGGCCTTAAATATGGTCAAAGACCTTGGACGTCCCATAGAAAGGAACGATGACGACAAGGTTAAAGCCGGTGTAGCCAGGTTGTGGTTGACGCAAGGCGCTATGATATTCCCTAATGGCGTAAATAATAATTTTAACGGGGTTAAATAAAATCAATTAAGCCTTCTATCACGATGTAGTGCAGGGTGGATTCTCCGCGATAAGTTATCGAAGCCTGAAACGGTCTAAAACTGTATTTTACATAGAGAGCAAGTCGAGTGAGTTTTAATGCGCCGATTCGTATCGCGGTGATGTTGGCACCACCAGCGCGGGTGACGTAGGACGTCGCTCGTTGCAAATTGTCACTTCTGCGAAAAATTTACAATGTGAAGGGGAGAATTTTGGTGCTGCGAAGTCATCTGAGCAAGGGGCGCGGAGAGCGCCGGAGAACCGTTTCTGGGAAACACCTGTAAGTGCTGAGCCATTTATTTCTAGTCGTCTCGTACTTAAAATGTGAATTTTCTCCAGAAATAGTTTTGTGAAAACGTGTTAGGTTTTTTTCACCCAAGTTCATCCGCTCGAAAATAATTAATCTCTCCTTCCACGCCCGTCTGGCATCTACGCTGCCCCGCGGATAGTTGTAAAGCCGAATTATATTTATATTTCAGTTCTGCGTGTCGGCAAACTAACTTTTTAATGTGAGGAGGCATTTCATACGAAGGCGGCTCGGCAGATAGAAGAAGCGACATTGACAGGTAACCTTACTTCTTCTACCGCGGAGTTTGTGTAGTATCGGAAACGTCAAATTCACGGAATTATATAAACTTAACTTGAAAAACGCATTCTCAATTTCTCCCCGTAGCGGAGCGAACGCCGTCGAGTGCAGGACGAAAGTACGGACTGCACTCTTGAGCTCGCCGCGCGATTAACGTCGGTGAGAGAATTATATTTTGTATTTAGTGGTAGGATTGTGAAAATGCACCAGCCCTCCGAGCGACGTGTGTCGCAGTATTTCTCCAATGTGTATTATGTATTGCACAGTATCTCTTAAATGTGTATGAAGGCCATCAGCCTGAGGGTACGTCCGCCGGTTTGGATGTGGTGCGGACGTACAAATTGAGCATGTGATTATGTGTAGCTTCTTCTGACGGGCTCTGCTCGCAGTCTACGGTTGGGCTCGCGTTCCTCGAGCGGGTGCAGCTGCACCAACGGGCCGCGAGTCCCTTTGTGTGGGATCCGGTGTCGGTCCCTGCGCCTCGCCTGGCCGCATTCCTCGTGCACGAGTGGCGCGAAACCTCGGTCACGAGGCAGGCGGCTGTGCGCCGCGTCGGGGCTGACAAGCAACGCATCGTGGCACCAGAGAAGGCTTCAGCTCTCTCCGTCGTCTTCCGGATAGCAGCCACGGGAGCTCCGGAAGGCCCAAGCTAAGTTTCTTCTGGTGGCACGATTCGGTGAATGTGCGTGGTAAAATTAGGTATATGTAAATTTCAGTCTATGGCAGCAAGCCACTTTATATGTACAGACATGAACCAAACCCTGAGATCACTTTATATTATTTTCATGTAATTGTCGTATTTTCTCGATAAATTAAATATTTCAAATTGTAACGGTTGACTTTATTTTACTCATGCTCTAGGCCATATGCCGCACACACCCCCCTATAGCATTGGCTATAGCTACACCCAAAAGTCACGCCTTACACGTACGACGTATACGGAACCCTAATAATAATAGAGCCTCCGGTGGAGGCTAGAACGTCTAACCGTGGATAACTGATTATATTTCATATCTAACACTACAGCTAACCTAAATATATTTGTAGAAAGCAAATCCCATTTTCCACAGCGCTTCACGTAACACAGAAACAAAAGAAGATTGGCAATTAAGACGCAGAAGCTTGGCATTATTCCACCCCAATTATGGTCATTAGCGCTCGTATTATTGTGTTATGCGGAAAATAATGAAGCCACCTGTAATGTTACGCAGGCAAAGATTTAAATCGATAGATAGAGCAAATAGCTCAAGAGTTCGTCACCGATTAGACATAACGGTGTGTGTGACTTCGTGTACAGTTAGTCATCAAGAATCGCATATAAAGCTGCCTTATGTTAACAAAACGCAAACGCTCTGCACTCGCGCATCGGCGCGTTCAGTTCCGTTCCGTGGAACGACCTCTCAACGCGCGCGTGGCGCTGCGACTGATGCGAAGTAGCCGCATGCGGCCCTTTCATTGGTGACATTGTATGTAGTGCGCCATGTATTATTGTGCTATGAGGAAAATAATGAAGCCACCTGTAATGTTACGCAGGCAAAGATTTAAATCGATAGATAGGGAATAGTATATAATACTTATATAAGTATGTAATTATTTAGTTTATTTTTATCTATGTTCATGTGTGTATATAATATTATAGTGTTATTTTAGGCGTCCAAGTTGTCTTTTTTGTTTTTTTTTCATAAATTTATTAACATGTTGTTATTAGTAACTGTTTTTTTTTCACTAAATACCTACATAAATGTTGTAATAGGGTGGTTGACCGGCAGAGATTGACTTAGGCGATAAGTCCCGCCATTTGTTGTATAATTTATATTAAACAATAAAGTACTTATATTAAATAAAAATAAATAAATAAATAGGCAAACATAGCGCACTACAGACAATGTCACCAATGAAAGGGCCGCATGCGGCTACTTCGCATCAGACGCAGCGCCACGCGCCTGTTGAGAGGTCATTCCACGGAACGGAACGGAACGCGCCGATGCGCGAGTGTAGAGCGTTAGCGTTTTGTTAGCATGAGGCAGCTTTTGATGCGATTCTTGATGACTACTGTACATGAAGTCACACACACCGTTATGTCTAATCGGTGACGAAATCTTGAGCGCTTTGCCCTATCTATTGATTTGAATCTGTGTACGCAGGCATATTTACTCTCTGTAAAAATTACTTGACAATGTAATTTTGCACCAGATCTGTATTTATAATTAGGGTTTATTTATTTATTTGTTTTTCTACAAGTAGGACACAACATAACATAAAAAAATAACACAGGTATTCTTAAAACTAGTCTTATGTCTACTCAATAATAGGAAACACTACAGTCAGGGATCGGAACGATCGTGCGTGACGTCCATCGTCGTCCGTCCGCAAGACTGTGTGGATTTCTATTCGTAAAGTGAGGAATAAATATCGTATTATATTTTCATATTTATTATTTACTAGCTGAGCCCGCGGCTCCGCTCGCGTGAAATTCGTATTCCAAAGAAGAATGTAAGTAACTAAGGGCGAGGCCGAAGGCCGAGCTGCGTTCAGGTAATCGATATACCTTCTTAAAGAAAGTAACTAACTAAGGGCGAGGCCGAAGGCCGAGCTGCTTTCAGGTAAACCATAAACCTTTCTCAAATAAAGGAAGTAAGTAAGGGCGAGGCCGAAGGCCGAGCTGCGTTCAGGAAGACGATAAACCTTCTGGAAGAAGGTTTATCGTCTTCCAATTAAACCTACCTAACACACATTAAAATAACTATCAAAACGGACATTTTCAAATGTTCTTAGAGCACTTGCGGCATTACCCCGCTGGATGGCAAGGCTTACCCTTTGAATGAAGTACATAAGCCCTTGATGGCGGGACACCAGTTGCGTCAACCAGCTCAAGCCTCTTTTGGCTTCACTGCTCCACGGACCGGGGGTTTCAACCGCAAACGCAACAAATTCGAAATCTTGAATTATATTTCTATATTTGCTGCGTTTGAGGCTCTCCGCCCCAGCCTCGGCCGCGCCAGCCGCTCTTGAAGATGTCCTAACGTGACTTGGAGCCAATGTGAGAACAAAAGTGGCGTCCCACATCAAAGAACTACCCTTAGTCCATGGCACTAAGGTGATAGCATCGGGCCTCTTGCCATCCAGCCGGGAATAACCGCGAGGTTCTAGGATGCACGGTATATTTGCCGTTAGAAGCGTGGACTTTATAATAAAATTAAAATTAAATTAACTCAATCTTAATATTAATTAACTTTATTCGAGATGGTTTAGCTTCTTCCTGAACGCAGCTCGGCCTTCGGCCTCGCCCTTAGTTACTTGCTGTCTTCGAGATGGTTTATCATTTGTCAGAACGTAGCTCGGCCTTCGGCCTCGCCTTAGTTACTTACTTTCTTCAAGATGGTTTAGCTTCTTCCTGAACACAGCTCGGCCTTCGGCCTCGCCCTTAGTTACTTGCTTTCTTCGAGATGGTTTTTCAATTATCCGAACGTAGCTCGGCCTTCGGCCTCGCCTTAGTTACTTACTTTCTTCAAGATGGTTTACCTTCTTCCTGAACGCAGCTCGGCCTGCGGCCTCGCCCATAGTTACTTACTTTCTTCGAGAAGGTTTATGGTCTTCCAGAATAGAGCTCGGCCTTCGGCCTCGCCCTTAGTTACTTACTTTTTTCAAGAATGTTTTTCTTCTTCCTGAACTCAGCTCCGCCTTCCGCCTCGCCCTTAGTTACTTTCATCGAAAAAGATTATCGTTTACGTGAGCACAGATCCGCCTTCGGGCCCGCCTTTAGTTACTTACTTTCTTTTTTTTAAATACGAATTTCACGCGAGCGAAGCCGCGGGCAACAGATATATAAATGTTATTGCACCAATGACAGCGACATAACCTCGACTTTCAATTATTATTTTTATTTATCAAACAATTTGTCACCGGCCAGCTCACGTCGAGATGACAGTTCTCCGTTGTCAACATGACATTTAAAATTGTTTTTTACCTTTACTTTGGATTACGTGATTTTTATTATATTTTTTAATTATTATTTTCATCCGGGATTTACACTGTCACTATAAAAAGTTTCGTCAAATTCCGTTCAGTGGTTTTTGCGAGATGCGCGTACAAATAGACATTTTTGCATTTACGATTTTATGATATTTATAGAAAGAATAGATATGTATAGACTATTGTGTTCAAGTTATAAAAAAGAAGAACTGTCATTTTCGTTGTACCTACTTATTTTTAAATTTCGAATGAATATTTTATTTCAATTGTATTTGCTGCCAGTTCTCAAGATATAATTATGTACTTTGGACTACGTGATTTTAAACGCGCAATAATGTTTATAATTGTTAATTTTTTTTTATTTTTGTTATTTTTTTTTTACGTATTATGTTAACCCGGCATATAAACTGCCACTATACAAAGTTTCGTCTAATTCCGTTCAGTGGTTTTTGCGTGATGCGCGTACAGACAAACAAACAAACAAACAAACAAACAAACAAACAAAAATTTTAAAAACTGTTCTAACATGTTCAGTATCTCATTTTAAGCCACCCTGGTTAGTTTTTTTCCGAATACATTCAATGTACAGACTTTCTTACCTCTACGATTTTATTATATGTATAGATTAATTTGTTACTTTAGTTAGACATAATTTCAAGCTTATCTCGTTTTCTGTCTAAATTTTAGTTTACATTTTTGAAGCTGCATTTTTGAAAATAATAAAAAATATATAAATGTAATACTTTTTTTTTATTTTGTTGAGTTCATTTTCAATGTGCCTCGAAGGTCGTGTAATGCACGAGATCTGTGAATTTTTAGGTTTCCGTATCCCAGACGGAAGCCTATTACTAAGACTCCGTCGTCCGTCCGTCCGAGGGCTGTATATCTTGAAATAAGAAAAATAAGAAAAACTTAAAAATTAAGGGGGCCCCCATACAAGAAACATTTTATTAAAATAGATTAGTCACACTATTTAATAACAGATGGCGCAAACGACTTTTATACATTGCATGCATTGTTAGGTGCTGTCATTTTCCAATCGTAAAGTGCTATCGACCTCATTGAGGCGTCTAAGATAGCCGCTTCTTAATCTTTGGTCGTTCCAAAAAAAGAATTTTCAGAAGTTTGATGTTTGACAGATCACTTTTAAAAAATAAAGTGGCGTTACTATGGTAACAGCTGTCAGTGGGCAAACATGGAGACCTGTCATAACATGAACATAATATATCTGATAAATTCAAATTCGAAGACCATGACACCTGAGCGGATAGGCGGATATTATTGATAGCGGATAGATACGGAAACCTTCGCGCGCGAGTAAAACTCGCACTTGACAGATTTTTGTTATTATTTGTTGTTCTATCCGCCAAAATAACACATATTCTGTGACAATTTCAACCGGTTAGCTATTACGGTTTCAAAGATACAGCCATCGGACGGACGGACGGACAGACAGACAGACGTTGAAGGCTTACTAATAGGCTTCCGTACGGGGAAAGGAAACCTAGAAACACCGAACGATTGCGAAGAAAATGTAAGCGTAAACACAGCCTTTATTGATAGTACAGGACGGAATAGAAACCATATCTCATTCGAGCAGACTTCCTCATTCAATAAAAACCATCCGCAAAAGTGCTGTCTTGCATTTTCGCCCGCGGGATACGTACGAAATCCAACTGTTTATGGCAAGGCTTCCATGTTATTAAGCGATAGTTGGCATGCTACACAGTTCAGACAGTCGAGCGCAGTAGAATCATTTCTGAGTACTTTTTACATACATAGATATACATACCACACACGCTGTATCCCGACAATCAAGGTAAGCAAAGTAATCGGTGTTGTGCTGCAATAACTCTGGAAAATTGCAGCACAACATCGACCACCACGTTTAGCAAAGTTTACGGACAAGATAACTATCAAGCAGCAAGAGCCACCTGCTGCACGACTCGGTGGAAGGACCGTGCCAAGGTGAGAGGTGTCTATCCTGTCGCCCTTTAGCACGGCATCTCATCCTTATCCCTTAGTCGCCTTTTACGACATGCACGGGGAGAGACGCACTGGGGCTATTCTTTTTAAGTACCGCCTCACACAGTACAGAGACGCAGTGGGGCTATTCTTTTTAAGTACCGGCCTCACACAGTTTACTTTTAACCGACTTTAAAAAAAGGAGGAGGTTTTCAATTCGTCGGAATCTTTTTTTATGTTCAGCTATAATTCTTTACCACGTGGACCGATTTTTTTCATTAGAAAGGAACTACTTTTGGAGCAGTCCCATATAAATTTAGTCGAGTTCTAAGTATATAGGATCTATGAGAAAATCATCAAACTATTAAAGCATAAGCATGTGCGACAAATGGGCGAATAAATCTATACCATGCCAACCGATTTCGATGATTATTTTTATGTTGGAAAGGAGCTACATCAGGGGATCGATCGAGTATGCGGCCGTTAACTTGCCAGATGAAGCCAATCGGGATTGCATATATAAACCGGGCTTCCCCTAAAAGTGCCAATCATAAGATTAATGACTAAGGGAGGCCCGGGTAAGATACATACAAATTAAAAAACTTTCCCTCTTTTGCTTCTCGGCATTTTTTTCGTTTTTTTTTTTACTTTTCATCGCAACAATTTTTGACAATTAAATTGACGTATCTTTTTAAAGCTAATGACTGCCGCTGGCAGCGATTGACAACCTTTTAGCGAGAACGGCTGAAGTTAACTTTTATTTTAGAATCGTGCTTATTTAGCATCGAAATGTTTTTTGGGGGAAATCAATGACGTATCATGTATTCTACTAGACCTCTTACCCGGGCAACAGCCTTCGCTCCACCGCGGTGGAGTAACCATTACGCGGAGGGACCCTCTTGAGACTAGTAGCTCGCGAGCGACCGAACGCGGCGGACGCGCCGTCCGCGCGCTCGCTGCCGTCCGTCTGCGGCTCGCATCGCGCCAGTCATTATGCCCGGTTGTGTGTTGCGATATTGCAAAAATCATACCAAAAATATTGGGAAAAGTGATGGCATTTCATTTCATAGGTAAGTATCACTTCATTTCGATCTTAATATATAAGGTCTTTCAAAATTAGTTAATAGTACGCTAAGGGGGGGTTCTGCATCATATAGGGAGTAAAACCTATATAAATTTTTTTGGACCTTGGGCTTTTTTTATGAAAAATGTTTTTTATGTATGAAAATGTATGTACATAAAAAAATATGTGGTTGATTTTTATAGCCTAATCGATTCATTTTCATAACAGTAACAAAAAAGTCTTCAATACCATTTTGATGTAACACGTGTAAGTTGGTAAAAAAAATCAAATTCTTTCTATTCCATACTAATAAAACTAAAATTGTGGTTTTCAAAATTTCTGAAAGAAAGAGATCTATGTGTTGGAAGACTTTTTTGTTCCTGGCATGAAACTGAAACGATTAAGAAAAGAATTTTTTTTTACATTTTACATTATTATAAATTTTTTTTTTGTAAACAAAAATCTTTGTTCCTCAAAAGTGATTTATTTACGATACAGAACCCCCCCTTAGCGTACTATTAACTAATTTTGAAAGAACTTATATATAATATCTTGTTTTCCATGTGCTTAGAAATATTTGGTTCAACTGGCCAATTAGGGCTGTCACAACGCTACTTCAATTTGAAAATTTTGTACATTTTATGTATTGACCTCGCATTGCAATAACATAAGCATTATTTAATTAAACAAATAAATTGAACGCGCTCATTAGGGCTGCCACATATGAATGATTAGAAATAGAGTTCTGGGATATCATGTATGAAAGTAAATAAATATGTATTAAACCACGTTAAAATATGAGAGTGAATTGACCGCTAATTAGGGTTGTCGCTATTCTTTTAATTTTTTTTAATTAGTAAGTAATTGAGAAATTTTCAAGAAAAAAATTTTTTTTACAAGGTTTCCACATCCTACTAAGGGATCAATACGAGAAAGATGGATAAAAATAGTCCAAGATGATACATTGTTTAAGGGAAAGTGAAAATTTTAATTTGTGTAAAGTGAAATTTAAATTATTTTGTTTAAGTACGGAGGAAGAGTTATTTTAGTTGTGTTTGTGTGTGTAGTCCAAAGTATACCTAATGGTTTTTTTAGTTATATATATATATTTTTTTTAAATAAATGCTGCACTCTTTATTTTATGTATGTTTGGTTTGGAGATTTTAAGTTTAGTCCAAGGCCAAGACCGCAGTTATGAATTCTTTATTATTAAGTTTAGTTTTTTAGATATTATTCTAGTTATTAAGTGTAGGTATTACAAGAATACAAAACGGCTTTACTCGCGGTCGAAATACGAGCTGTGTGGCTCGACGTTTCGGGCCAAACGTATGGCCCATCATCATGAGCACTCTGGCCGAAATGTCGAGCCACACAGCTCGTATTTCGATAGCGAGTAAATCCGTTGTTACTTCTTAAAATGTCAAATAACCACGGTAATTTAAAAACCCATATAAGTTTAGGTATGTATTTCAAGTTATTATAGTTCTGTATTTTAAGTTTAAATACATAAAAACGTTTTTTTCGATGAAATTCACTATCTGTTTTCTTCTATAATCCTTTAAAACGTCCCACTGCTAGGCACGGACTCTGCCCACTGACATAGGAGGTATTGTTTTTATTGTTGTTGTTTTATTGTTTATTGAGTATTCTTACGGCAGTCATATTGCACTCGAACTTGTCACAATTTGTTATATATATATTTTTAATTTTTTTTTATGTAACCTGACACGGTTGGCTACATCACCTACAACATCCGTGATGTCAGCCCATAACACAGGGTGAACTAGGTGCCATGTCAGTGCTTCCCTTCATTTCATGTCGGCTACACTAAACTGGACGGAAAACACGAACTATTTACATAGCCGTTTCGACCGACGTTTCGTTCAGTGCGGTGGTACCAACCCGGCCGGGATAAACCCTACCACCTAGTAAGGTAAGAAGGGAAGGGACCTACAGTTTAACGTGGAATCCGAACCACGGTCAGCCTCCAACGGTCGAGCGGTCACCCATCCAATCACTGACCGCGCTCAGCGTTGCTTAATAACAGTTGACTAACCAACCGCGCCACTGAGCTACCGAGGCTGACGAATTTTCTTATCCCTTAGTCGACTTTTACGACATGCGACGGGGAGAGATGCAGTGGGGCTATTCTTTTTAAGTACCGACCCCACACGGTACAAATCCGGTTCGATTACTCGTACATGGTGGAAATCAGTGGAAATCAGAATCAGTTTACACAAAAATACCTTTCATAGACCAGTGTGCACTAGTTACCTAACTTTATTTTTCTTCATCGGAGCGATCGTACCTATTCGTTATGAAATGCACGTATATCAATCCTTATCAAGGAAATAAATAAGTACATTAGTTGGTGCCCGGGATTTGAACCCGCAACTTCTGCATTGAGAAGCGTTACCACTAGACTACGGGCACAATTAACCATAATACCTACTCGTAAAATAATAAATCGAAAAATATATTTTTGGTAGACTAAGTGACAACCCTACGTATTCCAATGCACGTGTTGACTGACCGGCCGGGCCGGCCGGGCCGCTAGCCGCTAGTCGCTCGCTAGCTAGCCCCTCTCCCGCTCGCTTCCCGCCCCGCGCGGCTCAGCGTTCCGCCACCCCGCTACCTTACCTCATACCTCAGGTATTGGCCGTCATTTCTCTGTATTCTTTCTTCGTAGTGCTCACTCTATACATAAAATCTCTTTGGGGGAAATCAATTTGAGCTGACATTTGGGGGAAAATTTACTTAAGAGCACACCGCACCTCTCTGCCCCCAAACGAAGGATAACTCCAAAACTAGTATTACATTTATTTTAGGGTAAACATTTTACTTAGTATCGATTTCTCCATTCAATATTTCTGTCGCTGTAGGAGTTTTTTTTTTAAATAATAATAATTTAATAATATGTTTAATTAATTACACACCAGCTATTGCCCGCGGCTTCGCTCGCGGTGGACTGGGTTTAATAGCAAATACATTATTTATTTATACTTCTTTCTTTTTTCTTCTTCTCTTTATTTTAAAAACGAAATATCAACTGTATTAATTTCTTTGTTTCACGGCACTGTGGTACAACAATTGTAAATGTCTTTAATGTAAACACGAGAAAATCTTTTACTGGTTATTAATTTATGTGAAAAACCGCTTGCAACTATATGTATGTACTATAAACTGTTGATTTTCTAAATATATAAAATAAAATCCGATTTAAACCCAAATACGATAATAAACGATCGCTTCTCTTATATTCTCTCTCTACCTCCCTCCCTCCCCTTCCGTCCCCGAATTCGGCTCCTTCCCTGCCGCCCCCTCCCCTCCGTCCTCTTCGCCCCTCTTCATCCGGAGCTACCATTCGACACAAAATTCCGTTCATACCATACTTTCTTTGATACTGTTCAGCTCTAAGGAAATTTAGCGTGATGATATCATATAGCCTATAGTGAACCCCAAGAAATACTCTTTACATTGGTGCAAACCGCATCAAAATATGTTTAGTGTTTCCGGTGTTTACCTCAAATATACATACATACAGACAGACAGACTTGACGTTCCCTTTTATAAGAAGTAGAGATAAATATATTTTTTTAGTCAGCCTCGATAGCTCAGTGGTGCAGACAGTCGACTGTCGCTATTGATGGTTAAGCAACGCTGGGCCAGTCAGTACTTGGATGGGTGACCGCTAGACCGTTGGAGGCTGACCGTGGTTCGGATTCTACGTAAAACTGTAAGTCCCTTCCCTTCTTACCTTACTAGGTGGTAGGGTTCAACCCGCCCGGGTTGGTACCACCGCACTGAATGAAACGTCAGTCGAAACGGCTATGTAAATAGTTTGTGTTTTCCGTCCAGTTCAGTGTAGCCGGCACGACCGAAGGGAAGCACTGACATTGGCACCTAGTTCACCAGGTGTTATGGGCTGACATCACGGATGTTGTAGGTGATGTACCCAACCATGTCAGATTCCATAAAAAAAAAAAGGAAATAATTCTTATCAATAAACAAATGTGTGTAAATAGGTAGCGGTTCCGCGTATGCTTTTTATTTTTATTTAAATTTGACATGTAGCACCGAGCCACCCATAAGGTGTCTAACGACGCCCATGGACATTCAGTCGTATGAGAGAGTTGCAAATGCCATGCCGGCCTGACAGGTGCCTATTCACACCCCTCTTGAAAAACCCGTGATCATACTTGTGGGGAAATATATGGTGCGACCGTACTTCACGTGGACCAAAGGCTGCTTATGTATAAATAGCAGATCAGGTCCTGCTTGGAGTGCTCGCACCTGTGGGATGGCTCTGCCGAATCCCAGCTTGCGCCTCTGGACTCGATCCAGCGTCGAGCCGTGCGACTAGTGGGTGACCCCGAAGTGTCCCGCGATCTAGAACCACTGCAACACCTAATGTTTTTAAGTTTACACTGTTATTAATTATATTCATTTTTAAGTTTCCGGATTAACAGTAGGTTTAAAGACTTACATAAGTCGACGTTTCGCCCGCTACGTCCAAGTGATGCTAGGCTCGGATAAATACAAGAAAATCAACTATAACCCCACAATTAGAGTTGCACGCAAAACGGCCGCTCTCAATAACGCTAATGACTCACCGATACCTACTTCGCAAAGGAAATATCTTTGTCCGACAAGCCCACAGCCGCCCAAATTCTACGGACTCCCAAAGGTACATAAAACAGGTACGCCACTAAGACCTATTGTAAGTCAAATAGACTCGCCAACTTATAACCTGTCAAAGTTTCTCGCTAAATTGCTGCAACCTTTAGTAGGAAAGACGTCTTCCTACATAAAATACTCCGCACATTTTGTGAAAAAATTAGCGAAGATATGCCTACAAAGTGACGATCTAATGGTGAGTTTTGATGTCGAGTCGCTCTACACAAATGTACCGATAGGTGACGCACTTAAAGTTATTGAGAAAAAGCTAAGCGATAACGATATACCTACCGGCTACGTGAAATTTATAGAGCACTGTCTGCGTCAAAATTATTTCCTGTGGAATGGTGACTTTTACATCCAACTGGACGGGGTCGCTATGGGTTCACCAGTTGCTCCAGTCGTTGCCAACCTCTTTATGGAAGATCTAGAGGAAAGAGTGCTGAGAACGAGTGACAACCCACCGACGACTGGTTCAGATATGTTGATGATACCTTTGCAAAATTGCAGAATCGCACACTACACCTGCAACGGTTCCTCGAAGAACTGAACGCTGCCCATCCAAACATTTATTTCACGAGAGAAATTGAGAAAGACAACCGAATAGCGTTCTTGGACGTCTTGGTACAGAGAAGAGCCGATGGTTCCCTGTCGCATACGGTGTATAGGAAACCGACACACACCAACCGATACCTGAACGCCAACTCTCACCATCACCCAGCCCAGGTTAAATCGGTTGTAACCTCCCTGGTAAACCGTGTACACAATGTATGTGATGAAGAGCACCTTCAAATGGAGCTCAAGCAGGTAAAAAGTGCATTGCAGCAAAATGGATTTAACACGAGGGCTTGCAATATTAAAATCCAAGGTAAAAGGCAAAGACGAATAGAGGTTAGTAGACAGCCCGCCTATTTACCATACGTAAAAGGTGTTACAGACCAGATTGGTAAATTACTTCGGAAAATGGAAATCAGAACATTCTATAAGCCTCTGCCTAAAGTGTCTCAAATGCTTAGATCCGTTAAAGATAAGATACCATTTTTTTTATTGCTACCGAACTGGGTGGCTCTGTCCGAGGTCGCAACCTCAGGCGCAGCCAATTTCACCCCCGAGGAGGTGCCAACCATTGCAAGCCCCAGGCGTCTACAAAGTTCCTACCTGTGGGAAGAGCTACATCGGCCAAACGAAGAGGAGCGTCCATGAGCGAATGTGCGAACACATAAGAGCAGTCAAGAATGGTGACCTGCAGAAATCGGCCATTGCAGAACATCTATTGAGATAGTGAGTGTTGTGTGCAGCCGGGACTTCGTACGGATCGCGATCTAACACCGCTGCCGAATATTGTGCAACCTACCCACAGCTACAATCTTCGAAAAAGAGCAGTTTGACATCTGGTACAACGGACACCAGACCGGGCGAAACGTCGACTTATGTAAGTCTTTAAACCTACTGTTAATCCGGAAACTTTAAAATGAACACTGCAACACCGTAGGGACGTCGTCAGTTCCCTATGTGTGTTGCATCGCTTATTCCATGGGGAGCCTAGATAGAATGACTTTCAGCTGACTCTGGTTTTCAGTTGCAGTACGTTGCGTAGAAAGAAAACAAAAAGAAATTAAACAATTGGCTACAGGTCAATTCTTGCATCGCGGCATCGGGTTGTGTCTAGGGAGCAGACACAACCCGAGTATCAGTGTCAGTGTTCAGCTAAAAAAAAATAGTATTTTTATTTTGATTATTTATACGTTATTTTATATTATTTTAGCTGAATCAACGTTTTTTCTTTCTTTCATTTGTTATAAATAAGCATCTACTTACATAATACATTAAACAAAAAACGCCCGATGTTTTAGACATAAAAAAACGATATTAAAAAAACTATGTACCTACATACATATCACACACGCTGAATTCCGACAATCGGGGTAAGCAGAGTAATCGGTGTTGTGCTGCAAGAACTCTGGTGAATTACAGCACAACACCGACCGCCACGTTTCGCAAAGTATTCGAACAAGATTCAATCGAACAAGCAGAAAGTAAGCACGAAGACCCACCTGCTGCATGACTCGGTGGAAGTAACGCGCCAAGGTGAGAGGTGGCGAACCTGTCGCCATTTAGCGCGGCATCTTGTCCTTATCCCTTAGTCGCCTTTTACGACATGCATGGGGAGAGATGCAGTGGGGCTATTCTTTTTAAGTACCGGCCCCACACGGTATATAAAACTATGTATATGAAATCTATATTTTCGATAGGTTTTACAAAAGTAAATTCTATCTCCCCATCTCGCAACAAAAGCTTAAACGGAATGCATAAAACCTAGCCAACCCCCTGCCGTTAGGCACGAAAGGACTTGCGAAACTTCAAAGTTTCTTTCTCACAATCCCATTGAGGCATAGAATTAAAAAACATTGAAGAGTCTCGTCGACTAGGTGAAGTCGCGAATGGTGTGCAGAGACACGCAGAAATTACAAAAGTATGCCTTTTTTTATGGACACTGACACGGTTGCCTACATCACCTACAACATCTGTGATGTCAGCCTATAACACCGGGTGAACTTGGTGCCACGTCAGTGCTTCCCTTCGGTCGTGCCGGCTACACTGAACTGGTCGGAAAACCAAACTATTTACATAGCTGTTTCAACCGACCTTTCATTCGGTGCGGTCGTACCAACCCGGGCGGGTTAAACCCTACCGTCGCCTTTTACGACATACACGGGAGAGATGCAGTGGGGCTATTCTTTTAAAGTACCGGCCCCACACGGTACAGAATGTTTATCTCTGTCGCACTTGTAGACCGCGTGTCCGCGTGAAGCTTTCAGTTTTTCAGTTTATTTATTGTTCCAGTCGGTAATATATTATTATTATATATAATATCTCTTTATTCACGTTCTTATAATATATTACATTAATTTTACATAAATTTTACAAAAAGTAATAAAAATACACAAAATTAATATAATGTAAATAAAAACGGTAATTTCCGCCGGCGTCGGCGGCGGGAGGCAGGCCTCCAAGCACACCGGCGGGTGCAGGCCGTGGCTACGGAGCTCTCCGAGACGACGCGAGGCAAGCTACGAGCGATAGGTGGTGGTACTAGACACGTAGGCCACCACCACCCCCATCTCGGAAAGCTTCGTATCCGCCGGACTGCACGGCGATGTCGTCGCGCAGCTCTTTCACATATCTCGTTCTTCGGTGCACGTTCATTATTATTAGGCGAGGAATAACGGGCAAAAAAATTTGCTTTAAAAAAATCTAATTTTAAGTACCTATAACAAAAAGTTTAGATAGATAGAAAATAAAGGTTGTTCCAATTTCATTTAAAAAAATATAAATAAGTATACATGTATAATTAAACCACTCATAGGTTTGTTTACTATCTGTTTATTGTACTTACAAGAAGTAGGTATATAAAATAAAGCATATAAAAATAGTGTCCCCCAAATCCGAACGAAATTAAGTGATGTCTACAATAATTATCTTCGTATCTCATCGTTCTGACCACGCTCCATCAGCAATTCGTATTTGGTCATCTTTGTTGCACTGATGATAGATTGGCGAATCTCACTTTTCGTCAGAAATGAAAATTTATCCAACGGAATGTGGCCAGAAGAAATCTTTGAGCTAGCACTATTTTAAACCTAGCTGCCCATATATTACTTCTTCCAAAATGGCCGAACCACCGAAGCATTTGTTTCTAATTTGCAAATTGTGTGCATTTAGGCCCGGCGCGCACGGTAAACTTTATGTTGCGCAACTGTTGCCGTGTCCATGTATTCTTATGGTGGTGCGCGCACGTAGCGACGCGACAGCTGAGCAACTTTTTATGCTCCGAACCTCGAAACTTGTCGACGACGCAACTGTCGCCGTGTCCGTACATTTGTATAGGAGCACACGCACGGGAGACTTTTTGTCGCCGCAACGCCAGTCAGTACTGCATCGAACACATTGGTGGAAGGATGTCGCGCATCGGGCGGGATGCGCATTCGGGTGGGATGCTCAGGCGCATGTTTGTGTTTTGATACATAATAGTAGGTTTCAATAATTCTACTAATTCGTCGAAGCTATTCACGCTCATTCGAAAATATTCAAAGAATTTATCAGGATAGAGACGCAACTTAGGGTAAAATGTATAAAATTTTCCTTTGTTCATCCTTAATCGCCCCAAAGTGGATTTGTTTCTTTTTTTTCTTCTATTCAAAAGAGCACAAACTATGACCGCCTCGTCGAAATCCATCTTTGCAAATGAACATTCTCGGCAACTGTTGCTCTCCGTGCGCGCACCGCGCTTCTATCACGGCAACGGAGACAAAACAGTTGCGCAACATAAAGTTTCCCGTGCGCGCCGCGCCTTAGAAGAATGAAGAAGCGTGCAATGTCTAACAATGCTAGTTCTACGGTCTTGCGCTCTTTGTATTGAGTCGTTTCTAAGTTTTAATTTTACGTTCTTTTCGCCATCTAGAGGAGCTAGCTAGGGTATAAGTCGTAAAGATAAGGAAGTTCGGAGACAGAATTTGAATTCAACTTTTTCCATACCTTAAAAAGTCTCACTGCATTCAACCTGGAGTAATTAATTGTATTAATTAAAATTGATGAAGATTATGACTAGTGACCGACGCGTCTTTCTTCTTTCAGCGGATAGGTCTGGCGATTCAAAGGTGCCTCAGCCTCGGTAGCTCAGTGGTGCGGTCGGTCGACTGTTGTTAAGCAACCCTGAGCGCGGTCAGTTCTTGGATGGGTGACCGCTCGACCGTTGGAGGCTGACCGTGGTTCGGATTCCACGTGGAAATGAAATGAAATTTATTTCACATTGAATGAATAGTTACATGCTAATACAGTAGGTACAGTTATACAAATTATTGTAAATATGTGGAACAGTACTTATTTTGTTTTATTTCTGAACAAGCTGTGCCCGCGGCTCCGCCCGCTCTCATATTTCACTTCACTGCTAACCTCATAAGCTATTTAGCGTGATAGTAAGTAGCCTATAGTTGATGGGAAGAATCAAGCTATCCGTAGAATTTTGTTTTATTAAAATCGGTTCAGTGGTTCTCGAGTTATAAGCGGACAGACAGACACTCAGACAGACAGAAAGCAGACGTTGGATTTTATTATAGGTACAAGCTGTGCCCGCGGCTCCGCCCGCTCTCATATTTCACTTCACTGCTAACCTCCTATGCTATTTAGCGTGATAGTAAGTAGCCTATAGTTGATGGGAAGAATCAAGCTATCCGTAGAATTTTGTTTTATTAAAATCGGTTCAGTGGTTCTCGAGTTACAAGCGGACAGACAGACACTCAGACAGAAAGCAGACGTTGGAAGGATTGTTTTATTAAAATCGGTTCAGTGGTTCTCGAGTTATAAGCGGACAGATAGACACTCAGACAGAAAGCAGACGTTGGATTTTATTATAGGTAAGGATTAGCGCGATGTTATAGTGCGCGGGACGGATCTCGGCGTGTCGTCGCCGCAGCGGGCGACCCGCCAGGCGCATACACCATACAAGTACGGTGCGGGTGCGAGGGAGAACACTGACGAGCCGCTGCGGCGGCGACACGCCGAGATCCGCCCCGCGCATTATACCACCCAACTAGCTATGCCTGTGCTAGGCTTAGCAATGCTTAATTGCTTGTGCTAGGGTTGGCAATTTTGAATTCTAGGTAAACTGTAGGTCCTTTCCTTTCTTACCTTACTAGGTGGTAGGGTTTATCCCGGCCGGGTTTGTATGAAATGAAAATGAAATGAAAATATACTTTATTGCACAAAAAGTGACAAAAGGCGGACTTAAAGCCTAAGGGCATTATCTGCCAGTCATACCTGGGATTGTGAGAAGGGTAGATGGGTAGTGCGGAAAATTAAATGAGATATATTTTTTTAAGAGTACAAAACTAAACAATAAAACATAGATAATAGTAATAACATACAACTAAATACATTCGTGATTTACATACATACAAGTTCAAAAGTACATATACATATACGCAATATAAACAAATACATACATACATACCTAATGCCATACATTGTACCACAGCACTGAATTAAACGTCGGTCGAAATGGCTATGTAAATAGTTCGTGTTTTCCGTCCAGTTCAGTGTAGCCGACATGAAAAGTAGGGAAGCACTGACATGGTTCACTCGGTGTTATGGGCTGATATCTCGGATGGTGTAGGTGATGTAGCCAATCGTGTCAGTTTCCAAAAATACATATAAAAAAATCACGGACGTATAGCTTTAATAAACGAATTTAGATTTTAGGGGTGAATTTGTCTGTTTATTACTCTTAAACGTCTCACGCAGAACGCTAACAAAACTTACCAAAGAAAGTAAAAAAAAAAGTTTGCATAATAACGGCTCCCGCGACCGTGAGATCGAAAAATTTATACTCTTACATAAAAAACAAAAATAATAAAAAAAAAAAAACAGTTCAGTGTAGCCGGCACGACCGAAGGGAAGTACTGGCTTGGCACCTAGTTCACCCGGTGTTATGGGCTGACATCACGGATGTTGTAGGTGATGTAGCCAGCCGTGTCAGTTTTCATAAAAAAAAAACCCCCGCTTTACCCTGCACTCTACACTACACCACCAGAGCTTACGGATGATCAAACGAATATCCGATTCAGTTGACAGACGGGAGATCGATGACGTCATCATGTCAGGAGCCATACCGCAAATACTGCAAAGAGACACTCACTTGGCATTCGGTTGGCTGTCCCGTCGGCCAACAACCTCGGAATTCCGATGCTACAAATAAAGTGGATGCAGTATTTATAAAAATCCATTTGATCGCGCGCTTTCATTCTTTATTCTTTATTCTTTATTCTTTATTCATCAATCATCATCCATAGACAGTACACTGCACTCGGATTCGTCATATTTTAACATTTAACATTTAGGATTTTGCCAGTTCCATTATTACAGCGAAGAAGAACTGCCAAGAAACTTCGCTGGATAAATTTTTTTTACGTCCACTTATTCTACACTAGCTGAGCCCGCGGCTCCGCTCGCGTGAAATTCGTATTCCAAAGAAGAATGTAAGTAACTAAGGTCGAGGCCGAAGGCCGAGCTGCGTTCAGGTAATCGATAAACCTTCTTAAAGAAAGTAACTAACTAAGGGCGAGGCCGAAGGCCGAGCTCTATTCTGGTAGACCATAAACCTTCTCGAAGAAAGTAAGTAACTATGGGCGAGGCCGCAGGCCGAGCTGCGTTCAGGAAGAAGCTAAACCATCTTGAAGAAAGTAAGTAACTAAGGCGAGGCCGAAGGCCGAGCTACGTTCTGATAATTGAAAAACCATCTCGAAGAAAGCAAGTAACTAAGGGCGATGCCGAAGGCCGAGCTGCGTTCAGGAAGAAGCTAAACCGCCTTGAAGAAAGTAAGTAACTAAGGGCGAGGCCGAAGGCCGTGCTCTATTCGGGAAGACCATAAACCATCTCGAAGAAAGCAAGTAACTAAGGGCGAGGCCGTAGGCCGAACTGCGTACAGGAAGAAGGTAAACATTTTTGAAGAAAGTAAGTAACTAAGGCGAGGCCGAAGGCCGAGCTACGTCCTGACAAATGATAAACCATCTCGAAGAAAGCAAGTAACTAAGGGCGAGGCCGAAGGCCGAGCTGCGTTCAGGAAGAAGCTAAACCATCTCGAATAATTTCTTCTTCCTGAACTCAGCTCCGCCTTCCGCCTCGCCCTTAGTTACTTTCATCGAGAAAGAATATCGTTTACGTGAGCGCAGATCCGCCTTCGGGCCCGCCTTTAGTTACTTACTTTCTTTTTTTGAAATACGAATTTCACGCGAGCGAAGCCGCGGGCAACAGATATATACATGTTATTGCACCAATGACAGCGACATAACTTCGACTTTCAATTATTATTTTTATTTATCGAACAATTTGTCACCGGCCAGCTCACGTCGAAATGACAGTTCTCCGTTGTCAACATGACATTTAAAATTGTTTTTTACCTTTACTTTGGATTACGTGATTTTTATTATATTTTTTAATTATTATGTTCATCCGGGATATACACTGTCACTATAAAAAGTTTCGTCAAATTCCGTTCAGTGGTTTTTGCGAGATGCGCGTACAAATAGACATTTTTGCATTTACGATTTTATGATATGTATAGAAAGAATAGATATGTATAGACTATTGTGTTCAAGTTATAAAAAAGAAGAACTGTCATTTTCGTTGTATCTACTTATTTTTAAATTTGGAATGAATATTTTATTCAAATTGTATTTGCTGCCAGTTCTCAAGATATAATTATGATCTTTGGACTACGTGATTTTAAACGCGCAATAATGTTTATAATTGTAATTTTTTTTTTATTTTTGTAATTTTTTTTACGTATTATGTTAACCCGGCATATAAACTGCCACTATACAAAGTTTCGTCTAATTCCGTTCAGTGGTTTTTGCGTGATGCGCGTACAGACAAACAAACAAACAAACAAACAAAAATTTTAAAAACTGTTTTAACATGTTCAGTATCTCATTTTAAGCCACCCTGGTTAGTTTTTTTCCGAATACATTCAATGTACAGACTTTCTTACCTCTACGATTTTATTATATGTATAGATTTACAAAAGTGTTTGCCACTGTCTATACAGTATGAGTCATCATTATTTCTAAAAAAATTATCACAAATACAACATTTTTAGGTTTCCGTATCCCGTACAGAAGTCTATTACTAAGCCTCCGCCTTCTGTCCGTCCGTCCGTCTGTCCGAGGGCTGTATCTCTTGAACCGTAATAGGGAGCCGGTTGAAATTTTCACAGAATATGCGTTACTATGGCGGATATAACAACAAATAAGAAAAAAAAAGAAAATGTTAAAAATTAAGGGGGGCTGCCATAAAACAAACGTACAATAAAATCGATTAGTCACACTATTTAATAACAGATGGCGCCACAGGCTTTTATACATTGCATTGTTAGGTCCTGTAATTTTCCCACCGTAAATTTGCGATCGAACTCATTGAGGCTTCTCTCCGATTGAGCGGTTATTGATAGAGGATAGATACGGAAACCTCCGTGCGCGAGTAAAACTCGCACTTAACAGATGTTTCTTTTCTATAAGCGTAAACCATTCATATAACATGTTGGAGCCAATTGGAGCAGGCCAGTCTCCACAAACAGCACCCATTGGCTCTAGATATCGTGATATAGCACCCTCGCTTGTGTTCTCCTCTAGTCCAGTATAACCAGCAATCCAGGGAAGTCTCCGGGTATGGCACCTACCTTCTCGGAGGTGATGTTGGCTGGTCGAAGCATGTACTTTGGCCCCTCCGACTCAGTCACCCATACCGGATTACATTTAAAAAAAAGTTGATTGGTAGGAATTCAGGCGACGTGTTCCCAAGTATAGTTGCCGTTTTGATAGGTCAAGTTTTCGTCATTATCGCGATTCAAAATCAAAATCAAAATAAAAAATGTTTCTTTATTAATATAACACATGATATGATAGGGGTCAGGCTTAAAATCAGTGTCTTCCCGGTTATGGGAAGACGTAAGCTGTGCCTGATACCCATTCACTGAACATAAGTTAGTCTTTAAGTTTTATAATTAATTTTTATTTGATTTTATTATCTTATTAATTTTTTTTACTTTTATACTTTTATTCTATACTTTTTCTTGTCTTATGTTTTCTGAATAAAATATTTTGAATTTGAATTTGAATATGATATACAGGGTGTTTCAGGATAGGGTTTCGTAACTTCAGGGTTCGAAAAGGGTTTATAATATATAAAGACGAAAAGCTCTGAAACTTTTTCCCAGATTCGATCATTTTATAATACTTTTTGGTGAAAATCGTTACATCGAGATTTTGTGGACGGTTAAGGTCCGCCTTTATTAAATAAAAATAAAATGACTAACTAACATGATTAAATAGTAGAAATTATACTGCATGTAGGTAAATTCCAAACACTTAAATTATAATGATATCAAAGGAAAAAGGGCACTGTACTTGGTCATTGCACTCCCTAGATTTAGACAGCACTGTTGCCAAATCTGACTGTCCATCGATTTTTTATAAAAATTTAAAATTTTTGTATTTAAAAAAAAATACGCAATTTCGATTTGAGTGATAAGGATTTTTTTCTTCTAATAATGAGTACCATTTCTGAAGTTTCTCAAGCCTATCCCGAAACATCCTGTATAACATACATAAACAATTTAACACGAACAATTTAATGACCATTTTTAAAATAGTATTCTAGTATTAATCTCTCCCGTCTAAACTAACCTACACGGTTGTCATATATACGGTTGTTTTGGTTTTCATTTTGTGTTACTAAACTATCCACTGAAAATATAGTTGAAATAATCCTACAATGCACAGTCACTAACGGTCAGTTCCCCGCAAGGCGAAGAGTTTACAGTTACATACAGATTCATTCGTTTACAGATTCATCTAGCCTTCATATTTCTGATCTATGTGTTACCATTACAAATGCAGGGGTGCTCAACTTTTGAAAAGAGACGGCTGAAAAAGAAAAGTGCAAGATTCGCAGTCGTCTGAACAAACAGTGAGTGGAAGACTTATCCGTAATGAAAATTTCCGCTGAATGATTTTTTTAGTTGCGTATCTCTCTTCAAACAGTGAAATACTTAGGGGGGTTATTCTGTAGCGCAAGAATAGTCGCAACTGCTTATATTGTACCAATTAACAAGAACCGTGTACCGTGTGGGGTCGATACTTAAAATGAATAGCCTCACTGAATCTCTCCCCGTGCATATCGTAAAAGACGACTACGGGATAAGGATGAGAGGCCGTGCTAAAGAGCGACAGGTTAGCCACCTCTCACTTTGGCACTGTCCTTCTGCCGAGTCGTGCAGCAGGTGTGTCCTCGTGCCTTACTTGCTGTTTGTTAGTTGTCTTGTCCGAATACTTTGCTAAAGGTTTTCACAAAGAATTGAAAATGATAGTAGATGCGTCAGCTTGTGAAATGGTCATCATGGGATCGAGGTATTGTGATTTTTACTAGAGTGTGAACTCTGACAGCGCGCCATGTTCCAACGAGTTGTAGCCATCCAGCCGCAGCTGAGTTAGTCGATCGCGAGCCGTCGACGACTTCGCCCGCCTCGTACTCCGCTTCCCCTCTCCGGCGCGTAGCGGCGCTCTCCCCGTGCCAGCACCCCTTCTAATACTCTCCTAGAGTGTTTTCATTTTACGAAGGCACGAGGGGTATGAGGTAGGAAGTGGTGTGAGACTGCGCGGAGCTCAGTAGGGAACGACTCGGTTCGACGCGACGGAGCGACGCGGAGACGTGTAGAACGTGTGTGTGTACCGACCGGGCACCGAGTTCGTTCTCTACTGAGCTCCGCGCAGTCGCCTCTCGCACCACTTCCTAACTCGTACTCCTCGTGCCTTCGTAAAATGAAAACACTCTACCTACCTCTAGTATAAGTTTATTTTGTTGCATCCTACATCCCTTGTCAAGCAAGCCTCGGTAGCTCAATGGTGCGACTGTCGTTCATGATCATAAGCACACCTGGGCGCGGTCAGAACTTGGGTGGGCGACCATTCGTCCGGAGGAGGCTGAGCGTGGTTCGGATTTCTCGTAAAACTGTAGTTCCCTTCCATTCTTACCTTACGTTATGGGCTGAAATCACGAATGTTTTAGGTGATGTAGCCACACCGTGTAAGTTTCCATAAAAGAAGACCATACTACCGCTCACAAGAGCATTTACAGCATAAACATTGCCTATTATACAGGGTGTTGTAACGGTCAGTACATTAATTTTGCCGGCGCAATCCTCATGTTTTTCCGAGAAAAAAAAGTAAATAAAGTTTTTCCCTAAAGTGTCTAGTTTTGAAGATATAATTTTTTTAAATTTATGTTTTTGTACCGTGTGGGGCCGGTACTTAAAAAGAATATCCCCACTGCAACTCTCCCCATGCATGTCGTAAAAGGCGACTAAGGGATAAGGACAAGATGCCGTGCTAAAGGGCGACAGGCTCGCCACCTCTCACCTTGGCACGGTACTTCCACCGAGCCATGCAGCAGGTGGGTCTTCGTGCCATACTTGCTGCTTGATCGATTTAATCTTGTTCGAATTCTTTGCGAAACGTGGTGGTCAGTGTTGTGCTGTAATTGACAAGAGTTCTTGCAGCACAACACCGATTACTCTGCTTACCCCGATTGTCGGGATTCAGCGTGTGTGATATGTATGTATGTATGTTTTTGTCTATTACAATGAAGGTGCAGTGCTGGCGCGGGAACGGTTAGGGGCGAAAAACTCACACTGCGCCGCCTCCGCACATCTTTCTCCGCGCATTCGTCCCTGCTCGCTCACTCACCGCGCGCCTTTCCTTCCCACGTTCGTGCGGAACATTAGATCCTTTTACACTAAATATATCAATTACTTAGTCTGTATGAAAACTGTAACTTTTTATTTAAAGGGATTTCAGAAAAAAGTTATTTCACTTTTTTGTTACTATTGATCCCAATAATCATTTCCTAAATTTCATGTAGTGGCCGTTACAACATCCTGTATAATTATGTTGTGTAGTGCTATCGTCAATTTTGTTACTTAAAAACCTCGAAACGGTTTCTATGAGAGCGAGGTGACTACACTCACTTAACGAGAAGAATCAAAAGCAGACTTCGATCTCCCGCCAGTATAACAGCAAGCAGTGACAACAACCTGGAGAGCAGTGCGCGAGAGTGAACCAACTCATGTACTCGTAGGTACCTATCAATATTTTTTTATATAATCGGGTATGGATGGCTGAGTCAGAGGGACCAGAACACATGGTCCGACCAGCCAATAGCACCTCCTAGACGGTAGGTACTGAACTAGTAGTATATTCTTGAAGTCAATAAAAAACACTTTTTGACGATTCGAAGAAAAATCATTTAATCAATGGTCAACCTTTTTGTAAATGTGAAGATTTTGGTGTTTAGGCCTGAACTGAAGATAATATTTACAAAAACAAACTAGGACAGGATAAAACGACACATTCGAAACATTAGAAAATCCTACTTTGAATTTGAAAATTACAAATTGACTCCATGACAAAAGTATGAAATCTTACGCTGGCTAACTGCCAGTGCAGTACCATACCGGAGGCTTCCTCTTGGATTGCTGGCTATATTGAAAGTTAGTTTTTTTTTTAGTGCAGACTACGTAAAAACATTAGCAGCAGATGCAACAGTTCGAAGTTTGAACATTATGTCTTAGATTCGGTTGTGAAATTGCTTTTTAATTTTGAAACCATATTGTTGTCAGCCTTCTCGGCAGCTCAGTGGTGCGATCGCTCGAAATTAGTTCGTGATCATGAGCACAGCTGAGCGCGGTAAGAACTTGGATGGGTGAAAGTTCGACCGTTGGAGAATGACTGTGGTTTGGATTCCACGAAAAAACTGTAGGTTTCTTCTTTTACCTTACTAGATGGTAGGGTTTAACCCGCCCGGACTGATACCACCGCACTTAATGAAAGGTCGATCGAAAGGACTAGGGAAACCTAATTCACCATGGTGTTATGGGCTGATATCACGGATGTTGTAGGTGATGTAGCCAATCGTGCCAATTAATAAAAAAAAAACCTACACGTTTGGTTAAATCTCTACTCTTTTAAGGTACGGAACCCTAAAAAGGAAAAATTGCATATCATTAAATTCAGAATGCACCCCCTGAAATTTTTAGATTTTTTTCTATAAATAGATAAATTGTTTATCTATTTAACTATCGCTATAAATATTTTCTTTAATATAGAAATGCGCAGTCTGCATATAACCATCCGCGCCTAGTGAAGTATTTTGAAAGGAGACTAACGATATCGCTCGCAAAAAATAACGAGTTGTAACTCGAGCCGCAGCAGACACCCTGTACCGACCGAGGAAGTAAACAGACAGAAGGGGCACACAGGAGAAATTACAAAATACACGGTTATAGTTTCTTGTGGTGCGTCAATTTTTAAACGGTTTTTGTTATCAAAAACTGTTTCTGTACGTACGCGAAAAAGAAAAGTTTATATATTTTTTTTATTTTCCACACTAATGTCAGTTTCTAACACAAACATCCGAAAGCACTTCATAACAAATCGAGTGGTGAACGCCTGAAATAAACTCCCACAACACACTGAATGACTCCCCAAACACAGACACCTTCAAAAATCGATTAGATAAATACATAAAAAGTACATCAACTAACAAATAGCAACAGTGCCCAAGAACGAAAACTAAAACAAAACAAAAAAACAAAACATAAAAACGAAAAAAAAAATACATTATAATCATTCATTATCTCAAAAAAAACTGATATGAACACATCAGCTAGAGCTGCTTGTTCATTAAAAAATAAATAAATAAATGAAAAATGTTTCGAAAAAAAATTATTATTCCCAAAAAAATTTAAGACTATGGAAAATTACTCAGTTACACATACAGAATCAGTTTTCAGTGAAAGTCTCACCCGAAATGTCATAAAATACAGTGTCCACTGTCATTCCCATCTTCCATGATGAGATGATAGATAATGGAATATTGTCATTCCCATCTACAATTATTATGACATGATAGTTAATGGAATATTGTCATTCTCATCTACCATGATGACATGATAGATAATGGAATACTGTCATTCCCATCTACCATGATGACATGATAGATAATTGAATATTGTCATTCCCATCTACCATGATGACATGATAGATAATTGAATATTGTCATTCCCATCTACCATGATTACATGATAGATAATGGAATACTGTCATTCCCATCTACCATGATGACATGATAGATAATGGGAACGTTCTCCATGACAGTCGGACGATTTTTATTATTAACTATTTAATTATTATTTTTAGCGACCCCTCATGCCTTGCCTACTTCGGACTAAGGATTAGCCAGGCAATCTTGAGGGGGAACGCGGCTGTTATCCTGGGCACTATCCCTATATAGGCACTCGGTACTATATTAGACAAAATATTTTTTTAGTTACCTAGTTCTGTTTTTTTAGGTTAGTTTTAGTTTTTTTTTTTTATTTACTAACTATGAGTTGTTTATAATTTTCACTTTCTTTCATTTAAAACAATATTCCTAACAATAAAACGATTTTAAATTAAATATAAAGACAGTCAGTGCAGAGTCATTCAGTCAGCGTTTGTGCATTCATTTCTGAATATACGCCTCTCCATCCAATCTTCAGCGGTACGGAACCACTACTTTCCGCCGACGCACCTGATGTCGTCGTCCCACCTGTGGGACCAAGACATCAAGTAAATTATTAAATATTTTCAAATAAATTATAAAAGGAACCAAAACATATTATTCATATTTTTGGTTATAGTTTATTACATGCATTTTTCAGATAAAACAATTATAAAAATAGATAGGCGTTTATCTCTGTCTAAACTTGTTTACTCAAATATGTTCTGTCTGCTGCAGATTGTGTGCATGCAGACCAAAATTAATGTTGATAACGAGATAAAACGCCCGCAATATAATAATAATAATGCCGCTTCTGGGTATTATTATTCCATTGTCTGTACATAAGCCGCTCACCCCGTCTGTCTGTCTGTACACACTACAGGTTAGCCACGTGAAGTCTTTACACGAAAGTTCCCTTAATTTTTTTTTTCGCTACTGACACTGTTGGCTACATCACCTACAACATCTTTGATATCAGCCCATAACACCGGGTGAACTAGGCGCAATGTCAGTGCTTCCCTTCATTAAATGTCGGCTACACTGAACTGGATGGAAAACACGAACTATTTACATAGCCGTTTCGACCGACGACGTTTCGTTCAGTACGGTGGTACTAACCCGGCCGGGATAAACCCTACCACCTAGTAAGGTAAGAAGGGAAGGGACCTACAGTTTACTACGATCTAACGTTCACCAATTCAAGTACTGACTGTAAAGAATAGCCCAACTGCATCTCTCCCCGTGCATGTAGTAAAAGGTGACTAAGGGATAAGGACAAGATGCCGTGCTAAAGAGCGACAAGTTCGCCACCTCTCACCTTGGCACGGTACTTCCACCGAGTCATGCAGCCGGTGGATCTTCGTGCCTTACTTGCTGATTGATCGATTGAATCTTGTTCGAATACTTTGTGAAATGTGATGATCGGTGTTGTGCTGTAATTTACCGGAGTTCTTGCAGCACAACACCGATTACTCTGCTTACCCCGATTGTCGGGATTCAGCGTGTGTGATATGTACACTTATTGCCACAAAGGAAGTTCACTTACTGTATCTGTGTTTTATGGTAAGTGGGTCAGAACCTTCCTTAAAATAAAATGTCATTGGGTCGAAACCATAATATTTTTTTTAAATGGGTCCTGAGAATGGGTCGTAACCTTCCGAGATCGGGCTTTCTACCAGTCAACTTTTGAATGTTTGAGAGTCGTATGTTTATGAAATGTAGAGTCCAGAGTCAGTTGAACATATTCCTTTTTAACCCCCGACGAAAAAAGTGATGTGTTATTTATAAGTTTTTAGATAAATATTTTACAAGTTAAACGAATTTTTCTCCTATTATAAATAGACATGTTGCTGACTTGGATGATTCAAATTATTTTTTAAAGCGAAGCTTTTTAACGCCTCTTGTCACCCGCAGTAGCTCAGTGGTGCGGTCGGTCGACTGTTATTAAGCAACCCTGGGCGCGGTCAGTACTTGAATGGGTGAACGCTTGACCGTTGGAGTCTGACTGGCCCCACACGGTAATTATATTTATAAAGGTAATACTACGTAAGAATAAATAGAAATTAGGAGACAATAATTATGTTAAGATAAATATATAGATAAGAAGATAAGATAAGAAGTTAGGTCATGTAAATTATTATATAATAGATAGCATACTAAGGTGGTTAGAGTAGGTCTATGAATAAATAAAACAGTATATTAAAGAAAAAGCGGTGGGTGGCCGAGTGCTTTGGGCATCGGCTTCTCATGCGAGAGGTCCGAGGTCCGAATCCGGTCGGCGTGTACCAATAAGTTTTTTCTGACGAAAAAATTTACGTGCATACCTACACCTGCTGATTCACCGTTCGGAACCGGTGTAAAACTGTAGGTCCCTTCCCTTGCCCCTTACTAGGTGGTAGGCTCAATTGTAGCCGACTGGGTTGGCACCACCGTACTGGATGTCAGATGGCCGCATAGCAGCCTCGGTTGTGTTCTCCTCTAGTCCAGTATAGCCAGCAATCCAGGGAAGTCTCCGGTATGGCACCTACCTTCTCGGAGGTGATATTGGCTAGTCAGAGCATGTGCTTTGGCCCCTACCAGATAACATAAAAAAAATATATTACTGAATAAAAGAACAAAGTACCTACATGTTCAACATACACCCGCCAGCAGTCTGATAAGAATACTCATACTGTACTTTACACACAAATGGAAAATATATATTATGTACTGTGCATGTTTCAGTAAAATGATTTCAGATGCTTATAGTATTTATTCCACGTATCACATAAATTATTTATGAAAGATCGTGTATAGCTTGATCGAATACTGATCTAGATAATACTAAACTATTAATACCTTAATGCATAGACGCTGTCTCGTATTTCCAAACCGCAGACTAAGTGACCTTTATTGCATGAGGGTCGTTAGTTCGTCACCCGGCGGGCGGCATAATATATCCAAAGTCTAGTATGCGAGTGGCTCTGATTGGTGGAGAGACGAGTCTGGCTCCGCCTCCGGCAAACCCAGCGAACCTACCGAATCCGATATTCGTTTGGTCGCATATGTACTTTGGTGGTTCAGTGGTAGAGTGTGGGGTTTTTATTTTGATCTCTGCCATGGGTTCGTGTCCCTTTTGTCAAAATTTGTTTTGTTATTTTCTTAAGCAATGTTAGGGTGTTAAAATTAGGTTATGGTTATTTTTTCTTATAATCACCTAAGAAAACTTTATTTTCGGAAATATTTCCGAAATTTATATTTCCCGCCAAAGTTGAGAACGACCAATCAGAGCAACTCGCATACTAGACTTTGCAAATATGCCAACCGGCGGGCTTGTGAGATTATTTCTAGAAAAACATCTATGCTTTTACACTTTCTACAGAATACCTGCGGGTGGCCGAGTGGTTTGCGGGCATCGGATTCTCATGCGAGAGGTTTTGAGGTTTTTCTGGCGAAAAAAATTACGTGCATACCTACACCTGCTGCTTCACCGTTCGGAACCGGTGTAAAACTGTAGGTGACCCTTGCCCCTTACTAGGTGGTAGGCTCAAATTGTAGCCGACTGGGTTAGAACCACCGTACTGGATGTAAGATGGCCGCATTGCAGCGTCGGTTGTGTTCTCCTCTAAGTAATCCAGTATAGCCAGCAATACAGGAAAGTCTCCGGTATGGCACCTACCTCCTCGGAGGTGATATCGGCTGGTCGGAGCATGCGCTTTGGCCCCTCCGACTTAGCCACCTATATAGGATTACATAAAAAAAAAGTGAACCTCAAGAACTGCTCTGTGCATTGATGCAAACATCATCAAAATCTGTTCAGTCGTTCCGGAGTTTACCTCAAACAATACATACAGACAGGCTTTCCCTTTTATAAGAAGTACAGATAGAGCGTAGAGAATAGAGACAGATAACTTAGAGGTAGAGATAGAGATACATACATACCACACACTGTATCCCTACAATCTGGGTAAGCAGAGTAGTCGGTGTTGTGCTGGAATTTACAAGAGTAAATTACAGCACAACACCGACCACCGCATTTAGCAAACTATTAGGACAAGATAATTATCAAGCAGCAAGCAAGGCACGAAAACCCATCTGTTACACGACTCGGTGGAAGGACCGTGCTAAGGTGAGAGGTGGCTACATTCGTGATCTTGGTGAACTAGGTGCCATGTCAGTGCTTCCCTTCCTGTCGTATAACGAAAACACACTGCCTACTTAAACGACTTAAGGCGCTTAGTAACGCTACATGTGGATTTTTGAAGAAGTAGCCCGTGATAACAAGACCAATTTATAGGCTAATAACTACTGAAAAATACAGAACAATTCTTTATCTATCGATCACACGTTTATGGTTGTAAAATTTCATCATTTTCTATACAAACTATAGAGTAAACCAAATGTGGATTTTTTCTTCCGCGTGAACTTTGAAGACTTGATCTCAGAAACTAAAGAGAATTTGAATGGAATTTTTATAGCAAAATGACGCCATTTGTTATATCTATCGATTACACGCTTTTCAAAGTTCTAACGCGAGGGATCGCAATTTATGAAAAAACCCCTTATGAAAAATATTTATTTTTATTTTATTTATTTTATTTTATTTTATTTATTATTGGAAAACAAACATACATGTACATGAGGTAACATACAACATAACATTTAAAAAAAGTATGGACACATCTAGCAACGTTCTCCACGAAGACAATAATGAATTAATGAAAAGACGATATAATTTAAGTGACACATAAACCAAAAACATAAACCTACCTAAAAAATTTGAATACAAAAAAGAAACAGGATAGGTACACAACAGTAACAAATAAAAATCAAAAACACAAATAATCAATAGGTAATCAAGAGCAGAAAAGACACGCAAGACGCATGCGCTAGCTGTTGACGTTACTATGCGCCTTAAAACAATATTTCAGACTATTAATTAGTAACCAAAATCACTTATGACAAATTATTCGCAAGTCTAGGAATCTCAAGAGAATATTTCGAATGCAGTAATAGAAATATAGACATTATTGCATTATTCATAGCAGTGTGGCCGACTCTGTTCTGCATTTAGACTCTGTCTAGACTGCTGAGATACTAGTTATCTTTGTCTACACTCAAATTGGTTCGAGATAAAGGAGAGATGGGATAGGATCTTTATTTTTATAAAAAAGAATTTTTTTATATTTTTATTCATACCAATATTTGGATTCAGATTTGCATATAATATATTATATATATATACAATACATTAAAAATACATACATTATAAATTTTCCCATATTTCGACTTAATAAGTCGTCTTCCGAGAAAAATAATTTAATTTAAATTATTTACATTTTTGATGTGTCAATGATGATGATGAATTTTTATTTGTAATTTGTAAACTTAGGTACTGTACGTTCCTACTTACATGAAGAAAAACAAATACAGTAAATAGACACAGCTTACACCTAATAACATTTTTTAAATCCTTTGAAATTTCATAATTATTTTGAGATTTTTTTTTTCTTGGTCCTTTTCAATTTCGACGGGTTTTCAATTTTTTTTTGTCATTAATAAAGTTTCACATTTTACATACCTAATTATAATATCATATATTCTTGCTAACTAAAGAAAACATGAAAAACAACAACTAAAACAATACAACTGAGGCCAAAAAATTACTACTTACTAAAAAAACTCACAACTAAAAAAAAACTACTAAAACTATACAACTGAGACCAAAAACTTACTACTTACTAAAAACACTCACAACTAAAAAAAACTACAAAAAAAACTTACTACTAAAAAAAACTTTACTACCAATATAACAGTAGGTAAATAAATACATTGGCTTATCCGAACCACTACTTTTTGGTCTACAAAATGCAGTATATTTTCCTAGACAGAAAGACAATATGGGGATGTTGCCAAGTTGTTTGGCGATATGCTACGCTCCGTACTCGGTGCGCGGGGTGATGGCTATACCGACACACAATGCATTTAGAAACTGTAGAAGCGTTGGCCATTGCACACAATTTTCACGCATAGTTCATCTCTACCATATTTAAGGTGACGTGAGGCTGCGTCTGACTCGAATTTCAAGAAGTTTACCACCAATATTACTCACCTGACAGATTCAGTTTTAATATATGTAATACTTCATCTATCAGCGCAGATCGATAGCTGTTTGGAAACACGATTTGATTAACTTCGCTTGATAGAAAAAAATCATGAACATGCCTCTGAATTTAGTTATAAAAAAGTATTTAAGGTAACGTGACCAAATCAAAACTTTAGAAAAAATATATTTTATTGGTTGAATAATATATCTAAATCTGTAGCTTTTTACTTTTTTGTTACGATCCGTAGTTTTAGAATAAAAAGATAAAAACATATTTTTTTATTGATTGATTGTGTTGCATCCTCCAGTGCATACTCCAGCCAGCGAAAGCGGCGCCTCGAAAGAGGAGTACAGGCGCATATGGGTTGACTTGACGGGGCCTTAAATGTTTGGTGAGAAAATCAAGCGGGTACCTATTACGGTTCAAAAGACACATCCATTTAAATGTAGGACAGCCTCGGTAGCTCAGTGGTACGGTCGGTCGGCTCATAATCGACCCTGAGCTCGGTCAGCATTTGGATGGGTGACCGCTCGACCGTTGGAGGCTGACCGTGGTTCGGATGCCACGTTAAACTGTAGGTCCCTTCCCTTCTTACCTTACGAGGTGGTAGGGTTTATCTCGCCCGGGTTGGTACCACCGCACTGAATGAAACGTCCGTCGAAACGGCTACCTATGTAAATAGTTCGTGTTTACCGTCCAGTTCAGTGTAGCCGACATGAAATAAAGGGAAGCGCTGACGGAAAACACTAACTATTTACATAGCCGTTTCGACCGACGTTTCGCTCAGTGCGCTGGTACCAACCCGGCCGGTATAAACCCAACCACCTCGTTGCTTAACAACAGTCGACCGACCGCACCACTGAGCTACCGAGGCTGACAGAAGATAACCCATTTTCGCCTGCTGCACGAGTCTGATACCATCTCCATTCTTTTGATGTGTTTGTTGGCGGCACTGCTCCATACATCTCGCATGCAGAACGCAATGCTGAAATGCTTGAATGGTTTGCATGCAAGTTGTTTTGGGAACTCACTGTTTGAATTTGTATGGAGAGTTCGTCTCAAAATTAATAATTAGACTTGCTCCGAGAGACTTTATTTTATTTATTTACTTATTTATTAATTATAGAATAACATCTTTACAGTTATAGAAACAATTAAATAGTATGAAATAATGATCCCTAAATTAAAAATTTATATTACTTACTAAGAAAAACATTACAAACACTAAAGATACTAATAACAAAATAATTAAAACCTAACTAACAAATGTATAACATTGATAAAATTAACCTAATAAATAAATAAAGAAAAACTAAATACTAACATTCAAGATTACTGTAAGTAAAAAACTTCGTCCAATTCCTCCGACTCCGCCACAGTACCCAATACGCTGGCTGCGTTGCCCCTTTGAATGGCTAGGCCTATTTGCTGAAAAAAGAAAGACTTGGCGCGACGGTCACCAGACTTATCAATAAGGAGCTTTCCTAGGACGTTTCCGAAAGTCCTTGCGTCGGGTGACCACACGCCAAGTGTTTCCACAGCAAAGGCCAGGAATTCGAAGTGGCTGCGCAAGCCAACGTATTTTTTAATTTTCTGGTTTTGTGCACCTAGAGCGGCGGAGCCAGCCGAATTGGACGAGCCGGCAATATGGGTAGGTGCGAAGGTGTCAGCACACGTCGCGTCCCATACTAAAGCCTTTCCCCGGCTCCATGGGACTAAGGTCATGCCGTCAGGCCTCTTTCCGTCGTCCCAACATAGGCCTGGTGGTTCCAGCAGACTGGGAAAGTCCGCTGTGGCAAGGGCCCTCTTTATAAGCAGATTGATGTTGCTATGTCGAGACCGACGACCGGCACTGCGCTGGCATGCTAGTCCATGGTGGCCGAACGGGTCGACGTCAGTACACAGTGGTTGGCACACCTTCGCACCCACTCGTAGAGCAACGGATATTCTTACTGTGTGGTTTTCTAGTGTTCCCATATGAGGGGAGGGGTACGCGTGTAACCAAGCCCCCGCCTCTCTCTCCGAAGATGCCAGGACCCGGGCGCGATAATAGGTTAAATCAATATAAGTAATTTTACAACAAGCAAAATAATAGGTTAAAGCAATATAAGTAATTTTACAACAAGCAAGCTCGTATAGATTTTGTACCGTGTGGGGCCGGTACTTTAAAAGAATAGCCCCACTGCATCTCTCTCCGTGTATGTCGTAAAAGGCGACTAAGGGATATGACTTCCTTCTTACATTACTAGGTGGTAGGGTTTAACCCGCCCGGCTTGGTAACACCGCATTGAATGAAAGGTCGGTCGAAATGGCTATGTAAATAGTTTGTGCTTTCCGTCCAGTTCAGTGTAGCCGGCACGACCGAACGGAAGCACTGACGTGGCACCAAGTTCACCCAGTGTAATGGGCTGACATCACGGATGTTGTAGGTGATGTAGCCAACCGTCTCAGTTTCCATAAAAAAAAAGATCTCGTGTGTTAAGTCGTCGGAAGACTGAACAAGTAATCTCTATCTCTACCTTATAAAAGGGAACGTCTGTCTGTATGTATGTCTGTTTCAAGTTAACTCCAGAACCACGCAACAGATTTTGATGCGGTTTGAACCATTGGAAAGAGTAGTTCTTGAGGCTCACTATAGGCTATATACCATCACGCTAAATAGCCTTAGGGCTGAGCAGTATCAACTGAAGTATAGAGAGAGAGAATATAAGAGAAGCGATCGTTTATTTTAATATTTGTGTTTGAATCGGATTTGGTATGAAACCGAGTCTACCGCGAGCGAAACCGCGGGAAAAATCTAATTTATGGTATAAGGGAAGAACATTTTGATTGCATTGCCAGAAATGCAATTATATATTTTTTTATAATTCGCTTTGGATTTCTGGCTACGCTGGACTAGAGGAGTACACAGCCGAGACTGCTATGCGGCCATATTACATCCAGTAAGGTGGTATCGACGCAGTCGGCAACAAATTAAGCCTTCTTGATCACCTAGTAAGGGAAGGGACCTATAGTTCTATATACCGGTTCCGAACGATGAAGCAACCAGGCTTGTAGGTATGCACGTAAATTTTCCCGCCAAAAAATCCGCCGGATTCAAACATCGAACCTTGATATCAAGGGTCCGATCCAAGACCGCGCCGACCAACCCCCGCCGCTCTAATATATATAAAAAATGTGTGCGCTAACTAGACAGGACACACGGACCGGAAGCCGCATTTTCCCCAACGGAAGTAACGAGTAAACACCGTTTCCGGTCGCAAGGCGCTGACTAGGACGTTCTCCTAACGCTCTGAAAACGGTTTTCGAAATCGTATATACGTAACTATTTTTCCAAGCAAAATTTATCCTTATGTCTATGCAGGTAAACTTCAATTTTGTTTGAAAATTGTTTCACTATTATTAACTTTAAGATTATATCTTAAATTTACGACCGTAGAGTCGAAATTGGATCGTACTATTCGTATTTAATTTTGATAATTTCTTTTCGTTTTTCGGCTTCTAATTTCGTGATATTTTCATCACTTCTTAACATTTCAATGATCGTGATTGGAACTGCTCTATACAAATGATCATCATCAAGGTCTTAGATGTTCCACTGCTGGATAAATACCTCCTTCATATCATCAGTGGTACGTACTAGTCGATGTATGTATACAATAGGAATTGTAATCAGCCGACTTGACAGTTGGAATAGAAGTACCTAATATAATCCTTCTAATATAGATCTTCAAAAAATTGGGTCCTTCGAGAGGGGCGTGAATGGGCACCTCCCGGGCCGACACATGACATTCGCAACCCCCTGCATACGACCGAATGTCCGCGGGCGTCATTAGACACCTTACGGGTGCTCGGCGCCATATGTCATGCTATAAATAATAAATTACTAATTAAAAAAAAAACCGACACTTAAATAGTAAATACTTTCCGTTTACTTACTTAAAGGAGTCGAAGACCGTTAATACTCGCGTAGCTCTGAGTTTATATATTTTGTTTGCTTCGGGTCGGGTGTTTTTAAAATTTGTAATTTAACTTTTATTTCAAGCTTTTTTTTAAAACCACAAAAAAATTTAGTTGATTACTAAATTACTTGATTATATCTAGGTATATTATAATTATAAACATAGCTAGGAACCATCCCGATTAAACCAGCTTTCTAATAAATAAAAAAACCGCATCCAAATCGGTCCATCCGTTTGGGAGCTACGACACCGAATATATAATGCCAAAGATAGACACACCCATGCACACATACACACATACGTTAAACGTGTCGGGGGTTTAAAAAAAAGAACCTCCACCGGTATTGCACATGTTACTGAAGGCTACGAATAAAGTTTCAAAGAAACCAAGTGGCAATAACTGGGGTATGAGGGGAGGGAGTGGGGAGGGTCGGCGGCGGAGGGGATGCTGGCGCGGGAAGCGAGCGGAAGAGGGTAAGCGGAGTTTGAGGGTTTGAGGCAGCTGGTGCGCGCGGACTGCGCGTGTTGCCACGTCGGCGAATCGCAACCGACTAACTCAGTATTACTCAGTTGCGGCTAGATGGCTGCAACTCGGTGAAGCATGGCGCGCAGTCCGAGTGCAGTCTCTAGTAAGATGTGCATACATATACCCGAACGACGGTCAACCTCAACGGCCGAACGGCCACCCATCCAAAGTTCCAAAGACCGACCGCGCCTTCGTAGAAAATATAATTAGGTAAGAGCAAAGCAGAGCGGTGACGGAAGCCTCACCAGGTGAACATGGTTCACTTTGGCCGGTTTTATTTTATTTCGAAAACTCTTTGATACCAAACCAAAGACTTTCGAAGGACTTTCGAATTATCCTCTATAAAGTTAGGTACCGTGTGGGGTCGGTACTTTAAAAGAATAGCCTCACTGCATTTCTCCACGTGTATGTCGTAAAAGGCGACTAAGGGATGACTCCCTTCTTATATTTTTTTTACTAAGTTTTAATTATGTTAAATGTAATATACTATGTCTAAGTAAAAAAGAAAATAAACGATAGTAAAATACAAAAAACCACAGGGTTCAGTCAAGTCATTAATAAAATTTGAGGTTATACATTTTTAACAATTTTAATCATCATCAATCAGCAGAATTTTGATTTACAATAAGAAAAAAAAATTACTTCACTTGTAAAATGGATTGTCTAAGAGAAATATTTTCAGCTGAATCTGGTCTAAGATCTAAGAACAATATACCAGACGGCATATAACTTACCCAAGGCCAGTGCAGTAGCCGAATTTAGGTTATCTTTGGTGGAGGGCGCGGGATGCGAAGGCGGGGAGAGCGCCTGCAGACCGCGTGATTAGTTGGCCAGTCACCCGCCGCCGCCCTCCGTAACCGCTCCCAAATATACTTCCGTCAAAACTGATCCAAGTTATACGCCGTCTGGTATACCAAAGAATACAAAAAAGACGTGTTACAAATAAATTAATTAGATTCTGTTCTAAAACAAAAGAATACCCACTTACCCCGAACTCCCTCGAGGGAGATAATTTTATTCTTGCAACGAAATAATTATTTCCTGAACCGAAACTTGTAACTGCAAATGAACTGTCATTGTGGAAAAAAAAATGCGCCGAAAATACTTGTATTTATTTTCGTCTAATGAATTTACGAAGAACTAGGCCGCGATGTAATCAAACGCGAAGATATATTTTTTGTCGAAGGCGGAACATGTCCGAATTGGTACCAACGCACTGAATAGAAGTTGTTTGAAACGGCTATGTAAAACTGTAGGTCCCTTCCCTTGCCCCTTACTAGGTGGTAGACTCAAATTGTAGCCGACTCGGTTGGTACCACCGTACTGGATGTAAGATGGCCGCATAGCAACCTCGGCTGTGTTCTCCTCTAGTCCAGTATAGCCAGCAATCCAGGGAAGTCTCCGGTATGGCACCTACCTTCTCGGAGGTGATATTGGCTAGTCAGAGCTTGTGCTTTGGCCCCTCTGAATCGTCCACCCATACCGGATTACATAAAAAAAATGTCAATATATGTCTCTATTTTTCGTCCACTTGCGACCAAATAATAGTATAATAAAAAAATAATCACAAAACATTATGTACCGTGTAGGGCCAGTACTTAAAAAGTATATCCCCATTGCATCTCGCCCCGTGCATGTCGTAAAAGGCGATTAAGGCATAAGGGCGAGATACCGTGCTAAAGGGCGACAGTACTTGCTGCTTGATAAATCGACTTGTCCTTATTTTGCTAAACGCGGTAGACGGTGGGCTGAAATTAACCAGCGTAATCGCAGCACAACACCGACTAGTCTGCTTACCCCGATTGTAGGTCGGGATACAGTGCCATGGTATGTATGCACGTACGTAAACATAGAACCGGTAAACTCTGGAACGCTCTCCCTGTCCACAATTATCCCCCAAGTACAGTCTCGGATCTCAAGAGAGGCGGAGTAGGTACTTGTCAGGCCGGCATGGCATTCACAACCCCCGCACGCGACCGGATGTCCATGAGCGTCGTTAGACACATTAATGGGGGCTTGGTGCCACATGTCGCGCTTACTATAAAAACATTTACCTACCGTCAAAAAAAGTTAACTTTTTTTATTGCTTCCAATTTGGGTGGCTGTGCCCGAGGTTGAAGCCTCAGGCGCAGCCAATTTCACCGAGGAGGTGCCAGTCCGGCTTGGAGGTGTACTAATGTCGCTGGGGAAAGGCTATTAACCCGCGATTTTAAGATCCGTGGATTGTAGGAGTGGGGAAAGATATTCCCTGGGAGCCCGTTCCACACCTTTGCAGTGCGGCACAAAAGCACGATTTAGATTATCGTGCAGTTCGAAGAGCTCTTCTGTCGACTACAAGGGGTGTTCTGCGAGAGTATGGCTGGTTTGGCGAAGGCGAACAGGATGAGTAAGGGTAAGGGAAGCAAGTTCGTCAGAGCAGCGGCCATAGTGGTACCGATAAATAACCCAACGATACGTCTTTGCTTTATTATTTTTTTTATTTTAATTTTTTTGGAAAACATACAGTTCTACACAATTCCTAAATAAAGTACGATACAGTACTTAACCTAAAGGCCTAGACAGGGAAAGCTTGAACATTTACACATACGTATACATACCTTATAAACTAAAACTACATAATGAATTATAGGATACGGGGATGTTTGGGCCCGATTGCAATAAAATGAGGTATGGTAAAAAAAGTTTATATTTTTCTTTATCAAACTGTAAAATATCAACCCAATTCTTAATCTAGAAAACGAGAAATCTTAAAAAAAAGGTGTTAAAAAAACGATTAATATTAAACCAAATATCTATTAATGTAGATACATGATTTTAACCCTGCAGTGGTCGCGCGCGGACTCCGAATCCGCATATTTGCACTTTTTTGGATACCTTTTTTACTATTAACAGCACAGAACTCGCACTCCCGGAATTCTCATCTCGTGCGGGCTTCTTGCGAACGACGTAATCAGTCGTGCGCTGGTATTCACAGGAAACGCACACATACCTGTTGCGGAGTCTGAGTCCGCGCGCGATCACTCGTGTTGCAGAGCGCGGACAGAGAGTCCGCGCGCGATTACTTCGCGCGAAGAGAGTTCTTGAAAGGTTTGACTAACCTTCTTCTGAAAGACCATCTGCACTTAAAGAATAGTAAGCCAAATATAACCTCCATCAATAAACTTCGCCTGAAAGAAGTATTGATGAACCCATTAGACCAACAGGCCAGCACTAGTAGACAAAACGTCGTAACTCGTGGTAGATGCCATTATTGTGATCGAAAGAAGAATCGACCGACTAAATATCGCTGCGGAAATATCGCTTGTCAAAAATATGTATGTCTCGAACATGTGATCTCAGTGTCATGCCCAGAATGTGCAAAAAAATATAGTTTACCAGCAAAAAAAAACAATTTTTTTTCCGATTTGTTTACTAAAATTTTGTTTTTGTTATTGTATAATTAATTAATATGGCTAATTATGGTGTTTTCTCAAGGAGAGAGAGTACGACTGTAATAAAAAATCAAAAGTATTGTGATTTGTTAGATTTTGATGGTTCATTTTTGAGATTTCTTTGGGAATAATTTTTTCGTTGATTTTTCTTAATTTTTTTCTAACTTACATTATTACTTGTCCAAAGCAACTAAGAAACATGTTATTGTACCATTTGTTGAAAAAATAAAGCTTTTATTGAAATATGCATTACTTTTTTAAATATAAACTAACAAACAAAAAAAACTAATAAAAAGTTAGGCGTGGCGAGGTTGCGGAGTCTCAGTCCGCGCGCGAGCAATGGTGTAACTTTTTGGGTCGCGACCACTGCAGGGTTAAACATTTAAAAATAAAAACGCTAGCACCAAATTAATAACTCAATTAAAGTAATTAAATCGATTAAAATTAACATTTTACTATTTAAAAAAATTAAACATTGACAATAATAAAAAGACCCTAGTATCCATATTTATAGTCTGTGATAAAAGGAAATAATTTATAAAGAAGAAGAGCTGTCATATCTGTCACTTCTATTTTCATTTCATAATATTTACAAAACGTGAATAACTAGAATTTTGAAAAAGTTTCGATATTATATTGCATTATTTTATTATTTTGAAGCAAACATCAACAGCAGATCTATAGAAGTGAATTTTGAGTGGGTAATAAGCGGTGGGTCTGGTTGCTGCGCCTATGTTATGTCTATAATAGTTTAATAGTAAGTACAATCAATTTAACATTTTTTATTTTTATTGTTTAATAGTTAAAACCTAACTTTTACTAAATCTCAAAAAACTCTGCTCTCAGATTGCCAAAATCTGCTGAACTTTCAGTCAAGATTTAATAATATTTAGGCTATTAATTGACACCATTTTCATCTTTTTACAATCGGGCCCAAGATTGTATGAAAGCGTATCCGTCTCCTTTAGAATAAATATAAATAAATTAGAAATAAAGAAAGTGAATGAAGTATTAAGAAAGTACAATTAAACAAATACGCAAAAACAATTTTTAACTGAGCTAACAAACGATTTTTACACAAATTTTTTGAAGTTAAATATATATACATATTTTTTTTATGGAAACTGACACGGTTGGCTACATCACCTACAACATCCGTGATGTCAGCCCATAACACCGGGTGAACTAGGTGCTATGTCAGTGCATCCCTTCATTTCGCGCCGGCTACACTGAACTGGACGGAAAATACGAACTATTTACATAGCCGTTTCGACCGACGTTTCGCTCAGTGCGGTGGTACCAACCCGGCCGGGATAAACCCTATCACCCAGTGAGGTGAGAAGGGAAGGGACCTACAGTTTAACGTGGAATCCGAACCACGGTCAGCCTCCAACGGTCGGGCGGTCACCCATCCAATAACTGACCGCACCACTGAGCTGCCGAGGCTGACGATCCCTTAGTCGACTTTTACGACATGCGACGGGGAGAGATGCAGTGGGGCTATTCTTTTTAAGTACCGACCCCACACGGTACAAATTATTTGAATTGAATAAATCAACATTACTAAATAATTGGTTGTAAGTTTTACAACTCGTATTTACAGAATTATTCTTACTAACTTATTGTATTAAGAGGAACTGTGCCAATATCTACTTAGTCGAAATATGCACGAGAGTCATATCTCTTCACGTTGCCTGCACCATCACGGGCGGCTGTATGGGGTATGAGAAATATTGGGTAAAGCGTGACCGGAGTTTTTTTCTTTTCATTCGTGTTCATTTAGCTGGAGGAGATAGCGCGGTAATTAACACAAGATGACTCGGGCGTAGGCGTTCCAGCGCCATATTTGCTGGGAGCGAATATTTCACTCGCCGATGATGGTACTTACATAAAAATAAATCATATAAGCTAGTATGGAAGCGTTCACATGTACACAGCCATCGATGTACACAGCACGGTCCGCGGACGGTCCGTGTGAACGGCTCTTTTTGACGTGATAACGTCACGTCTTATAAATTGATGAACACCAGCTGCACGCACGAAAAAGTGTCACGTTCCATCTGAGCCTGTGTGTGCAAGCGAGAGCGCGTAACAAGCGATAGAGAGGCACAATCGGCCCAAGCGTCGGCTTGTACACATTTATCTCTCTGGTTCTAAAGTACCAGGGCAGCAGAAATTGAAAGGAGGTTACTCGTACCATAATATATTAAGCGCATCTGGCCGGTCGGAAAAGATTTCAAATTTAGAATATTCATGAAACAAGGGTCCGAATATGTATGACGTTATCACGTAAAACTATCGTCCGTAAACCGACTTAACAGGCAATCAATTTTTTTTAATGGAAACTGACACGGTTGGATACCATCACCTACTACATCCGTGATGTCAGCACATAACATCTTGGTGAACTAGATGCCATGTCAGTGCTTCCCTTCGGCCGTGCCGGTCACACTGAACTGGACGGAAAACACGAACTGTTTAAATAGCCGTTTCAACCGACATATCATTCAGTGCGGTGCGTGTGCGGTCCCCCGACTAAGTAAGTAAGTAAACGGCAATTATTTTTGACTGTTTAAGGGTCTGCGGTTTTTTAATTAAAATTTTTTAGGGTTCCGTATCCATCGTACGGGACCCTATTACTAAGCCTACGCCGCGCCGTCTGTCTGTCTGTCTGTCCGTCTGTCTTACCGAGAGCTGTATCTCTTGAACCCTAATAGGTAGCCCGTTGAAATTTTCACAGAATATGTGTTATTATGGCTGAAATAATAAAAATAAGAAAAAGTTAAAAGTTCACGGAGGACCCCATACAAGAAACTAAAAACTGTAGTGCGCGCCATCTACCGAAAACAGTATGAAGCAGCCCTGACCATGACATGGCGATACGGAACCCTCGGTGCGCGAGTTCGACTCGCACTTGGCCGGTTTTTTTTATACTTACGTCAAGTTTTACCACAAACATTGTACTATTTTGTACTCCTCAACCAGCTCAAAGGCATTATGGGATTACGCAGGCCTAACTTGCCATACTTTCTTAATCAAAGTAGGCAACAGAAGGAATCTCAATCCGTTCTGTAATTCCTAAATTCTCTAAACAGGAATCGGAGAGTTGAAGGCGTATAAGCCCATGGGCACTTTACACGGATTATTCCAGCATTCTGTTCCACAGTTGCTGGAACTGGTTTACAAATGTTTAACCCTGTAACAATATTATTATAGTACTTTTAATTAGAAAAATGCAAAACGAAAATCATTGGAAAAAATACACCCCGACCAAGATTTGAACCTGGATCTCTGGCTTGAGCCGCCAACGCGATAACCACTACACCACCGTTACGTATTATCTCCAAATTTTCGATCTTATGGCACCTTCATGCACGATGTCGCATAATTTTTGCGAACAGTCAACTTGCACGGTTCCACATTGAACCTTATGCTGTAATGACTGTTAGCAAAAATTATGCGACATCATAATAACCCAACCTAACCTAACCTAACCAAACCTAACCTAACCTAACCTAACCTAACCCTGCAGGTAGATGTACCTATCCTATGCATTATATGTAAAAAAAACTCCTTATTTGAAATGAAATGAAATGAAATGAAATGAAATGAAATGAAATGAAATTAGTTTTTAGTCCCGCACCGTCACTCATATTAAATAATGAACTCTGAACACTCATATTAAAGGTCAAGCGGATAAGTCAGCGATTTGTGACCACATCGACTCCGGACAAAATCATTGGATTAGATTCGATCAGGTGAAGATTCTCGCCACCGAAAAACGACATCTGCCACGTATTGTCCGTGAGTCGATAGAAATTGCCAAACACGACAACTTTAACCGCGAAGACTCGTTCAAGATCTCGCCGATATGGAAGCCGGTACTGGCTACGCTGCAGTCAAGACAGAACCGAAGCGACGATGTCATAGAGCTCGACACCGTCAGCAATTTCTGTAGGTCCGAAGAAGCAAGGAACGCAGCGAATCCGGAAGTGATACCTACCCACCACTACAATTTGCGAAGCAGGCGAGCTCCTGTCAGTGACGTGCTGGCTGCCGGAGGAGCTAGCACGTCCTCTTGAGAACGGGTCCCATAGAGGACTCGAAACGTCGAGCTGCAGCGATGCGCTCGCCATTATCGCACCGGTAAGCCGAGTTCATTATTTAATTTGAAATGAAATGAAATATATTTATTGTTGGCATATAGATACATAACTTAAAAATAGATAAACATACGTCTTAAACTTAACACTTTTTACACATTAAAACTAAACTAGGTAATAAATAACAAAAACAGTAAAAAATTTGGCTATGAAAGAAACCCGTAGAAAATAATTTAAAAATGTAAACAGAGCAGAATAAAACTTAGATTAAGGATAATTAATAACTAATAATAAGAAAAATAAATAGAAAAAATAAAAATATGTATCTTTGCCGAACAAAGGTTTATACAATAAACGATTTCTTTCTTTCTTTATAATTACGGCCATATCTTGGCGTAGCCGAAACTGAATTTTATTAAGCCTATTCTGTGTCGCGCATAGTTAAATATGCTTGTATCATGTAAGTTTCATCGAATTCGGATGACCGGTCTAAGAGTTATGTAGGAACGTACATACAGAAAAGATTTCTAAAAATCGTCAATTTAGTTTTAGTATCATACATAGAGTCTACAAACGCAGTATCTCATAAAACAAAGTAACTTACTCCATGACCATCCCTTACAGATTTATTATTAGTATTGGTTTTATTTCATGGGTTCTGTGAAACAGGCGCGCCCGCCCTTCTCTGCGTTACTCCATAAAGTCGCTTGCCAACTTTACAATGTCTCTTTCTTTCACAGACTATCCTATCTCTTTCCGATGCCTTACTTTTAACTGTGCCTAAGAATCTTAAACAGTCAAAATATTTGCACGTCCTTTCTCCTAACATGTTGGAAAATAAATTTGACTTTGCATATAAATTCAAAATATCTACCAATCGGTAGATTAGTAGATAGTAATAGTATTTTTTTATGTTATCCGATATGGGTGGCTGAGTCGGAGGGGCCAAAGCACACGCTCCGACCAGCCAATATCACCTCCTCGAAGGTAGGTGCCATACCGGAGACTTCCCTGGATTGCTGGCTATACTGGACTAGAGGAGAACGCAACCGAGGCTGCTATGCGGCCATCTACTTCCAGTATAGAATATAATATTATTGTTTGTCTCAGAACAAAATATTGCAGAAAGACATCGGCTGAATAGCCAGCTACGCGCGTGATGTCAGCGCTCATCTAGTTCCTTTCGGAACGAGATGCTATGTCATCGCATCAATTTGATCGTGTCGTGCAATCTCAGAGAAATCGTACCACCGACACCGACCAACCTTCAAGAAAGCGTATTCCATATAATGAAAATCTGTTCCAGACGGTGCATATAAAACCGACTCGCCACCCAATGCGAAAACAGGCACTCACACCGTTTGCTAGCAGTTCTCGGAGTCCACACTTGACATGTCAAGAGGTTGGCGGGTTTTTAAACAAAATGCATATGCGGCCGGTCAGCCACGGTAGATTCAATCGTCGAAGTCGGACTTTGGATGGGTGATAATATGACCGTTGAGACTGGCCGTGGTTCGGAAGTGGCAGTGGGCTGGGCACATCTGTCGCAGACCCGATAACAGCACGAATGAAGACCACGCGCGAGCTAACTAACAAGATCAAAGATCACAGGTGCAAGTCGAACTCTCGCACCCATGTTGTACACCGGTCGTGATATTTAATTAATGGGTGACTAGCATATTATGACCATATGAAACACATATGCACGCTCTGCTTGTGATGGCTAAAAGCTGTCTCCGTGACACCACCTTCGACGTCAATGAGAAAATTAATTCCATCAATGGCAAAAAAATCTCGCGTTGCTTTGACAGTGGGTGT